>CAUYUJ010018516.1:539495-601995 GCA_963575745.1 Prorocentrum cordatum | reverse complement strand
GGGCAGCTCTGGGTGGAAGAGAGCGGCGGCGCTTTTCGACGACGTGTGCCTGGGCCGACGGAGGCTGCAGCCCAGGTCGCGCGAGGTCAAGCAGGCCCCCTGACCTCGAGGGCAGCGCCCCCGCCGCCGCCGGGGGCCCCGCTGGCAGCCGTGGGCGCCGAGAGGAACCGCGGTGGAAGCGATGGGAAAAATCGAGGCCAGCGACGATCGCGAGTTCGCGCCGTGACCTACGCGATCCAGGGCGCGCGCGAGGGGCCGACGCGGGAGGGGCGCGAGGCGCGCGTCGCGGAGGGCAGCTTCACAATTGCACGGCCGCGGCACTTGGATGGGAAAGATCGCCGGCGAAGGTGAGCAGATCGCAAGGCAGATCCCGATCGCGGATGCGACGTCCAATGCGCCGACGGGCAAGCGGGTCGACGCCTGCTTGGCGGGCGGCAGCAAGACGAACGCGCGGGCAACGAGAGGTTTCGAGCGGCAGATCTACTCTACGGCCGCGAGAGCTTCGCGGCCACCCCGCCGTCGCGGCCCCAGCTCGATACGA
The DNA here is from genome assembly GCA_963575745.1 of Prorocentrum cordatum. Classification (NCBI taxonomy): domain Eukaryota; class Dinophyceae; order Prorocentrales; family Prorocentraceae; genus Prorocentrum; species Prorocentrum cordatum. The sequence goes on along the minus strand of CAUYUJ010018516.1, from coordinate 601,454 downwards.
CGCCGGTTAGCGCGGAGGCGAACGGCCGCGCTATAGCGCTCGGCGACTGCAGTGGCGCGTTCTACCAGGCACCCCTAACAGATGACAGAATCTCCCCGCGCCCCCCCCCGCCGCCGCCACACACACGCACGCACGCGCGCGCGCATGCGCGCCCGGCCAGCGGCAGAGCGCTGAAGTACCATGGATGCGCTGTGATATCGTGGGCGCGGCGCCAGGGCCGCGCGCCCCCGAGGTCGGTCGGGGGCGAGCTGCGCGCCCTGGGCTCTGGAGCGGCTGAGGAGCTGGGCCTAGCCGCGCGACTGAGCGACCGAGGGGGGGGGGGGGGAGTCGCGCAAGCGTTGGCCATTGACGGCAGCGGCGCGCTGCGCATCGCGAGGAAAGGTCGTTCCAAGACGGAGCGCGTCGAGGTGATTTCCTTGGCTCCTTGGCCGCGCAGCGGCAGGGCAAACGGAAGCGGCCCGCGTTCTAGAAGATCGAAACCGATGGCAAAGTTGGCGACCTGTCAACGCAACTCGCGACCAAGGAGAAGCTCGACGAGTTCTCGCGGCCGGCGGGCTGGGCCGGCCCCGACCTTCCGCGACCGCCTCGCGAAGAGGAGGCGGCAGTTTCGGAAATGAAAGGCGCGCGCGGGAGAGGCCCGAGCAGGGCAATGGCAGCGGCTGGGCGAGCCAGCCTAGGAGCCGACGTCGGGCCCCCGCCCCCGCCGCGACGGCGCCGAGGGCGCGCTGGGGAAAAGGGGTGGAAGTCAGAGGGAGAGGGGGGGGGGGGGGCACAAGGAGAAGTGAGAGGGTGACAGGGGGCCTCTGAGACCCCTCCTCGCCCATGGCCTCTGCGGCGCAAAAGTTCGCATGTGCATGTGCGATTGCATGTGCGCCGGCATGTGAGCCAGGCTGCATGCGCGCATGCATGCGCGCAGGTATACACGTGGAGTCGGCGTGTATAAAACGAGCGACGTTCGCATGAGGCTTTAAATTGTCTCTGCCCATCCGGCCGCCGTGTTTGGGCTGTTGGTCAGGAGCTTCCTGGGTGAATTTGATGGACTCTTGGGGTGGCTTACTGTTTTGGGGGCTTCGCGGGGGCCTCGCGGGGGCCTCTGGGGATCTTCTTGGAGTCGTCTTGGAGGGTTTCCCCTGACTCCTTAGGGGCCCGTAGGAATCTTCCGGAATCCTCAGGAAGCTTGCAGGGCACTCCAGGCTGCCGTTAGGAATTTGCAGCAATCCTCAAGGAATCCCCAGAAATCCGGAGGAAACTGCAGGAATTCCCATTGACTTATTATGGTTTCCCCAGAATCTGAAGGTCCTCATTTTTGGAATCCGCGAGGGCTCCTTCAGGGATCCATCAGGAATCGTCAGTAATCCTTCCGGATCCCTCCTGATTCTACCAGGATTCGTCAAGAATTCTTGCGAATGCTGAGAGGGGCTCAGGGATCCACTGGGAATTAGCAAGAATCCCAATGCATTCTAAATCAATATTTCCTAGGAGTCCCCAGGAATCCTTCCTGGGATCTTCGCGAATCCTTGGGCCCTCCCAGGGCCCCCCAGGAACCCTCGGGAGCCCCGGGCCGAGGCGGCCCCCAGGCTGCGCGCTGCGTGGGAAATAAGGCAACTCGAGAAGGAAAATGACGGATGCGGGAGATGCGAGGTGGACGAGGGCCAGGCCATCATTTGGCCCCGGGCAAGGCCCACATCGGGGTGGGAGGGGGGCGGGCGTTGCATCGAAATTGTTCCCAGCCAGCTTGTGTTGTTGGGTCCTCGTTTCGAAGAGACGGCTCCCCGCGTTCCTTCCTCCTCCCCCTTCCCGCCCTCCTCCCCCTTCTTGCCTCTGCCCTCCGCGCGCCCCTATGTGGGCGCACCCCTCGCGCGCTTCGTGGCCCCATAGGGAGCTTCAACTGAGGCCCCAATGGCGGAGCGGCGGAGCCCGCATGGCATCCCCGCCCCAGCTTGGCGCACCCCTCACACGCTTCGCGGCCCCATAAGGGGTGGCGGAACTCGCGTGGCATCCCCGCCCCATTTTGGCGCACCCCTCACACTTTTCGCGGCCCCATAGGGAGCTCCACCTACGGCCCCAGTGGCTGAGCTCGCATGGCATTCCCGCCCCATTATGACGCACCCCTCGCGCGTTCCGCGCCCCCATAAGGGGGCTCCACCTAAGGTCCCAGCGGCGGAACTCGCATGGCATCCCCGCTCCATTTCGCGCGCCCCCCACGCGTTTCGTGGCCCCATAGGGAGCTCCACCTAAGGTCCCAGTGGCGGAACTCGCATGGCATCCCCGCCCCATTTTGGCGCACCCCTTCACACGTTTCGCGGCTCCATGGGTAGCTGCACCGAAGGTTTTAGCGGCGGAACTCGCATGGCACCCCCGCCCCAGTTTGGCACGCCCCTCACACGTTTCGTGGCCCCCTAGGAGCTACACCGAAGGCTTCATCGGCGGAGCTCGCGTGGCATCCGCGCCCCACTTTGGCACACCCCCCACACGCTTCGCGCCCCAATAAAAAGCTCCACCAAAGGTCCCAGCGGCGGAACTCGCATGGCATCCCCGCCCCATTTTGACGCACCCTTCGCATTCTTCGTGGCCCCATAGGAGCTGCACCGGAGGTCCCACTGGGGGAACTCGCACGGAGGCCCCGCCGCGCGTTTCGTAGCCCCATAGGGAGCTCCACCTAAGGTCCCAGCGGCGGAGCCCGCATGGCGGCGCCGCCCCATTCTGGCACACCCCCCGCACGCTTCGCGGCCCTATAGGGAGCTCCACCGACGGCCCCAGCGGCAGGGGCGCACCATGCGCGAAGGCGACGGGGCGAGGGAAATTCGCTGTGGGGCAGTTTACGGCCAGATTTGCTGGACGCGGGCAGGCCTCAGCCAGACCTCGATCCCGTGGACTCTCGCCCTGGGCCGTCGGCTGCCCAGCGCGCTGCTCCTCCGGCCGACGTCGCCCAGGCGAGGCCCTGGACCGCGGCCGCCGCGAGGTCGGGAGCGGCAAGAAAGAGGGCGACGTTTGGTGGCTGGAGTTCCACGCGCTGCTCTCGCGCGCCACGCGCCACGAGGACCTCCCGCTCGCGCGGGCGCCGCGCATCGAGTTCTCCCTGGCACGGCGGCCGGAGAGCTTGCGGAAGCAGCTGGAGCAGTTTGCGGCGCGCGCGAAGCGGCGCAGAAGAGAGGCGACGGCCCTCGCCAGGGAGCTGGGCGTCACCGAGTTCATCCGCGAGGCTTGACCTGAGGAGCGGCCCGCCCGAGCCTCGCCGTCTCTCGACGGTCTGATTGCTTGGCTTCGCGCCGCGGGCGACCGGCGCGCGTCGTTGGGGCCCTCTCGGGGCGACCAGCGCGCGTCGCGGGAACTCCGCGCTGCGCTCTGCCCGGCGCCTCGCTCGCCCCCGTCGTCGCTCTGCCTAGCGGCCAGAGCCTTGCCCGCTATCGGCGAGCCAGCTAGCTCTTTCTGCTCTGCGCAGCGGAAGACCCGCGCGCGTCGCCGGGGCCTCTTCGGGCCGCCAGGCGTGCGTCGCGGGGGCTCCGCCCGGCGCCGCGCCCGCAGCCTTGGACGTTGGCGCGAGCGAGCTAAATGGGAGAATAAGAACAGGAAGGAAGCGGGCGCGATCCTCGCGAGGGGCGCGCCGACATGGGCGTCGACGTTTATCCGCGCACCGCGCAGATTCACGCGCGCGAAGACTCATTCACCATCAGACTCACTCGCGATCAGACTCATCTGCTCTCAGTCTCTCGCGCAGACGCATCGTCTTCGTTAGCGCTGCGTGTCCCGCCGCGGATGTCGGCGCGCCATTCGCGCGGTTCGTGGCCCCATAAGAGGCTCGAGTGAAGATGATACTCGCGATTGCGGTATTCGCAGTTGCATATGGTTGGGCCCTTCGCCAGGCTAATTTTAAACATTGGCGTTGGTCCAAGAGTCACAGAAACGTTCGCCTAAAATTTGCCGAGGGTGCTCAGATAATTTGTGGAAGCACGTTAAAAAACAACAGCGCCGATCATGACTTCTCCGCCGCCTCGCCCTGGTGGTGCTCGTTCTTGGGGACCCCCCGACGCCGATTTGTCGACGGCCTCGCGCTCGTTTTAGCCGCCCGCAGAAGAGTGCAGCGACGACGAACGAGAATTGTTCGCCAAGTCGGCCAGTTGTCCCACCGCAGTGTACGCGCGGGCCCTATGGCGCGCGTCGGGGGGCCCTGGGGCACTGGCGCCGCGAGGGCGAAGCGGCGGGGGGTCAGATTCGGCGTTTTTTTACCTAGCAGCGAAGACTGATTCAGGATTCATGATTCCCCAGAGGGGGTCTGGGCAGATGCCGGACGGGTGCCCCGGGAATCCGGGGATTCCTTTTTTAACCAGTAGCGCATTTCGTGGTCTTCGAGTTCCCAGAACTCCATTCTTGGGCATGATTTTTAATACCCGGAGTCAACTGTGGGCCACTTCGTGTTCTTCGAGTTCCCAGAACTCCATTCTTGGGCATGATTTTGAATGCCCAGAGCCAACTGTTGGCCACTTCGTGGTCTTCGAGTTCCCAGAACTCCATTCCTGGGCATGATTGCGAAGGCCTTACGGCCGGTGCCGCCGACCCTGAATGGCGACGACGACGACGACGACGACGACGACGACGACGACGACGACGACGACGACGACGACGACGACGACGACGACGACGAGCGCTCTTGGGGGCCTCTTGGGGGTAGTTTGTGGGCCTCTTGGGAAGCTCTTAGGGGCCGCTTGGAAGCCTCGTGGGGGCCTCTTGGGGCTTCCTGGGGGTCTCTTGGAGGGGGCCTGGGACGTTTTGGAGGCTTCTTGGACGGTCTTGGGGCTATCTTGGGCGTTTTCGGCCGATCTTTGGGCGACTCGGGGCCCTCTTGGGCCGTCTCGGGGGCCATCTGGGGCATTCGGACCTCATTTGGAGTGTTTTCGAGTTTCTAGGCCGCCCGAGGAAAAACGAATCTGCCCCCCCCCCCCCCCCCCCCGGGACCCCCCCCCGGGACCCCCCCCCCCCTGGGGAAGGGATCAAAGGGAAGGGGCTTCCCTTCGACTCGATTACGACACTGCTCGATTTTTCTCTCGCTCACGAGCTTGAGAAGGAAGCTGCAGGGAAAGGGGACGACGGAGGCGACGACCGACGGAGACGACGACTCGAACAGCCAAGCCCCTCGCACACGCCGACAGGGTCGGCGGATTTTGAATGCCCAGAGCCAGCTGTAGGCCACTTAGTGTTCTTCGAGTTCCCAGAACTCCATTCCCGGGCCACATTTTGAATGCTGAGGCAGGCTGATGCTGAGGCTGAGGCAGGCTGAGGCTGAGGCAGGCTGAGGCTGAGGGCTGAGGCTGAGCTGAGGCAGGCTGAGGCTGAGGCTGAGGCAGGCTGGCTGAGGCAGGCTGAGGCTGAGGCTGAGGCTGGCAGGCTGAGGCTGAGGCTGAGGCAGGCTGAGGCTGAGGAGGCTGAAGGCTGAGGCTGAGGCTGCAGGCTGAGGCTGAGGCTGGCTGAGGCTGAGGCTGAGGCTGAGGCAGGCTGAGGCTGAGGCTGAGGCTGAGGCTGAGGCTGAAGGCTGAGGCTGAGGGCTGAGGCTGAGGCTGAGGCTGAGGCTGAGGCTGATGCTGAGGCAGGCTGAGGCTGAGGCTGAGGCTGAGGCTGAGGCTGGCTGAGGCAGGCTGAGGCTGAGGCCGAGGCTGAAGGCAGACTGAGGCTGAGGCTGAAGCAGGCTGAGGCTGAGGCTGAGGCAGGCTGAGGCTGAGGCTGAGGAGGCTGATGCTGAGGCAGGCTGAGGCTGAGGCTGAGGCTGATGCAGGCTGAGGCTGAGGCAGGCTGAGGCCGAGGCTGAAGGCAGACTGAGGCTGAGGCTGCTGCAGGCTGATGCTGAGGCTGAGGCTGGCTGAGGATGCAGGCTGAGGCAGGCGAGGCTGAGGCCGAGGCTGAGGCTGAGGCTGAGGCTGAAGCAGGCTGAGGCTGGCTGAGGAGGCTGAGGCTGCTGAGGCTGAGGCTGAGGCTGAGGCTGAGGCGAGGCTGAGGCCGAGGCTGAAGGCAGACTGAGGCTGAGGCTGAAGCTGAGGCTGAGGCTGAGGCTGAGGCTGAGGCTGAGGCTGAGGCAGGCTGATGCTGAGGCTGAGGCTGAGGCTGAGGCTGATGCAGGCTGAGGCTGAGGCAGGCTGAGGCTGAGGCCGAGGCTGAAGGCAGACTGAGGCTGAGGCTGAAGGCAGGCTGAGGCTGAGGCAGGCTGAGGCAGGCTGAGGCAGGCTGGCTGAGGCAGGCTGAGGCTGAGGCTGAGGCTGGCTGAGGCTGCTGAGCTGAGGCAGGCTGAGGCTGAGGCTGATGCAGGCTGAGGCTGAGGCAGGCTGAGGCTGAGGCCGAGGCTGAAGGCAGACTGATGCTGAGGCTGAAGCAGGCTGAGGCTGAGGCTGAGGCAGGCTGAGGCTGAGGCTGAGGCAGGCTGAGGCAGGCTGTGACTGCGACTGCCGTTGCCACTGCGACTGTCATCGCGAATGCGACTACGACTGCGAGAACAACATAATTCTACACCTGGATTCTCATCTGAATCTTAAGGGGATACTTCCAGATATGCTCCTACACATCGCTGTTAGGTTGCTTTGCCAGGATAATTTTTCTGGAGTCTTGGAAATGTATCAGAACTTTTCGGGTGAACTTTAGGCGAGCTGATTGAGTCGCTTCGCTCACTCCGCCGTCCCAAATTGTTTGACGACTCTCGGTTCCACGTATTTGTTTTGTCAATGTGGTGATGTTGAGCGGTGGTTGTTCTCTGGCGCGGTGAGTGAGGAGCGTTCGAGTTGAAGCAGTTCCTGTTGAGCTGCCTCTGGGGGATTCGTTGCGGGGCTTTGCGGTGCATGAGGCATGTCGATGTTTAGCTTGGGCCAGTGTGGGGCATGTCCTCTGTGGATGTTCGGTTCGGTGGCAGTCTGAAGTTTTGGACAGATTTGAGTGTTTCGGCTGCTACGGCGAACTTTAGACGACCTGGTTTTGAATTTTGGACAAGATCAGCAGTCCCAACCTTTACGTTGAAATATTAGCGAGCGATGAGTACGACGCAGCAAACGAGCGCCAACGTGGAGGGGCAAGAGCGAAGCTCACAGCCACGCCAGCCGCGAACACTCGGGGAACCCAACTCCGCGTGACCGTGATCCTCCCGTCTTCTTTCCCCTCCCGCACCTTCCCCCGCCCTCCTCTTCCTCTTCCTCGCATCGCTCCTCCCTCCTCCCTCCTCATCCCCCTGAATGGCGAAGCAATGGGCGCCCGTGGGGCCACCCGAACCCGCGCTATCCTTCGCCGGGCGTCCTGCAGTAGACCTCCATGCTTACGCGCACGGTGCGTCTACGGCCATGGACGGCTGTTCCGCCCTTTTATCGTCCTCCTCCTCCTCCTCCTCCTCCTGCTCCTCCTCCTCCTCCCGCTCCTGCTCCTGCTCCTGCTCCTCCTCCTCCTCCTCCTCCTCCTCCGACCAGCTCTTGGCGATGAAGATTGCTCAAAGGTGCCGGCCCGGGCTGATCAAATCCTGCTTCAGCGGGCCTTCCATCCCAGCCTCACGCTGCTATTGTACCCGAGGGTTCGGCACTTTCTCCCTGATGCTATTAATGTCACCACTCGCCTTGTCATGTAGTTGCATCTAGCTGCAGACAAATTTTCCCCATGTCATTCCACGGCATGGTCGAAGTCGATCTGTAACGTTTGGCAAACGACCAGAAGCTTCCGGCAGCAGACTGGTCTGTGTCGTTTCGGGTATTTTGGGCCCCGGCTTGATTCTGTCACCCACTGTTTATATCGTCCTTCTGTCTTGCCTGTGCTCTGCTGTGCTCCCCGCTCTGCCTCCCTCCTTCATTGACCCGACGATCCCCCAGAGGATGTTTTTACATGAGTTTCCCCCGCTCAGCGTTCGAGAGTTACACAATTTGGTGATGGTTCGCGATTCCTTTTTGTCCGCGTTCAATTCGCTCCTTGCTCGAGGACAGTGCCGCGGGAAGAGACTTCGCGGGCTCCTCGTGGCCAGAGCCCGAGTCCATGCCCGCCGCAACAGCCATATGCGCAAGTTGCTCTCCCGATAGGCCGCCCCCGAGGGCCTTTCCCGGAACACCTGCTCGATGGGGTCGTTTCTCTTCCTCCTCCTCCTCCTCCTCCTCCTGCTCCTCCTCCTGCTCCTGCCCCTCCTCCTGCTCCTCCTCCTCCTCCTCCTCCTCCTCCTCCTCCTCTTCCTCTTTTGCTTCCGCGGGTCGCACCGCATGCGCGGCCCGGTGTAGTCAATGCCACACACAAGCGGTCGGGGTCTTCGGGGGGACGCCTAGAGCGTGCCGAGGGCGTGCGATGTCTGAGACGCCGGCGCAGCAGAGCGGCGCGCAAGGGCGCTCGCGGGAGCGTCCAGCCCAAGGGCACGTAAGGGGGACGAGCCCGGGGAGGGAGGGAAAGGGAGAAGCCAGGAGCGGGGCGAAGCTGGAGCGAAGCAGGAACGGGGGAGGAGGAGCAAACCGGCGGGGAAGAAGAGGGATAGCCAAAGAAGAAGAGGGCATTCTCTTTTTCTTCCTCCTCCTCCTCGTCCTCCTCCTCCTCCTCGTCCTCCTACTCCTGCTCCTCCTCCACCTCCTGCTCCTGCTCCTCCTCCTCCTCCTTCTCCTGCTCTTTCTTCTCCTCCTCCGCCCTCCCCTCATCCTACCGCTCCTCCCCTTTCTGCCTTCTCCCCCTCCCCCCTTGCTGGTTCTCTCCCTTCTCGCTGTCGCTGGGGGTGCCGCCCCGCAGGGCCTGGAAGGGGGCCCCCTGGGGTGGGGGAGGGGGGGCGGGACCGAGGGGGGCAAGCAGGGCGGACCTGCGGCGACGGCTGCGTGCCCGGCGTGCTGAAGGCGCCCGAGGCTCGCTGCCGCCGCTGCCGCCCCACCGCCGTAGCCGCGGCGTCCAAGTTTCGGGGGTGGACAGACCTCCTACCCTGACACGTCGATTAAGGAATTGGCCGTTTTCGGTTCGCGAGAGGGGGTCGCGGCCGTCATTTTTGCGGGTCCAGGTCCGTCGGTTTCGGTCCCAGGCCGTTTTCACTAAAGGGAGGTCTACTAAAGGGAGGTTTGTCCAAAGCCGAAAGTTTTTCCTCCGGGCTGCCCACTCCCTCCTCTTTGCCTCTTCTGCCTCCCGTGCTTTTTCCTCATCGTTCTCGTCCTGAGCCTTTTCATGCACAGGGCGATCTCGGATTTGCGTGCCCCGCTTTCGTAGAACTCGGCGGAGCGCGGAAACCCTCAGGAGATCTCGTTGAAAAACTCGTCTTTCCTCTTCGCCCTCCGCGATGACCAAGGTTCGAGGATGGTGTTATGCCCTTGTTTCGGCCTCTGGGGGATCCTGGCCACCCAGATGGGGTCGAAGCAGATGGGGTCGGTGGATCGCTCCGCATCGCCGATGAATCGGTGGTTATGTTCGCGCAACCATCGCTGATGCATCGCCATGTCGCCGACGCAATTCCGATTCGTCGGCGATGTACCGGGGATGCGGCGCGATCCTCCAACCTAGTTTGAGCGGCCTCCGAGGGCCTGCTTCTGTGCCTGGGGACTGCGACAACTCCTCCAGGTCCGGGCATATCGCCAGGATTGGCCACAGCATATATCTCGGGACCGATTTTGAGTGGAGCCTAGTCGGGTGGAGGAGGAGGAAAGAGGAGGAGGAGGAGGAGGAGGAGGAGGAGATAGATGGGGAGAATGCTCGAGGATCGAGGATATTATATGATGCTCTGCTTTGGGTTGTTCTCTCCACCCAATGGCTGACGTTCCTTCAAGCGCTTCGTAACAACGCCCCCCCCCCCTTGGCAAGGCTGGGGGGCGATATTATTTGAGGGATCGCCTCTTCCTCCTCTTGAGTATCATCCTCCTCCTTCTCCTCCTCTCCTCCTCCAGAGCGGGGGATTGTGGAGTACCTCGCCTTTCGAAGAGTGTTTTCGCAGTTCGTTGAGTTTTCGCACGTTTCTCCCTCTTTTACCTTCTCCTCCTCCCCCTCTTCCTCTTGCTCCCTCTTCTCCTACTCCTCCTTCATCCTTCTCTCTCCTCCTCCTCCTCCTCCTCCTCCGTAGCCATTTTGGCTCAAGGTACCCATGTCGCCTTGCGGCCGCATGGATACCGCTGGTCCGCGGCCAGACCACTGTGTTTCTCTGCGCCTTCACGGAGGGAGTTGGGCGCCCTCACTCACTTCTCTTCCGCCGACGTGGGGATTCGACCATTTCTTCCCCTGTGAGCCATGGGCGGGTCGGAGTGGCGGTCGAAGCGGGAGACGGAACGTCGTCGGAGGCGCCGTGATCATGATGAGTCTGCTTCTTCTGTGTCTGCTGGCTCCTCTGGCTCTGACAAGCCCAGCCGTGAGCGCTCGGAAAGAGGTGACCGACGCCGACGCCCTCCACGCAATGTCTCGGACGGTACCCGACAGCACCAGGATCGTGAAGGCCATGAGGATGCTAGGCCACCCCGCATGCCGTTGGAATCTGCGAACCAGAGAATGGCGGACGCTGTCTTCGAGATGGAACGTGACGGTGTGCGGCTCTCGCAGGTACCCACATTCCCGCCGTCGCAACAGCGTTCTGACCCGCATGATCCCTGGGCTATGGCTGCTGCTGCTGCTGCTGCTGCGAGTGCCACTCCTCCTGCTTCGCCTCATGAACAGGTGGAGGGTACCGCGACGCCGCGAGACGGCCTTACTCCTACGATGCCCGCTGGACATGGCGTGGAGGGAGCCGAGGGCGGACCTGACTGGGCCACCTATGTATCGCAGGTGGTCGCCTCTCAGCTGCAGGCGCACACGGCGAACATCACCGCGCAAGTCCAGAACGCGGTGGCCACCACGATGCAACGCGCCCAGGGCACGATTATCTCGCAGCTTCAGGCCCACTTCGCTCCGACGATGCAGCGTGTTGATGGACATGACTTGGCCATCGGCGACATCCAGCGGAAGCAGTTCTCCATGGAGGATGCCCAGAAAGAGATGCGTGCGGATATCAGTCGGATCAATCATCGCTTGGCATTATCGGAGGAAGAACACTCAGCGGTTGACATCGCTCGCCTCGCGGACTTCGACAGAGATCCCTATCCCACGATCTTCACGATCAACTCACCCGATGATGTTGCCCCTGACGAAGTACGCGGGGCCATTGCATCTTGGACCAACGACGCCAAGCTCGACACGGAGGACACGGTGCTGCACGCTCGAGGACCCAGTAGACGGTTCGTCTTGGAGGTCAAAGGAGGCGCTTCAGGAAACTCGAAGGCTATCACCTTGGCCAAGGCGCTCCGCTTACCGTCGGGAGAGTGGAGGAGGTTCTCGGCTAGGCAGCTTTCTGGGGCTACTGGTCCTCTGTATGTTGGCCCCGACAAAGCCCCTAAGCAGATCAGACGTGAACAGCAGTCTAAACGATTGGCCGCTATCGCTCAGGAGAAGATGCCCAACAAGCGTTGGTGGGCTACCAGAGCGAGAGGCCTGGTGCACATTGAGGGGCAGCCGCTGGTCGAGGTTGTGGTCAGAGGTGCCAGCGAGCCCTCAAGGCTGGCATGGAATCAAGCGGTGGTCGCCCAGCACAGGGTGGACGTGGCGGGCATCACGGCCGCCTTCAATCGCGCCTTCGAGACGGTGGACACCAGCTCCAGGTCGTGGTCCTGGCCAATGGGCCCAGCCGTGGCGGATCGCAGCTCTTGAAAAGGGCTCGCGCCAAGAGGTCAGGGTTGTCTCGTGGAATGCCAGAGGCCTTTGCGGCCTCAGCTCCAAGTGGCGCCAGAGAGCCTCATGTCGCTCGAAGCTCAGGAGGCTCGAACCCTTTCTTCGCATGAGGGCGGACATTCTACTTCAAGAAGTACACGGATCTGAATATGACTTGAGCTTTCTGTTGCGACAGTTTCCTTATGAGTGCCGAACTTTTTTCAGCGCAGCTTCGTCATCTGGCAAGGGAGGTGTTGCGATTTTGATTCCATGGTACAAGGAGGCTGATATCGTGAAGCTCCCTTCGGATGTTATTCCGTCCTTCCTGCCTCGGTGCGTGGTTCCTGGACGCATCCTTTCTCTGCAAGTTCGAGGCGCTGGTCAAGCGGTTCACCCTTTGAATGTACATAACTTCGATTTGGACGCTCACGCTCGCCAGGCGGCGCGAGCCTTGCGGCGGCGCGCGGCTGTGTGGGCCCGACAAGATGAGCGTCATCGTTGCTTCATTGCTATGGGCGACTTTAACGTTGCGGATGTTGTTCCGGACTCCCTTCTGAGGCCCGCGGCTCGGCGTGATGTGGAGGTTCGTGGACAACAGCACCAGCCATTCTAGCGTGCGCTGTTTGACTTTCGGATGGTGGAGGTGGTCTCTAACCTACCGACCCACTTCTGCAAGCGCGCCCAGTCATGCTCGACCATCGATCGGTCTTTTGTCTCATTGACGCCGCCTTTCATTCTCGAAACTGAGGTCACGCTCTCGGTTCAACAGGAAGCAACACGTTTGTCTGACTGGTCTCTCAGTTACCATGCTTTGCTACTTCTCCAACTTCGGCCAAGAGGGAGGAAACCGCCCATGGAGCGCTCGATTCCCGACTATGTCTTTCGTGCTCCTGAGTACAAGGTGGAGCTGAACAAATACTTGGCACACATCGACTGGACTGGCTGTTCCGTGGCTGGACGTTGGTCTGTCACCAAAGATGTCATGATCAGAGCGGCGGCGCGAGTGCGCAACATGCTCCAACAGCTGCCTCTGGACGCCTCACGAGACGGGGCGGAAGACTCGAGGAGGATCGCACTCCGTAGTATTGCTCGGGCCATCTGGCAACAGGATGCCCATCTGGCCTCGTTACTTTGCCACAACAGCGTATGGCCAGCGGTTCTTGTATGTGGACAATGGGGTAGTCTCTCTTTTGAATGCCACTGAGTTCGCTGAGACGGTCATTCGGACGAACTCTGAGTGGCACGAACGGCTCCAACGCCACGCGGCTGCACAAGCACTTCGCGGTGACCCTCAACGTCGTGAGCCTGCTGAATTGTCTCGGGAGCAATGGCGCAAGATCCAGAGGACGTCGGCGAGGAGGGCTCGTCTATGGTGTGACTCGCGCCGCCAGCTTATCCTGAACGGCATCAGGCACAACGCGGCTGGCCGCTCCACGATGCCTCCTGCAGTTGCCGACATTCACTGTGCTCCTCCTGGGGGCCTCCAGGAGCAGGAGACACGACCCACCCCTCAGCAGACATCGGTGGAGCCTGCCCCGACGCGGCTGGGTTCCTTGCCTTCTTTCGCTGCGACGTCTGCTCCTCGCGTCTATGATGCGTCCCTTCAAGTCGATGTATCGGACTCACTTGGTGGTCGGACCGCTGCCGCTGGCAGGAGCGACCTTAATGACGGCCGCGCCGCGCCTCGTGAGTCTACGGTTTCAGCGACCGCTGTTGGTACGCGCGGGGGGAGTCTTCAAGCCGCTGTATCGGACTCGCTTGGTGGTCGGGCCACGCCTGCGGGCAGTGGCGACCTTAATGGCGGGCCCTCCCCTGGGGCCGCGCCTCGCGAGCCTACGGTTTCAGCGGCCGCTGTTGGCTGTTCTGGCCGCTCTACTAATGCGACGTCTTCGCTTTCGGCCTCTTCTTCTTCGCGTTCGCTGGTGAGTGGTTTCTTGACGGGACCTGATGCATGCGATGAGCTGCTTGCCCAACCTGGTGTTGGAATATCTGCTGGGCAGCCTGGCTCTTCTTGTGGTGCGACTGCCCGCGGCGCGGTGGACATGGCGTCTGCGCTTCAACGCCGCTGGGGGGGGGGGGGGGGGAAGTGTTCAGGGCGAAGGAGTCTCCACCTGGTGATGTTCTCCGTGGGTATCTTTGTGATCATCTTCATGTTTATCCTGCTCCTGAACTCAGACCGCCATCGACCGATGACCTCAAGATTGCCTTGCGCAAGGGCAAGCCCAGAGCGCTTGGCCCAGACAGGCTGCCCTACCGTGCGTGGCTGGCCCATGATGATGCGGTGGAGGCTCTGTATCTTGTCTTGCTGGATATGTTCAGTGGAGTTGGCTGCCCCTCGGGCTCCAAGCATCACTTGCTGTGCTTCATTCCGCAAGATGAGCGGCCAGAAGATCTTATCGATCTTGTTCGGGCTCCCGATGAGCTACGGCCGCTTGCTCGGAAGAACACGGATTCCAAGGCCATCGCCAGCACCATTAATGTTCAGTTGCGTCTGATTGCGGAACAGAGATGCCACCACGCCCAGCGTGGCTTCGTCCGTGGAAGACAGTTTACCACCCACATCGCGGAGCTCGACACTTATGCTCGCATGGCTGGTGGACATATGAATGCGAATGGGCTCAGACCTATCTTCATTTCTTCTGATGTGTGCGCTGCCGTTCCATCGATGAGTTGGATATGGATCCAGAGTGTGTTGGACTATCATAAGATTGCGACGGGCTTTCTCATGGCCATTCGGGCGCTGTACCATGATATGCAGAGCTGGACCTGGTGCGGTGATTCTCTGCAATTTCTCTTTCACGTTTCGGCGGGTGTGGCCCAAGGATGCCCGCTTTCTGGATCTTTATGGGCGCTGACGTTTGATCCTTTCTTGCATCATCTGTGCAATGGCAACATGGAGGGCTATGGCAGTGCTGTGGCAGCAGATGGTTTCGATGTGGGCAATATTGACTACTCGATGGCGATTGGCCCTGATGAGATGGCGCCTTTGATTGCTGGAGCATGTGCGGATGACGTCGGAGTGGTTCTACCTGTGCTGAAGGAGGTGACGCGTGTTGCGCCCGTGTTTGCCGCCGCACAGGAGCTGGCGCACTTGCGCTTGCAGAGTAAGAAATGTTTCGTGGTGCCGCTCTGGACTCGCGCCTCCCCTGAGGTGCAGGACCTCGTCGGGCCCCGCCTTCGGTCTTTTGCCCCGGCCTTTTCGTCCTTTCCCATCAGGGGTCGGGCCAAATACCTGGGGATGCAATTCGGACCTGAGGCCACTCTTGAAATGCAGTGGGAGGCACCGATCACGAAACTCGGCTACCGAGTGCGCCTCGCTGCCTCAACGCGGGCGCCTGCGGAAGCCTCCTCTCGGCAGTGCAATTCCTGCTTTCTTCCCGTCCTGTCCCACCTCGTTCAGTTCTTGCCCCTCCCGCCCTTCCTCCTCCGAAGAGAGCAGTGGCTTTTACATGAGCTCCTGCGGCTTCCCCCCGGACACGCGTAAGCGTGATGAGATCCTTAGCCTTCAACAGTGGTTTCCTGGATCGGCGCCTGCGGCGATGGCGGTCCTCGGACGTTCGGCTGCGCGGCGGTTCGGGCTGCATTCGTGGACGAAGGCCAGGGTTTTCACACGTCTCTTGGGAGAATGGCATTTGTGGCATGGCACGTGTGTGCGTCATGTTCGCGGGGAGTCGTCACCGCCGTGCTTGGCCCAAAGTCGGTCGATTGCCCAATTTGTCATGTCCGTCCTTGACGCCTCCCCCTCCGACGTTTTCTTTCGGACTGCCCTTCGAGAGGCGGAGCGGAGGGTAGTGGAGGAAAGGCGCGCCGCCGTAGAGGAAGGAAGGCGCCCTCGGATCCAGCGTATCCTCTCCCGCTCCCTCTCCTCGACCCTCTTTCCTGACCGTCTTCACCTCCTCTTCCTCCGTCGCTTCCATGCCTGGTTCCCGTCCCTGGGCCCCCCCACCCCTCGAGAGATGGAAGCGAGGTGGGCTCTCCTGAGGCCGATTCTTTCACGTGCCCAACCTTCGTGGGCGTGGGCTCATTTGAAAAGTCTCGCGGGGGGCTGGGCCACGACAGCCAGAATGCCCGTCCTCGCGCGTAGGAGTTGTCGCCTCGGCTGCGAAGGGTGCGTGGATTCTCTTCCTCACTACCTCTGCTGTCCTCGGCTCCTCCACCTTCTGGCTCGCCATCGCCCTCGTGCTTTTCTCCCGTCCTGCCCCATGGCTCGGATTGGGCTTGGAGGCGAGGAGCACTATGACCGTCTCTTCTCGAGATCGGATGCTCACTGCTCGATGGTCCTGGCCTTCCACTTCTACCATAAACTCAAGGCGGAACAGGATGCCGCCCCTGGCTCTGCCCGTGACCTCGAATCTCATTTGAAGATTCTGCGAGGCGCCAGAGTTGCAACGGGCGCCGGATATGGAGGATTGCTCTCTGAGGGTACGTGCGCTCCTCCTCCTCCTCCTCCTCCTCCTCCACCTCCCCCAGAATCGAGCTTTTCTCGTTTCCTGCACCCCCCAAAAAAAACGCGGCGCGGCCTCCCGTTTTTTTGCGGGGGGGGGGGGAGGAGACGAAACCAGATCGATTCTGGGGGAAGTAGGAGGGGCGGGAGGAGGAGGATGCAGAGGAGGATGAGGGGGAGTCCCCAGATGTTTTTCCTTCGCCTGCCCCCCCCCCCCCTCAGAAAAAAAAATGATAACAAAAACGCGACGCCGATTTTTTTCCCCCAAACCATCCTGTGGTCTTGGGTCCTCGTTTTGAAATAATGGTTCCCGCGTCTCCTTCCTCCTCCCGCTCCCTCCTTCCCCTCCTCCCTCCTCCCTGCGTTTCACCCACCCAGTAAAGCGCTCCGTGGCCCCATAGGGAGCTCCACCGAAGGTCCCAGTGGCTGCGTTCGCTTTTGCGGCGCATGCGATCCACCCCCCATGTCGGCACACCCCTCACCCGTTTCATGGCCCCACAGGGAGCTTCACCGAATGCCCCAGTGGCTGCGTTCGCTTTTGCGGGGCATGCGGTTCCCCCCCCCCCCCCCTTTCGGTACACCCCTCACACGTTTCGTGGCCCAGAGTTCCACCGAAGGCCCCAGTGGTTGCGTTCGCTTTTGCGGTGCAAGCGGTTCCACCTTCCATGTCGGCACACCCTTCACACGCTTCGTGGCCCCATAGGGAGATCCATCGAAGGCCCCAGTGGTTGCGTTCGCTTTTGCGGCGCATGCGGTTCCACGTCATTTTTTGGCACACGCCTCACACGCTTCATGGCCCCATAGGGAGCTCCACCGAAGGCCCCAGTGGCTGCGTTCGCTTTGGCAGCGCATGCGGTTCCACCCCCCATTTCGGCACAAGCCTCACACGTTTCGTGGCCCGGAGCTCCACCGAAGGCCCCAGTGGCTGCGTTCGCTTTGGCGGCGCATGCGGTTCCACCCCCCATGTCGGCACACCCCTCACACGCGTCGTGGCCCCATAGGGAGATCCATCGAAGGCCCCAGTGGTTGCGTTCGCTTTGGCGGCGCATGCGATTCCACCCCCCGTTTCGGCACACGCCTCACACGTTTCGTGGCCTGGAGCTCCACCGAAGGCCCCAGTGGTTGCGTTCGCTTTGGCGGCGCATGCGGTTCCACCCCCCATTTCGGCACACCCCTCACACGTTCCGTGGCCCCATAGGGAGATCCAGCACACCCCTCACACGCTTCGTGGCCCCATAGGGAGCTCCACCGAAGGCCCCAGTGGCTGCGTTCGCATGCGGTTCCACCTCCATTTCGACACACCCCTCACCCGTTTCATGGCCCCATAGGGAGCTCCACCAAAGGTCCCAGGGGTTGCGTTCGCATGCAGTTCCACCCCCCATTTCGGCACACCCCTCACACGTTTCGTTTGATTCGTCGCCTCCAGTTTATCCTTCTCCGTTGTCCCAGCCTCGCCAACAGTTGCAAGCGACAAGCGCAGCATACTTTCAGGCCGTGAAGGAGTGCGAACACGTAGCATTTCCGTTCTAACACGGTTTGGACATGTTGAACGAGAAGCGACCTGACACGCCAGTTCCATACGAGTACCGTTTGGTTGCGAGCTTTACATCAAGGTAGCTGTCCATGCGGAGTAGACGATCATAGTGAACGCATGACCCGAATATATACGCGTCAAGTGGCAGTGAGCTGGCAGACATTTGAGTTGACACCATAATGGATCCAAATTCAGGACGGTGGCATGACAACGCTGAAATGCATTCTGCCTGTGTGTCTGTCTGTCTGTCTGCCTGCCTGCCTGCCTGCCTGTCTGCCTGTCTGCTTGTCTGTCTGTCTGCCTGTCTGTCCGTCTGTCTGTCTGTCCGTCTGTTGTCTGTCTGTCTGTCTCTCTCTCTCTTTCTCTCTCTCTCTCTCTGTGTCTCTCTCTCTTTTTCTCTCTCTCTCTCTCTCTGTGTATCGAACACGCCTGCGGCGAATCACCGCCGCCCCCTGCCCTTTTCGGACGCGCCTATGTGGCAGAACGTTGTGGCCAGAGGCCTGCCAATCTATCGGACCATGTGTTACCGGAGTCGGCTTGGAAAGCGCTCGGGGAACACAGTGGGGGGGGAGGAAGGGGATGAGAGGGAGGAAGAAGGAGAAGGGAGGAGGAGGCCTCTTGGGAGCCTCTTGGGCTACTCTAGGGTTTTATTTGGCCATATTTGTGGTCTTGGAGGCATCTTGGGACTGTCTGAGAAGCCATTCTGGTGCTATATTGGGGCTCCTTGAGGCCATCTGGATCATCTTGGACGCATGTTGGAGGCCATCTTCGGCCACGTTGGCCGTCTTGGAGGCGTCTTGGGACCGTCTTGGAGGCCATCTTGTCCGTCTTGGAGGGGTCTTTCGTTGATTTTGAGGTTTGTATGGTCTCTCCGTCGCTGTTGAGGCCCTAAAGCACTGGGTCAAAGTGTTCAAGTTTGGAAACCTTTCGGGGAACACTTGGAGGAGGAAGACGAGAATGAGGAGAGGGATGAGACAGGAAGAAGAGAAGGAATAAAATGATTGGATGGGAAAGGCAGGAGACATTCCTCGCCTGCCTTTGGGGAAGTGTGTGGCGAATCGTTGGGATTTCTGCCTTTTTGGAAGCGCCTGTGTGGCCGAGAGTAGGGCTAGAGTTTGGCCAAGCTGTCGGACCATGTGTTCCCCGAGACGGTTTGGAAAGCTGCCGTCTTGAGCCGTCGGAATGGCGAGAAAAGACAAATGCCAATATCCTTCAAACACTTTGGGAAAATGAATGATTTTGGTCTCCTCGGGCCCTCCTGGAGGACCTCTTGGAGGCCTCTTGGGCCGTCTTGGAGGCCTCTTGGGGGCCTCTTGGGCCGTCTTGGGCAATATTGACGCCATGTTAGGCCGTCTTGGAGGCATCTTGGGCCGTCTTGGAGGCATCTTGGGGGGCGAAGCTATCGTACCATGTGTTCCCCGAGTCGGTTTGGAAGCCTTCGGGGAACACGTGGGGGAGGAAGAGGAAGAGGAGGAGAAGGAGGAAAAAGGAGAAGGGGGAGGATACCTCTTCGGAGCCTCTTGAGGCACTCTTGGGCTCGATTGGACCATCTTGGGACCGTCTTGGAGGCCATGTTGGTGCTATCTTGGGCTCTCTTGGAGCCTCTTGAGGGCCTCTTGGGGCCTTTTGGGGACTTCTCGGGAGCCTCTTTGGCCGTGTTAGGGCGTTCCTGGCCCGTCTGACGCCGTCGGGAGCCGTCTTGGCGGCCTCTCTGAACCGGCTTGGGGCCCTCTTGGGGCGCTTCGGGGCCATCTTGGAGGCCATCTTGGGCGTCTTGGAGGCCTCTTGGCCCGTCTTGGGGCCCTCTTGGGGCCGTCTTGGGGGCCTCTTGGGCTGTCGTGGGGCCATCTTGGAGGCCTCGTGGGCGATCTTGGGGCGATCTTGGGGGCCTCTTGGGCCGTCTTCAGCCGTCGAAGTGCCGAGAAGACGCAAATGCCAAAATGCTTCAAAAACCCAACGAACATCCATGATTTGGGCTCTTCGGGCCCTCCTGGAGGCCCTCTTAGAGGCCTCTTGCGTCGTGTTGGGCCGTCTTGGAGGCTTCTCGGGCGACCTTGGAGGTATCTTGGACTCTCTTGGACCGTCTTGGAGGCCGTCTTGGAGGCCGTCTTGGACCATCTTGGGCGGACTTGGAGGCCATCTTGGACCGTCTTGGATGCCATCTTGGGCCAACGTGGGCATGTTGGAGGCCATCTTTAGCCGTCTTGGAGGATTTTGGGGGGATTGAGGTCCTGGGCAATCTTTTCGGGTGGCCGGCGGGACGGGCCGAAGCCCCAGGAGGAGTTCTTGTGGAAAAGAACCAAAAGCAAAACCGAAAGGGTTCAGCACACCAGGCACCCTTGTGATGAATCAACAGGGGGCGGCGGATCGAAGACGCCTGCGGCGAATCATTGCCGCCCCCTGCCTTTTTGGAAGCGCCTATGTGGCCGAACGTTGAGACCAGATCTGCCAAGCTATCGGACCATGTGTTCCCTGGTTCGGTCTGTAAAACGTTCGTGGACCACGTGGGCATATTGAAGGTCATCTTGGCCGTCTGGAGACCATTTTGACCCTGTCGGGCCTTCTATGAGGACGTCTTGGAGGGCTCTTGGGCCGTCTAAGAGGCCATCTTGAGCGTCTTGGAGGCCTCTTGGGCCGTCTTGGGGGCCTCTTGGAGCCGTCTTGGGCCTCTTGGGCGATCTTGTGGGGCATTTGGGCCGTCTCGGGCCGTCGGAAGCCGAACAAAAAGCAAATGCCACAATCCTTCAAAACACCTCTGGAAAATTAATGATTTTGGCCTTTTCGAGCCTTCCTGGAGGCCCTCTTGGAGGCCTCTTGGGCCGTCTTGGGCCATCTTAGAGCCATATTCGGCCGTCTTGGTGGGCTCCTGGCCCGTCTGACGCAGTCTGAAGCCGTTTGGGGGGCCTTTCTGGGCCGATTTGGGGCCCAGGGCCGTCTTGGAGGTCATCTTGAGCGTCTTAAAGGCCTCCTGGGCCGTCCTGTAGGCCTCTTGGGGCCGTCTTGGGGGCCTCTTGGGCCGTTCTGGGGCCATCTTGGAGGCATCTTGGGCGATCTTTGGGAGATCTTTGGGGGCTCCTGGGCCGTCTCGGGCTGTCGGAAGGCCGAAAAGAAGCAAGTATCAATAGCTGTCAAAAAACCTCAGGACAAATCATGTTTTTGGCCTTTTCTGGCCTTCCTGGAGGCCCTCCTGGAGGCCTCTTGGGCCGTCTTGGGCCAGCTGCGAGCCACCTTCGGCCATCTTGGTGGGTTCCTGACCCGTCTGACGCCGTCGGAAGCCGTCTTGGGGGCCTCTCTGAACTGGCTTGGGGCCCTCTTGGGGCGCTTCGGGGCCATCTTGGAGGCCATCTTGGGCGTCTTCGAGGCCTCTTGGTCCGTCTTAGGGCCCTCTTGGGGGCTGCCGTCCGGGGTTGCGTTTCCCATAATGGACTCTCTTGGAGGCCGTCTTGGAGGCCGTCTTGGACCATCTTGGGCGGACTTGGAGGCCATCTTGGACCATCTTGGAGGCCATCTTGGACCATCTTGGGGGCCATCTTGAACCATCTTGACCGTCTTGGCCATCTTGGCGCAATCTTGGATCCTCTTGAGCGAAAAAATCTGAAAATGTGGGCCTTCTGGGTGGCCGGCGGGACGGGCCGAAGCCCCAGGGGGGAGTTCTGCTGGAAAAGGAACCAAAACCAAAACCAAAACCCATATAATTTGGTACGCCAGGCACCCCTGCGATGAATCGAGAGGGGGCGGTGGATCGAAGACGCCTACGGCGAATCACCGCCGCCCCCTGCCTTTGTGGAAGCGCCTATGTGGCCGAACGTTGAGGCCAGACCTGCCAAGCTATCGGACCATGTGTTCCCCGAATCGGTTTGGAAAGCCTTCGGGGAGCACGTGGGCATCTTGAAGGTCATCTTGGCCGCCTGGAGGCCATTTAGACCCTTTCGGGCCTTCTTGGAGGACGTCTTGGAGGGCTCGTGGGCCGTCTTGGAGGCCATCTTGAGCGTCTTGGAGGCCTTTTTGGGCCGTCTTGGGGGCCTCTTGAGCCCTTCTGGGGCCATCTTGGAGGCCTCTTGGGCGATCCTTGGGCGATCTTTGGGGGCCCTTGGGCCGTATCGGGCCGTCGGAAGGCCGAAACGAAGCAAATGTCAAAATCCTTCAGAAACTTACGGAAAATCACTCTTGGTGGCCTTTTCTGGCCTTCCTGGAGGCCCTCCTGGAGGCCTCTTGGGCCGTCTTGGGCCAGCTGCGAGCCACCTTCGGCCATCTTGGTGGGCTTCTGGCCCGTCTGACGCCGTCGGAAGCCGTTTCGGGAGCCTTTCTGGGCCGACTCGGGGCCCTCTTGGGGTGCTCCAGGGCCGTCTTAGAGGCCATCTTGGGCGTCTTGTGGGCCTCTTGGGCCGTCTTGGCGCCCTCTTGGGGCCGTCTTGGGGGGACCCAGGGCGGATAAACAGAAACACGCGACTGAATCAACAGAAAAAGGGCCGCCCCCGCCCCGACGCCAAAGCGGAACCGAGACAACGCGAACACATGACGGGACCGCTCCCCCGCGGAAAAGCGGCGAAACTCAACGCAAACGACCGCGTCCGCTCTGGATCATGATTCGGCCCGTGTCCCGCAAAAGAACGGACCGATTCAGACTCCAGAATGGGCGCGATGTCTAATCAGAAGTTGCCGTTTTCCCGCGGTTGACGTCGCGACGGCGCGACAACGAAGGTTTGTGTAAGCGGACTTGGCAGGCGGGGTGGAGTCAGTGCATGTTGCCATTGAAGGCAAGTAGTCGCAGTAGTGGTAGTAGTAGTAGTAGTAGTAGTAGTAGTAGTAGTCGTAGTAGTCGTAGTAGTAGTAGTAGTCGTCGTAGTAGTCGTAGTAGTAGTCGTAGTAGTAGCCGTAGTAGTAGTAGTAGTAGTAGTAGTAGTAGTAGTAGTAGTAGTAGTAGTAGTAGTAGTAGTAGTAGTAGTAGTAGTAGTAGTAGTAGTAGTAGTAGTAGTAGTAGTAGTAGTAGTAGTAGTAGTAGTAGTAGTAGTAGTAGTAGTAGTAGTAGTAGTAGTAGTAGTAGTAGTAGTAGTAGTAGTAGTAGTAGTAGTAGTAGTAGTAGTAGTAGTAGTAGTAGTAGTAGTAGTAGTAGTAGTAGTAGTAGTAGTAGTAGTAGTAGTAGTAGTAGTAGTAGTAGTAGTAGTAGTAGTAGTAGTAGTCGTAGTATAGTAGTAGTAGTAGTAGTAGTAGTAGTAGTAGTAGTAGTAGTCGTAGTAGTAGTAGTAGTAGTTGTAGTAGTAGTAGTAGTAGTAGTAGTAGTAGTAGTCGTAGTAGTAGTAGTCGCAGCAGTAGTAGTACTAGTAGTCGTAGTCGTAGTCGTCGTCGTCGTAGTAGTAGTAGTAGTAGTAGTGGTAGTAGTAGTAGTGGTAGTAGTAGTAGTAGTACCCGCAGTAGTAGTAGTAGTAGTAGTAGTAGTAGTAGTAGTCGTAGTCGTAGTCGTAGTCGTAGTCGTAGTCGTAGTCGTAGTCGTAGTAGTAGTCGTCGTCGTAGTAGTAGTAGTAGTAGCAGTAGCCGTAGCAGTAGTAGTAGTAGTAGTAGTAGTAGTAGTAGTAGTAGTAGTAGTAGTAGTAGTAGTAGTAGCGTTAGTAGTAGTAGTAGTCGTAGTCGTAGTCGTAAAAGTAGTACTAGCAGTACTAGTAGTGGTAGGAGTAGTAGTAGCCGTAGTAGTAGTAGTAGTAGTAGTAGTAGTAGTAGTAGTAGTAATTGTTGTTGTTGTTGTTGTTGTAGTACTAGCAGTAGTAGCCCAAGAGGGCCCAAAGACGGCCCAAGAGGCGCTCAAGACGGCCCAAGAGGGCGCCAAGACGGCCCCAAGAGGGGGACCACGAACCGAAAAATCTAGCTTTTCGCCCCAAGACGCTCCCAGGAGGCACCCAGAGCCCCCCAAGAAGTCCCAAGAGGCGTCCCAAGAGTCCACGGGGAGGCGAAAATCATTGATTTCCCATGGGAAAATGTACATTTTTGCATACAACGCTTTTCGGTTTTCACTGCGTTGAAGACGCTCCAAGAGGCCCCCAAGACCGCCCCAAGACGGCCCAAGAGGCCCCCAAGAGGCCCCCAAAACAGCCCAAGAGGGCGCCAAGACTGCCCAAGAGGCGCCCAAGACGGCCCGAGAGGGCCCCAAGACGGCCCCAAGAGGGGGACCACGAACCGAAATTTCTAGCCTTTCGCCCCAAGACGCTCCCAGGAGGCCCCCAGAGCCCCCCAAGAAGCCCCAAGAGGCCCCCAAGAGGTTCCCAAGAGGCTTCCAAAAGGGCCCGACAAGGGCCCCAATAGGACTCCCAAGAAGGCCCAGAGACGCCAAATAGAGAGCGATCGGTAACGCAAAAAGCTCTTCACACCAAGGCTCCCAAGAGCGAACGGTGACGTAAACAAGCTGATAAGACCAAGGCTCCCAGCAGAGAGCGGTGACGTAACAAGTTCCTGACACCAAGGCCCAGCCAAGGCTCAGGAACGGGCGGCAACGCAACAATCTCTGAACACCAAGGCTCCCAAGAGCGAGGGGTGACGTAACAAGCTCTCAACGCCAAGGCTCCCAGTACGAACGGTGGTGTGAGTAATTTCGGCTTCTGTTTCTGAAGCGCTCTTTCCGTTTCTGTGCCGGGCCAGGTAACGGAAAGAGCGAGGTACGAGTGATGACGTTTTGGTGTGGGCGAAGCCCTAAAGGGAGGGGTTCCAGGGGAGGGGGGTAGCGGGCCCATTTGCGTCTAAATGGCCGTTTTTACTTAACAGCTTTTGCTGATAGGTTTCTAGTAGGGTCAAAAGAGAGAGAGCATCATGACTCCTCAGGGGGGTCTGGGCGGGTGCCGGGGAGGAGAACCGGGAATCGTTTTTCGCCAACAGTCACACACTTCGTGCTCTTCGACCTCCCAGAACTTCATTCCCGCGCTACATTCTGGAGAACCGGGAACCGAGCCGGGCTCGCTTTTCGCCAACAGTCACACGTTTCGTGCTCTTCGACCTCCCAGAACTCCATTCCCGGGCCACATTCTGAATGCCCGGAGCCAACTGTAGGCCACTTCGTGCTCTTCGATTTCCCAGAACTCCATTCCTGGGCCACATTTTGGATGCCCGGAGCCAACTGTAGGCCACTTCGTGCTCTTCGATTTCCCAGAACTCCATTCCCGGGCCACATTTTGGATGCCCGGAGCCAACTGTAGGCCACTTCGTGCTCTTCAAGTTCCCAGAACTCCATTCCCGGGCCACATTTTGAATGCCCGGAGCCAACTGTAGGCCACTTCGTGTTCTTCTAGTTCCCAGAACTCCATTCCTGGGCCACATTTTGAATGCTGAGGCAGGCTGATGCTGCGGCCGAGGCAGGCTGAGGCTGAGGCAGGCTGAGGCTGAGGCCGAGGCTGAAGGCAGACTGAGGCTGAGGCTGAAGCAGACTGAGGCTGAGGCTGAGGCAGGCTGAGGCTGAGGCTGAGGCAGGCTGATGCTGAGGCAGGCTGAGGCTGAGGCTGAGGCTGATGCAGGCTGAGGCTGAGGCAGGCTGAGGCTGAGGCCGAGGCTGAAGGCAGACTGAGGCTGAGGCTGAAGCAGGCTGAGGCTGAGGCTGAGGCAGGCTGAGGCTGAGGCAGGCTGAGGCTGAGGCTGAGGCAGGCTGAGGCTGAGGCTGTGACTGCGACTGCCGTTGCCGCTGCGACTGTCATCGCGAATGCGACTACGACTGCGAGAACAGCAGAATTCTACAACTGGATTTTCATCTGAATCTTAAGGGGAATGCTTTCAGATATGCTTCTACACATCGCTGTTAGGTTGCTTTGCTGGGATAATCGGGTTTTCCTTTAGGCTTTTGCATGTTTTTCGGGTTCCCCCCCAAGACGGCCCAAGAGCGCTCCAAGAGAGCCCAAGACCGCCCAACACGGCCCAAGAGGCCCCCAAGAGGCGCCCAAGGGGCGTCCCAAGAGGGCCCCAAGATGCCGAAATCATAGATTTTCCTGCGGAAGCGTATCTTTTTAGCATATGCGCTTTGTCGGCTTTCACGGCGTTGACGACGGCCCAAAGAGGCCCCCAAGACCGCCCCAAGACGGCCCAAGAGGCTCCCAAGAGGCCCCCAAAACGGCCCAAGAGGGCGCCAAGACGGCCCAAGAGGCGCTCAAGACGGCCTAAGAGGGCGCCAAGACGGCCCCAAGAGGGGGACCACGAACCGAAAAGTCTAGCCTTTCGCCCCAAGACGCTCCCAGGAGGCCCCCAGAGCCCCCCAAGAAGCCCCAAGAGGCCCCCAAGAGGCGTCCCAAGAGGCCACAGGGAGGCGAAAATCATTGATTTCCTATGGGAAAAGGTACATTTTTGGCATACAGCGCTTTTCGGCTTTCGCTGCGTTGAAGACGCTCCAAGAGGCCCCCAAGACCGCCCCAAGACGGCCCAAGAGGCTCCCAAGAGGCCACTAACACGGCCCAAGAGGGCGCCAAGACGGCCCAAGAGGCGCTCAAGACGGCCCAAGAAGGCCCCAAGACGGCCCCAGGAGGGGGACCACGAAGCGAAAAGTCTAGCCTTTCGCCCCAAGAAGCTCCCAGGAGGCCCCAGAGCCCCCCAAGAAGCCCCAAGAGGCCCCCAAGAGGTTCCCAAGAGGCCTCCAAAAGGGCCCGACAAGGGCCCCAATAGGACTCCCAAGAAGGCCCAGAGACGCCAAATAGAGAGCGATCGGTAACGCAAAAAGCTCTTCACACCAAGGCTCCCAAGAGCGAACGGTGACGTAAACAAGCTGATAAGACCAAGGCTCCCAGCAGAGAGCGGTGACGTAACAAGTTCCTGACACCAAGGCCCAGCCAAGGCCCAGGAACGGGCGGCAACGCAACAATCTCGGAACACCAAGGCTCCCAAGAGCGAGGGGTGACGTAACAAGCTCTCAACGCCAAGGCTCCCAGTACGACCGGTGGTGTGAGTAATTTCGGTTTCTGTTTCTGAAGCGCTCTTTCCGTTTCTGTGCCGGGCCAGGTCTAGTGGCCTTCGGCCCATCCCGCCACCGTGCTTGGGTTGTGGGTATGAAGCCTATTGGATGTTCGTTGCGATCCCGTGGGAGGCCTCTCTCTCGGGGGCTCTTGGACGCAGTTTTGAAACGTCTTGAGGGCCGTTTCGGGGGCCTCTTGGGGGCCTCTTTTGGGCCTCTTGGGGGCCTCTTGGGGCCTCTTGGGGGCCTCTTGGGGGCCTCTTGGGCCCTCCTGGGTGCCTCTGGGGGCCTCCTGGGGGCCTCTTGCGGCGGAAGGCTCGGATTTTCGGTTCGTGCTCCCTCTCTTGGGCCTCTTGTGGGGCCGTCTTAGGGCCTCTTGGGCCGTTTTGAGCGCCTCATGGGCCGTCTTGGGGCCCTCTTGGAGGCCTCTTCGGCCGCAGCAGATACAGGACAATTTGTGATTGTTGCCTCTTGGGGCCCTCTTCGGAGGCCTTTTGGAGGCCTCTTGGAGCGTCTTGGAGGCGTCTTGGGCCGTCTGGGGCCGTCGTGAACGTCTTGGAGCGATCGTTCGGCGACTCGGGGCCTTCTGGGACCGTCTTCGGGGCCTCTTGGGGCCCTCTCGGCCCGCCTCGGGGCCCCCGCGGGGCCCGAACAGTCGTGCGACGAGCCGCGGGGCAGCCCCGGGGGGCACGCGCCAAGGCCCAAGAGAGTTCGGAATTCGGGGTCCGGGCCCCTCAGAGACTCTTCGGGGCCGAGGACTGAGGCCCCAGGGATTCGGCAGAGGACCTGCGGACACGCCCACTCCGTGCTCAGAGGCACAGTGGCGGATGTTTACACTAAATAGGTATGCACATTCAGATGCTCCGACTCACTACGTACAGTTTGCCACGCACACATATACACATCTACACATACACATACATACATACATACATATATCTATCCATACATACATACATACACATACATATGCATATACATATACATATACATATACATATACACATACGTATACATATACATATACATATACCTATACCTATACATTTACATATACCTATACCTATACCCATACCTATACCTATACCTATACCTATACCTATACATATACCTATACATATACCTATACATATACCTATACAAATACCTATACATGTACATGTACATGTACATGCACATATACATATACATATACACATACACATACACATACCTATACCTAGACCTATACCTATACATATACATAAACATAAACATAAACATAACCATACACATATACATATACATATACATATACATATGCATACATACAACCATACATACATACCTATATACATACATACTTACATACATACATACATACATACATACATTTACACTCGTCTATCCATATACACATATACAGATATCAATCTACTCGCACAGTCTTTGGAGCGTCTTGGCGCCTGGGCGAGATGGTTCGAGCAGGCGTTCGTCTTACAGTAGGACGCTGCCCGGCGCTTCTTCGAAGCGCGCGGTCTGTCGCCCCCGCGAGTGGCCCGCGCCACGGGAGTCAATGGCAGCGATCGACAGCGCAGGGTGTGGCAGCGCACTTACGCGCGGCTCATCATACCCGATCGCGCTCCCGAGTTACGCGCCGTCCTGCGCACGAGACTATCGAGGTGGGAGAGCGGCCTCTCCGTGCAGACAATGATGGACTGGGTGCTGACGACGTTCCCAGTAGTTGGCGCTCGCGTGAATTGACCGTGTTCGTTCGAATGTGTTTCGCAGGTATTATTGGGAATCTCGTTCAAATAAAACTCCGACCCTCCATCCCTCCAAACTCGACCGCAGGCGCCCAGAAAAATGTGTATTTCAAAGTGCGGCCGAACCCCCAAATTGGAGGCATACCCCCCTGCGTTGCCCAGGGCCCACAGGAATCCCAGGGGTTTTGACGGAGTCTGTTGGTTTCTGGAGGATTCCTCCAACCCTGGAGGATTCCTTCCTAGACGCTCCCTTGGAACCGTTTCGGGCCGTTTTGGAAGCCGCTTGGGCCGTTTCGAGGTCATCTTAGGTCGTCTTGCATCTTGGGCCGCCCTGAATCGGTATTGGGTCATCTTGGCGGCCCTCTTGACCTGCTTGGGCCATGTTGGCCGCCATGTTGGACTCCTCGGACGGCGCCAGTGGCATGTCTCGACGCCGACGGGGCTTCTGGAAGAGGGTGCGGCGCATGCAGCCCAGCGTGAGCCGTGCAGGCGCGGCGGCGGATCTGAGTCATGTGGCCCTGGCGCCCTGGCGGCTGCCGCGGGCACGCACGTGCTGAGCGTTGTGCGTTTGAACGTGTCCCTCCTACCCCGCCTCTTCCAACGTCCTCCCCCCCGAGTCTTCCAGCATCCTCCCACCTCTGCCCCACGTCCTCCCATCTCCTCCTACCTCGTGCCACCTCCTATTTTTCCTTCTCCGCATGATCCTCCTCCTCCTCCTCCTCGTCCTCCTCCTCCTCCTCCTCCTCCTCACACCTCCTTTTCCTCTTCCTCCTCCTCCTTCTCCCCCTTCCTCCTCCTCCTCCTCATCCTCCTCCTCCTCCTCCTCCTCCTCCTCCTCCTCCTCCTCCTCCCACCTCCCACTTTCCCCCACCCCCACCCCCACCCCGCCTCCCCATACCTCTCCCCGCCTATTCCATATTCGCCCAGTTTCCTCCCACCTCCCACCTCCCAGGTCCTCCCAGTTGTGTGCCCTGTGCCAACAGTTGGACCGCTCGTCATTCGTCGTCGTCGTCGTCAGTCGTCAGGTCGTCAGTCGTCGTCGTCGTCGTCGTCGTTGTCGTATTCGTCGTCGTCGTCGCGTGTCGTTGCTAGAGCGGGGGTCCGCGCAGCAGCCCCCCCTCTTTTTGGCGCATCCGCAGCGCGGCGTTCGTCGACGTTCGTCGTTGTCGTTGTCGTCGTCGTCGTCGTCGCGTCGTTGCTACGACGGGCCCGCGCAGCACCCGCCCCCTTACCCATGGTGCATCCGCAGCGCGGTCGTCGTCGTCGTTGCTACGACCAGGCGTGGCGACCAGAGTACAAATCGACCAGTTGTTTTTTTCGCGCCGTTTTTCGGGGTGATGCATGTCACCCGCGTGCTGTTCCACACTGCATGGTCTCATGGTGGCGTCCAGAATACGGGTGAAACCGTTGTTTTTGCCCCACGCGATGTTCGGGGTGATGCGTGTCACCCGTGTGTTGGTTCACGCTGTATGGCCCCATGTTGGCGTCAAGAAGACGGGTGAAACAATGGTTTGTGTCGCACGAGCTTCGAAGGGACACGTCTCACCCGCGTGTTGTTGTTGCGCATTGTTTGGCTTGGTTGTGGCTGCCAAACTACAAGTGAAACACTCGTTTTTTTATCGCGTGGTTTTCGCAGCGACGCCTGTCACTTGCATGTTGACTCGCAATGTAGAGCCTCATGCTGGCGTCTGGAATACGAGTGAAACAGTGGGTTTTCCTCAGACAGCTTTCGGGGCGACACGCGTCACCCGCGTGTTGTCTCGCACTGTATGGCCTCATGTTGGCGTCCAAAATACAAGCGGAACGATGTGTTTTTCTCTCACGGTTTTCGGGGTGACACGTGTCACCCGCGTGTTGTTTCGCATTGTATGGCCCAATGTTGGCGACCAGGGCACGAGTGAAACTATCGTTTTTCCTCACACAGTTTTTGTGGTGACGCGTGTAACCCCAGTGTGGTGTCACGCCGTATGGCCCCATGGTGGCGGCCAGAACACGATTGGAACAATTGTTTTGTCTCACGCGGTTTTCGGGGTGACACGTGTCACCCGCATGTTTTTGTTCATACTGTGTGGGCCCATGCTGGCGATTAGAATGCGAGTGGAACAGTTGTTTTTTTTCTCACGCGTTTTTCGGGGTGGCACTTGACACCCGCGTGTTGTTTCACATTGTACGGGCCCATGTTGGCGACCAGAATGCAAGTGAAATGTTTAGTTTTTTTCTCACACGGTTTTCGGGGTGACCCGTGTGTCGTTTCATTATCGGGATGACATGTGCCACCCGCGTTTCGTTTCACCCATGTTGGCGACCAGACTATTCGTGAAACATTCGGTTTTTCTCACGCGGTTTCCGGGGTGACACGTGTCACCCGCGTGCTGCGTCACATTGTAAGGCCCCATGTTGGCGACCAGAATACGAGTGAGACAATTGTTTTTTCTCACACGGTTTTCGGGGTGACGCTTGTCACCCGCGTGTTGTTTCATACTGTATGGCCCCAGGTTGGCGACAAGAATACGAGTGAAACACTTGTTTTTTTCTCACACGGCCTTCGGGGTGACACGTGTCACCCGTGTGTTGCTTCACACTGTATGGACCCATGTTGGCGTCCAGAATACGAACGAGACAGCTGATTTTATTAGGTCGGTTTTCGGGGTGACACGTGTCACCCGCGTGTTGTCTCACACTGTATGGCCCAATGTTGACGGCCTGAGTACGAGTGAAACAATTGTTTTGTCTGACACGGTTTTCGGGGTGACACGTGTCACCCGCGTGTTGTTTCACACTGTATGGGCCCGTGTTGGCGACCAGAATGCTCGCGAAGCAACTATTTTGTCCCACGCGGTTTTCGGGGTGGCACATGTCACCCGCGTTTTATCTCACACTGTACGGGCCCATGTTGGCGACCAGAATACGGGTGAAACAATTAGTTCTTCTCAGATGGTTTTCGGGGTGGCACGTGTCACCCGCGTGTTGTCTCGCCCTGTATGGCCCCATGTTGGCGTCCAGAATACGAGTGCAACAAAGAGTTGTTCTCACACGGTGACACGTGTAACCCCCGTGTTGTGTCACGCTGTATGGCCCCATGGTGGCGACCAGGATAAGGGTGAAACAATTGTTTTGTCTGACGCGGTTTTCGGGGTGACACTTGCCATCCGCGTGTTGTTTCACACTGTATGGCCCCATGTTGGCGTCCAGGATACGAGAGGAACATTGTGCTTTTATCGCACGGTTTTCGTGGTGACACGTGTAACCCCCGTGCTGTGTTACGCTGTATGGCCCCATGGTGGTGTCCAGGATGCACGCGAAAAATTGTTTTTTGCTCACGCGGTCTTCGGGGTGACACGTGTCACCCGCGTGTTGTCTCACACTGTATGGCACCATGCTGGCGATCATGATGCGAGTGGAACAATTGCGTTTTCTCACGCGGTTTTGGGGGTGGCACGTGTCACACGCGTGTTGTTTCACACTGTATGGCCCCATGTTGGCGACGTCGCTTCGCCAGGAAGCGATGGAATCCCCATGAATCCCTGAGGAATCCTTAGGGATCCTCTTGGAATCTCTAGGCATCCCTCGGCAATTCTTGGAAATCTGTGGGACTCCTGAAGGAATCCTTCGGACTCCCCAGGGAATCCTTCGAGATCCCTAGGTAATTCTCAGGAATCATTATCTTGAATACTTAGGAATCCCTCGGGGGTCTTCAGGAGTCATTCGGGAATCCTTTGGAGTCCCTCGGGGATCCGGAAGAACCCTTTGGGAATCCTGAGGAATCTTTGGGGAATCCTTAAGCATCGCAAGGACATCTTTTAAGAGTCGTTTGGGAATCGTTAGGAATCCCGAGAAAATCCTTAAGAATCCTTCGGGTCGGGGATCCTTAGGGAACACTCGGGAAGCCTGAGGAATTCCTATTGGATCCTTAGGAATCCATTGGGAATCCCGAGGGAATCCTTACGACATCCTTTTTGGAATCCTTAGGCATCCGCAGGAAATCCTTACGAATCCTTAGGGAATCCTCAGGAAACCCTTCGGGTATCATGTGCAATTCTTAAGGATCCTTCGCGAATCCTCCGAAATTCTTGAGGAATCTGGATGACTCCCTTAAAAATCGTAAGAATCCGGATGGGAATCCTAATGGATATTTGGGGGATCCTTAGGATAGGAATCCGTAAATCCCTAAGGATTCCTTAAGAGTCCCCAGGGAATCCTTAGGAATCCCGATTGGATCATTAGGAATCCTTATTGAAACCTTAGGAATCCTTAGGAAATCCGTAGGAATCCGTTGGGGATCCTTAGGGATCCCGGGGGAATCCTTTGGAATCCCTCGGGGATCTTTTGGCATACATAAGGAATCCTTCGGAATCCATATGGGATATTTTAGGATTCCTTCGGGAATTCTTCGGGCTCCCCAGTGAATCCTTGGGAATCCCTTGGGGATCCGGAGGAATCCCTTGGGGATCCTGAGGAATCCTTGGGGAATCCGTAAGAATCCCATACCCCCGCTGCCGCCTACCCAGCCAAGAATAATTGACGTTGCGCGCCACCCCTAATTCAAATTCGCCCTCCATGCTCAAGCAGCAGGGCCGCGCACGCAATTTCAAGGCTACCCTGTCCTTTCAAGCCCAGGCCGGCCCCATGATAGTTATATTGAATTTAGTTCTGCTTCGGAACATCTTGAGATTCCAGGGTGACCCTGGAATTACCCGACACCACAGCAGAAGTAGCTAACTAATCGATAGGGATGAACAGTCTTCAGCGCCACGCCATACGTTCCCCGCGGTGGCCCAGGCGTGCCCTCCGCGGACGTTGGCCGCTTGCACCTGGTCAATCTGGAATGGCCGGGTCACGAGCCGCCGTTTCAATTGCGCGGTCGGCCTGCTAGTTCGGCTGCGCAGCCGGAGAAGATTCCACCGAGCATTACGCAGAGTGCCGACGTGTTCGCAGCAGTGTGCCGCGAACTGGGCTTGGCGTGCCCGACCACGCCAGAGCTACGCCTGGCCAGTTTCCTGCTGCTCGAGCCGGCGTACCCCGAGGCGACCGCGCCAGAACTGCGACGACGTGCTCTGGCCACGCGCGGCGTGCATCTCACGCGGTGCTGGGCCCGCCACGCGGCCGCCAGAGGGCCGCTCGAGTGTCGCAACGCTCTGAGGCTCAAACATTTGGAGCTCTTCTGATGATTGTACACCCTGCGAAATGCTTAAGAAATCATGGGTTAAGAAATTCATAGTCTCAGAAATTGAATAAAAACCCAGAACTTCTATCAAAATCTTGGGATTTACATTGGAAAGTTAAGAATCATCGAGGCTCTGGCCGAAAATTTAAGTTTTCTTAAGCACCGCCTAAGGTGTAGTGCCGTTTCCTCCATCTTTTCTCCCGTGCGTTCATGTTTTCATTGTTTTGCCCCCCGCTCTGCTCTGGGCAGAGCGCCGCAGGCAGCGTGGCGACCACCAGGGGTCGCAGTGCCGCCCATATCGACGAGATATATGTTTCACCTCTCTCTCTCTCTTTTCCCCTCGCTTTCCTCCGTCCTCCTCCTTCCGTCCTCCTCGCTCCCCTCTCTCCGGATCGTGCCGACGATCTGCGGATGCTGGCCAGCAGTTGAGTCTGCGGCGGTGGAAGCCCTGGGCGTTCGATTCGAGCATGCAGCCGCCCTCATCCCCTCCCTTCCTTCGTCCTCTGCCTCCTCGGCCTCCCTTTACCTGTGAATCGTGGTGCCGATCTGGTTGTCGGAGCCGGCAGTTGAGTCTGCGGCGGTGGAGGCCCCGAGCGCTCGATTCGAGCGGGCAACCGCTCTCCTCCCCTCCCTTTCTCCGTCCTCCGCCTCCTCCATCCGCCTCGTCCCTCTCCCTCCGAACCGTGGGGCCGATCTGTTTGTCTGAGCCGGCAGGTGTGCCCGCGGCTGTGGAAGCCCCGAGCGCTCGATTCGAGCGTGCAGTCGCCCCCTCCCCTTCTGTCCTCCGTCCTCTGCCTCCTCGCCCTCCCTCTCCCTCCGAATCGTGGTGCCGATCTGTTTGTCTGA
The DNA here is from genome assembly GCA_963575745.1 of Prorocentrum cordatum. Taxonomy (NCBI): domain Eukaryota; class Dinophyceae; order Prorocentrales; family Prorocentraceae; genus Prorocentrum; species Prorocentrum cordatum. Next base: position 567,179 of record CAUYUJ010018516.1, on the reverse strand, counting down.
GCAGGCAGGTGTGTCCGCGGCGGTGGAGGCCCCCAACGCTCGTCTTGAGCGTGCAGTCGCCCTCCTCTCCTCCTGTCCTCCGTCCTCTGCCTCTCCTCCTCATTTTCCCTTGTCCCGGGATCTTGACGGCGTGCGCCAGGGTGGCCGCGCCTGTGCAGAAAATTTGCCCATGCGCCAGCTGCACGCGGGGTTGGGCCACCGACATGCCGCCCGGTCTCGTTTGCCGCTCCCTACGGGGAGCCGTTGCTTGCCCGCACTGCCTTCGTTGCTTGCCGCCTCCATACGCAACCCTTTGCCTTGCATGTTTCACCCCGTTGGGGCACTCTTGCACGGCATCAACATTTCAGCGTGCTTGGTTGTAGATCCTCTGAGCTGGGAGGGTCGTGCAGGCACTATCCTGATTTTGGACGTACCACCCTGTCCTCGATTTCAGGTTGGTCCCCGATGTTGCCCCCTCGCCTTTTCCTCCTTCTTCTCCTCCTCCCACGCCTGTTCCCCTCTTTTCTGCACGAGCTTGCGGCCAATATTTCGGCCAAGTTCGCAGGACAACGCTGCTACGTTTGCGGATGTTTCGCGAGCTACCCGAGCCAGGGCTATCGCAGGGTCTTGTTATCACTGCTTTGCGGTCGGCTACATGCGGGATGCGCGATCGGGTTAGCCCCCCCTGCGGAGCAGCGGATTCGTCCTTCTCCCCTGCTTGGTTTCCGTATATATATTTTTACATATAGGTTTGTAAATATGTATGCATGCATGCATGCATGCATGTATGCACGTATGTATGTACGTATGTATGTATGTATGTGTGTATGCATGCATGCATGCATGCATGCATGCATGCATGTATGTATGTATGTATGTATGTGTATGTATGTAATATGTATATATGTATGTTTGTATGTATGTATGTATGTATGTATGTATGTATGTGTGTGCATGTATGTATGTATGTACGCACGTACGTATGTTTGTATGTATGCATGCATGTATGTATGTATGTATATGTGTCTGTATGCATGTATGTATATAATGATATGTGTATGTATGTTTGTTTGTATGTATGTATGTATGTAGGTATGTAGGTACATGTACATAGGTAAACGCATGTATGTATGCATGTATGCATGTATGTATGTATGTGCGTGTACGTGTATACGTGTATGTATGTACGTATGTATGTAAGTATGCATGCATGCATGCATGTATGTGTGTACGTATGTATGTATGCATGCATGTACGTATGTATGTATGCATGCATGCATGCATGGATGTATATATGTATGTATGTGTGTATGTATGCATGCATGCATGCATGTTTGTATGGATGCATGCATGTATGTATGTATGTAGGTGTGTAGCTACACGTATATAGGTAAATGCATGTATGTATGTATGTATGCATGTATGCATGTATGTGCATATACGGTGCGTATACGTGTATACGTGCATGTATGTGTGTATGTATGTATGCATGTATGGATGCATGCATGCATGCATGCATGCACGCATGCATGTATGTGTGTATGTATGCATGCATGCATGCATGCATGCATGCATGCATGCATGCATGTATGTATATATGTTTATGTATGTATGAATGTATGCATGCATGCATGCATGTATGTATGTATGTATGCATGCATGCATGTATGTATGTATGTAAATGTAAATGTATGTGTGTACATGTATGTAGATTCCTGGCTACGAAAACCCTTCAGGCGCCCTTGTAGGGGTTCCTCCAGGCCTCCCCTGCCGAACTTAGCTGGCGGGCCCACAGCGGTCGAGCGGGCGGCCAAACGGCCTCGCGAAAGCCCCAGGCTCCTCCACACCCTCCTCAAATATCTTACGCTCAGGAACTTTGGCTTTGCGTGTCTTTCCGCCGGTTCTGGTCCACCACGCTTCGACACGACACGCTATCCACTTCCAGGTCCCCTATTGTCAACGTCCCGAGTTTGTCCCAGCCTCCCTCCCCGCGGGTCGGAGCGACACGATATCCGCTTGCAAGGCAAATCGTGTCGCCAGGGTCGCGTCCGCGACGCGCCATCCGAATAAGACGCTCCAAATAAGAGCCCCAAGAGGCGTTTCGAATGGCAAGGAGCATTGTATTTGTTTTTGGACAATTAGGGGGGGCATCCGCTTTTTTTGTTTTCTGGGGTCCAGGATCACCGAAGAGGCTCACAAGAAAACATGAAGACAGTTTCTGCATGTTTTCTTGCGAACCTCGCTGGGCCAGTGGCACTTTTTGTGTGTGGAGTCGCAGCGACGCGGCGACAGGACGGGAGCAAGCTCACCCGTGCAAGAACTAGACAATACGTACCGGGCGGTCCTCTGGTGTCTATGGGTTTAATGACAAGACGGCCCGACACGATCCCAAGGCGCCCGCCAGAGCACTCCGCGTCTGGACCCGGTCGTTGAGGGAGACCGCGGCTGCCAGAAAGATGGCTTCAAGAAGCCCCCCGAGGCTCCCGAAATGCTCCCACGAGGCAAACCCCCAAGAAGCCTTCGATCGGCGTTCTCAGGACCTTCCAAGGAGAAGCGTCCGCGAAAAAATTGAGAAGGAGGACAGGCACGGTCCACAGGGAAGGTCGAGAACGAGAAAGAGAAAGGTGAAAGATGAAGGAATGCACCAGATGTAAGGAAAAATAAGACAACGACGAGAGCGAAAACTGGGGCAGGCGTATACTCGTGTTTCTTGTTTCTTGCTCCCTCCCCTCTCTCTTTCTCTAATTCTTATTCCGCCCGTGTGCGGCACTCGAGGGTCCAAGGTGCAAGGCGCGAGGCCCCAATGCAGTCTTGTGTATATGACTACATGAGCTAGTTGGCAAGAAAAATCTCGACGGACCTTTTGGTGACTTTTGGTCGGTTGAACATTTTGTTCTCGAAATTCCTCAATTCGTTTGAGCTCTAGTATTTTTTCCCGTGATATTCGATTTTAGTCCCGCTCCATCTTGATCTCAGCTCGATCGGGTTGGATATGTTAATCTGGCCATCCCACCTGCCATTCGCGTCGCCCCCCTCCTCTCCACCTGGTCTCTGCCGACAGTGCGCCTCGTCAGGCCAGGTGCCAGGCTGCCCAGGGCGGCGCCGCTGACACGCAGGCCGCTGCGCACAGGGCCCAGGAGGGCGGGGCGCTTGCGCCAAAGGGGTGCAGACCGTTGCGGGGCGGGGCGCTTGCGTCAAAGGAGGGCGGGGCGCTTGCGGGGCCCAGGAGGGCGGGGCGCTTGCTTGCGTCAAGGCCCAGGAGGGCGGGGCGCTTGCGTAGCCGGTCCTGTCCGGGCGGAGACGGGGCAGAGCGGGAGGAGGATGGAGGAAGGACGAGGGGGAGAGGAGGAGCAGCGAAATTGGGATCGGGAGCTCCAGCAAGACGGGCAGTGGCAGGAGGCGTGGTGGGGAAGCCCGGTCTCGCGGCCAGGCCCAGTCGATCACACCGCGACGCTTTGTTTTTCATATGTTGCGCGAGTCCTTCATCCCCCTGGCCTGGCACCAGGGGGAGCAGGAGCAGCAGGAGTGGCATGAGGAGCGCTGGAGCGGAGTCTTGACGCCAAGTCTGGCCAAACGTGGCTCCTCGGCGACTGGCATGCCGCAAGCCGCGTTCCGTTCGACAGGCTGCACCTTCTGCTCCGTCAGCTCTTGCTTTCTCATTTGCCTCTGCTCATCCGCGCCTCGTGCTCACTCGTGCTGTTCCAGTGGAGGGAGGAGCAGAAGGAGGGATGCTAATCAGGAGGCGTGAGGAGAGGGGGAGGTATCAGGAGGAGGAGGATGAGGAGGGACGGAAATAAGGCAGGAGGATGATAATGACACAGAAAGAGGAGGAGGAAGAGGAGGAAGAGGAAGAGAAGGAAGGAGGGAGGACCATGACAGTGGAGGATGAGAAGGGATGGATGCGGCGGGGGAGGATGACGGGAAGGGGGATGCGGAGGTAGATGAGTTGCATACGCGCTGGCTCTTGTTGCCTACGGTGGAATAACTAAAAGGGAGGAGGAAGAGGAGTTTGAGGGGATGGACTCTGTGGCCACTGATCCCCTTAGTCGGGGCAAAACACTGGAGGGAGATCGGAGGCGTGCGAGGGGAACGGGGGAATATGAACGCCAGAAGGGGAGCGAGATGAGGAGAAGGCGGAGGAGTAGGAAAAGGTGGAGGAAGAGCAGGAGAGGGAGGAGGAGGAGTAGGAGTAAGAGAAGGGGGAGGATGGGAGGAGGAGGACAGAGAGCGGTGGAGGGCCGCGCGGTGCTTGCATCTGCCACCGCCTCGGCCCAAGCCTTTTTCGGAGAGGTCGCGCGCCGCAGGCAGCCCGCGACCTGAATGCGCCAGGCGGGCCGCGGCGCGGTGCTCCTGGCGTTCCACGTGGGCTCCGCCTGGCTGGGACAGTGGTGGGCCAGCCGCGTCCCCGCCAGCCCGCCCGCCGCGCGGCCTGCGGCCGCCCTTCCGCCAGCTGCGGCGCGGGCCCCCGCTCCGCCAGCGCGGAGCTGCCCGGCGGCCGCGCCGCCGACCCCCGCGCTGGCTGGAGAGCTGTGCGCGGAGCTGGAGAGGTGCTTGCCCTGGGGGGCGTCGGCACCGCTGGTGGAGTGCCCTGATCCTTGCCCGGCGTGCCCCGAGCCGGCCAAGGCGGAGTTCTCTTGGGGCATCGAGGTCTCGTTAGGCTTGGGGACCCTCCTGCTCTGGGAGCTCGCCACCTGGCTTTGGGCCGCCGTGCGCGGCCGGCTGGGCCGCTGGTGCGGCCGGAAGCGCGAGGGGCTCCTTGCGGTCGAGGCTTACGGCGAGGTGGCTCCACTGGTCGGCGCTCTGGATCGCAGGGTGCCAGGAGGGCGCGGCAGGATCGTTGGTGACTGGACTCCGCTTGGAGCCAAGGCATGAACATCGGAGATGAATTATATGTGGAATACGACTTGCCAGGGGCTCCGCTCCTGCACGCCCGCGTCGTGGTCGGCGTCTCTGGGATCGAGGGGCTCCATGTTGCAGTCGTTTCTCCTGATCATGACTTGTTCATTGAGTGGTTCAGCGAAGACGATGACGACATCCGACATTGGTACAGAGTCGGGCCAGGGCGTGCTCTCATCCGAGAAGACGGGGACATCATCCCAGCCGCTGGCGGAGCTGGGCTCAGGGTCTACGATTTCGCCGCCGCGCTCGCGCCCGCGGAGCTACAGGCCTTCACGCAGCAGGCCGGGGTGCTTCTTGCTGGCCACGATGCTGCTCTCGCTGTCGCTGCGGCACGTCCTGCAGGTGGCGGTGGCGGGGCGCTGGTCGCCGCTGGAGGCGGCGGGGCTGCTGGAGGAGGCGCAGCGGGTGCTCCCGCGCCCGCGGCTGGCGGCGGCGGACTCGCTGTGGCGGGAGGACCTGCCGGCGGGCTGGCTGCTCTGCTCGGAGGAGGCGGAGGCGCTGCGGCGGGCGGGGCTGCTGGAGGAGGCGGTGTTGGTGCACTCGGCGCGGGACCCGCCCCAGCGGCTGCCGGGGCGCTTGGAGGCGGCGCCGCCGCAGGAGCCCCCGCGGGAGGCAGGCTCGCCCCCATGCCTGCGCCCGCTGCTGGAGGAGCCCCCGCGGCTGGAGCCGCCGCCGCGCCCGCAGCCGCTGTCGCCGACGGCGCCGCTGGGCTCGCAGCTGCACTGGCTGGAGCCGGAGGAGGACCGCTGGCGGTCGCCGCTGATGGGGCTGGAGACGGTGGCTCGGGCCCAGGTGATTGCCGCACCCTCGCAGTGCTGTGCGACGTCAACGGGAAGCGGCATCGCGCGTTCGCCTCGGGAGTGGCTCTGCTTCGGTCAGTGGACTGGAGCGATTGGGTGGTGCCAGGCCCGAGGACAGCACACTGGGTCGCCAACTTCATGCTCGAGAACGGAGGGGGCGCATTGGGGCATCACGTGCAGTGGAGGTCGACCATACGCTTGGGTCTCGACGACGTCGTCGTCTCGGCTCACCATGGGTACTCGAAGATCTTCGAGACAGCGCCATGATACGACCAGTTGGACCTCACAAGCCTGGCCAGTCTCGAGTTGGTATCTCGCCAACTTCAACTCTGTGAAGACAGGCACAGAGATCGAGTCTCGGGGACGAGAAAGGACAGCGACGAACACCAGGACGAGGAGTACTACTTCACGGGGATGGCCACGACACGAGGGCCCATGGTCGCCCCAGCGCTCTCTACTTGGATCAGCGAGCAGATTGCAAGAAAGAACGCCGTCGCCAAGGAGAGGCGTAAAGCGCGGGAGGAGAGACAGCTTGCCAAGCCCAAGGGGCCCAAGGGGCCAAAGGGGGCGGACGGTGGCTAACTTCCTCCTGGACCTCATCGATCAAGGCTGCCTGCTGCTCCCTGGCCCCGGGCGCGCAGGCTCTTACATCTTCGGCCGCGAGGCGACGATGCGCCAGCGCGACATCTTCCCCTTGCCTCCTCTCTTTGTCCCTTCTACGACTGGCGCTGGCTGCCGCGCTGTCGCCCGTCGTGCTCATCGCCGCCGTCGTGCGCTCGACTGGGCCAGCGATGGCATCCAATCTCTCAACTCATTTGCTGGACGTGATCTCGCTGGCGATGGTGCCGTCAGCGCTGCGCAGCGGAGATGCCTCGAGCACCTGGGGCGCAGCTATTGCTCAGTGGATGTCTGTCCAGCAGATGTGCGTCGCCGCGGGAGCCTTCGTGAGCTCTGCGGGAGCGCCGCCATGCACGGCGACTGCGCTACAACCGTCGTGCCCTACAACAAGGACGCCGTGTCCTGGCCGGCTGTGGGAGCGAGGCCTGTCTCACTGGGCGATGCGCTGCCAGCCGAGCACCCTACCTGGTTGAGGGATCTGACGGCCAACATGCGAAGACCTCCAGCTGCAGCGGCTGGCCTTCGGTCTGAGCTCGGACTTCTACATCCTTATCTCGACCCAGCGTTTCGGGATCACAGAGTGCATGGGGATTTCGTGACTGGGCTGGTGAGTCGCGGCATGGCTCGCCTAGTGCCCGCCGAGGAGCTTGGCGACAGCAATACAACGGCGGGCTTCTTCTTTGCGAAGAAAAAGAACCAGATGCAGAGGATCATCTTCGACACCAGGCTGGCGAACTGCGACTTCACGCCGCCGCCGTCGACGCACCTGCCCTCAGCCGCAGCGCTCGCGAAGCTGGAGACCCAGGAGTGCGACGTCGTCTGGTTCAGCAGTGGGGGCATCAGCAACGCCTCTTACGCCATCGAGGTGCCGGAAGAGTTGGGGCCCTGCTGCAGGCCCCCCGCGCTCCGCGGGGGCGCCTTTGGCATGCGGGGCCGCAGCGCTTCGACACTCTTGGTTCCGGTGCTGGCGGTGTTGCCGATGGGCTGGAGCTGGGCGCTGCACCTCTGCCAGCTGGTGACAGAGGAAGGGCTTTCGCGCGGCGGCCAGCGAGCTGATTCCCTGGCGAAGGATCGCGAGGCCTCTCGCCCGCTGGGGCCTGGGCGCGCGCTCGGGGCAACTGCGTACGTCGACAACTTCATGGTGATGGGCTCGCCCAAGCAGGACGTCTGCGCCGCAGGCCAGGCTGTTGCGGAGGCTCTTTCCAGCCAGGGCTTCACGATCCATGAGGAGACCGACGGGGCGGTGGACAGGACCGACTTCGTGGGCCTCTCGTTTGACGGGCGCGGGCACACCGTTCGGGTCTCCACCGAGCGCGTCTGGAGGTTGAGGCTGGCCATCGAAGAGCTTTTGGGCCGCCGCACCTGCTCAGGGCACGTTCTCGAGATTGTGGTCATTAGGGCATGCGACCTGGATTATGATGGTTCAGCGGTCCTCCCTGGCGGTGTTCAGCTCTGTGTATGCGTACATTAAGGCCATGGGCACTGAGGAAGGCGAGCTGTGGCCGGCTGTGAAGGAGGAGCTCCGGCATGTCAGGAACCTGCTGCCGCTGATGGTGGCCCACGCGGACGCCGACTGGCACGGCAAGGTGACAGCCAGCGACGCCTCTCACGGGGGCTGCGGGGTCTGCGAGCGCGAGGCGAACGTGGAGGAGATCGCGCGCTGGGGGCGGACGGCCGAGCGCTGGCGGCACCGCCAGGGCGCTACGGCTGCGCGAGCCCACGCCTTGGGGGGCGAGGAGGCGGCCGCCAAGCTGGAGCAGATGCTGGTGCTAGACAACCTGCCGGACAGCCTGCGCCAGGCCGATGAGCGCGCGAGGGCCTTCGACATGGTCGACGCGAGCTTCACGGACCCAGAGGTGTGGCATATCGTCGAGTCGTTCCCCTGGCGGGGCCCAGCGAACATACTGAGGTTGGAGGGTCTCGCTCTCTCCGACGCCCTTCGGCATCTCCTTCGAGATCAGAAAGCCTTCGGACATCGTGTATTTCTCTTGGTCGACAACCTGGGGCTGGCCCTTGCGGCCGGAAAGGGCCGATCCTCGGCCTTCCAGCTTCGGGGCATCCTTCGTGAGATCAGCGCCTTCACCCTGGCTTGCCGCCTCCACGCGTGTGTCCGCTGGGCCCCGTCCGAGAGGAACCCGGCTGATAACCCTTCGCGAAACCTGTGCTTTCTCAAGCCGCAGCTGGAGGAGGAGTGTGCCAAGCTGGGGTCTGCTTCTGCTGGTGATGAGCGTGGGGGGCTGCCAGCCGTGCCAGAGTTCCCGAGCTTCGGCGCAGGCCAGGAGCGGTCGGTCTCGCACGCGAAGCAGGACGGAGCTGGAGGCCCCTCAGGACGACTGGATGAAGATGATCGGCATCATGTCGACTGCGGCGGCGGCCGCCAGGAGGACTTGGTGCCACGCGCCATCGCCCGAGTCGGCGCCCCTCCCGGGCTCGTGCCCGCCATCCTCCCTGGAGTCGAGGTCAGTGGCGAAGGCGACCTTCTCGGACTACCAGAGGAGAGCCAAGGCCTTTCTGGGATGGGCACTGCAGGCAGGGGTGAGCTGGACCTCAGTCGAGGAGCTCGACCTGGCGCTGGTGCTGTACATGGACAGGCTGTTCTTCCTGGGGTGCGCTGGGGACGTGGCCAGCAAGACCTTTGCTGCGGTCAAGTTCTATTACCCGGAGGTCGGCAGGTACGGCGCGCGGAGCTTGCCGAGGGCGATCAGGGCGCTGGCTGGCTGGGCCAAGGTTGTTCCGCGGGCAACGCGGATGCTTGTGCCGTGGCTTCTGGCGGCGGCGCTGGCGGGGCACCTCTTGTCGCGGGGCTTGCTGGAGCACGCGGTCGCGCTGCTGCTGGCCTTCAATGCATACCTCCGCCCAGGCGAGCTGGACGCGCTGACGCCCATGCAGCTTGTTGCGCCGGTGGCAGGCGCAGGGTTCGGGCAGCAGCACTGGGCGCTGCTGCTAGGGCCGAGCGAGCTGGGGGCTCCGACAAAGGTGGGCGCCTTCGACGAGAGCGTGGTGCTGGGCGGAGTCGGGTATCTCTACGAGTGCCTCTCAGTGCTCAAGCGGCGCAGCCAGCGCGTGACAGACAGACTGTGGAGCTTCGCGCGCAACGACCTGTCGATGGAGACGCAGGTGTCAGCAAAGGCACTCGGCCTGGGCCAGATGGGGATTGACCGTCTACGGCCTGCGGCACGGCGGAGCCTCTCACGACCTGTTGACCAGTGCGCGCTCGGCTCTAGAGGTCAAGTCCAGGGGGCGGTGGCGCTCAGATGCGATGCTGAAAAGGCACGGCAAGGGGGCGAGGGCGTTGGCAGAGCTGTACAAGGCCCCAGCCCAGACGCTCGAGTTCGGGCGGCGCGTCGCCGCCAGGCTGGAGGCGATCTTCCTCAATCGCGAGGGCCTGCCGCCGCTGCCGGCGCTTCCCGTGGGGCCTTGCTCAGTGATGCCGAGGTCAGGGTGAGGATGCGGCGAGTGCTGAGAAAGGCGCTGGCCTTTGCGCGGGTCTCTAGGAAGCAAGTTTTTCTGGAACTTTATTCTGGCGAGGGGGGCATCTCCAAGGCGATGCGAAACCTCGGTTTGGGGGTCGTGCCGGTCGACATTTTAAAGCTCCCCTGGTTCGATCTGGATAGGCTTTGCATTCAGAAGATGGTGCGGGGGTGGATCACGGGGGGCGTCGTCGTCGGTCTGTGGATGGGGACTCCTTGCTGCTCTTGGTCTCAGGCTAGGCATGGGCCCCCGAACAGTAGTTGGTGCCGTCTCAGAAGCCCTTCTCATCTGTGGGGTTTACCTAACCTCAGCCAGCGTGCTCGCCTAGCCTGCGATAAGGGCAACTCTCAGCTCAAATTCTGTCTCTCCTTGATCCGTGCCTGCCGTAGCAACCATGTTCCAGTGGCGTTGGAGAATCCAAGTAGCAGCTATATGTGGCAGACTGCTCAGCTTGCCCGCTTCTCAAGGCGGCCAGATAGCCATCAGTGTGTTGTGGATTTTTGCGCCTTCGGAGCCCGCTGGCGAAAACGCACCCGTGTCCAGGTCTGGAGTTCCGGTTTTCGGATAAACCTCCCAGGGCCGTGTCGCGGGCGTTCGGGCCAGTGCAGTTTTACGGGCAAGCGCCATATTATCTTTTCTGGCCGTGGCCCAAATTCGGGCAAACTTTGGACCACCGCTGCTGAGCCTTACCCTGGTCGTTGTTGTGTTCTGTTTGCCCGGGCGTTGGAGCAGGCGATCCAGTCACTTAAGTTGAGACGATTTCGACAAATAGTTAGTTGCGGTTAATGCCAGAATCCCATTCGGGGTGACTTGGGTTTCTCTCTTCCTCTCTCGTTCGGTGTGGTGTTGTGTTGTGGTGTGTGCTTGTGCCGTGTGCGTCGTGCCGTTCGTTCGCCCCCCTCCCCTCCGCCGAGCTTGGAGCGTGGCCCGTCCTGTCCTGCTCGACCTGCCGGGCCTGAGACACACAAAGTCCTGGCCTGGTTGAGCGTCGCGATGGGGAGTTCTAGAACAGTAATCGCAGAGCGGTGGAGGGCCGCGCGGTGCTTGCATCTGCCACCGCCTCGGCCCAAGTCTTTTTCGGACCCGCCCGCTGCCTCCCTTCTTTTCTCTCTTCCTCTCTCGTTCGGTGTGGTGTTGTGTTGTGGTGTGTGCTTGTGCCGTGTGCGTCGTGCCGTTCGTTCGCCCCCCTCCCCTCCGCCGAGCTTGGAGCGTGGCCCGTCCTGTCCTGCTCGGCCTGCCTGGCCTGAGACGTATGCTGCTGCTGATGATGAGGATGAGGATGATTAGGATGATGATGCTGACGGTGATGCTGATGATGGTAATGATGCTGGCGATGGTGATGGTGATTGTGATTGTGATGATGATGCTGATGATGACGATGATGATGACGACGATGATTATGGTGATGGTGATGGTGATGATGATGATGGTGGTGGTGGTGGTGACGATGATAACGGTGATGATGATGGTGATGATGACGATGATGATGTTACTACTAATTATAGTAGCAATACTAGTAATGATCTCTATATATATACACACTAAAAACAATAATACTGATACAGTATTATGACTATTGTTTTTAGTGGCGATCTTGACTCGTGCCAGAACACCATCCCTGGGATTTCAACACTGCGAATTCACTTAACTGCTGCGCTCGTTCCAAAACGCCAGGTTTGGCACGTTAGCCATAGAAGCTGCAAAACTCGTTGAAATGTAAGGCGAGTGTACGCGGTGTCGAGGCGATAGCCACATGTTGTCAAGGAACCGAATTCAATCCTTGAAACTCTTGCACATGTTAACAAAAACGAGCGGCGCTAAGGCGAGAGCCACAATTAGAAATCAACCCGCCCTCAAGCCGTTAAGCTCTTGCAGAGATGTGTGACGAATGTGCGCGGCGCTAATGCGAGAGCCACATTTTGCAGCGACTCGCCCTAAATACATTAATTTCTGTAATTGTGTATGGCGAATGTGCGCGGCGCTACGGCGAGAGCCACAATTAGAAAACAACCCGCCCTCAAGCTGTTAAGCTCTTGCAGAGATGTGTGACGAATGTGCGTGGCGCTAAGGCGAGAGCCTTATTTTGCAACGACTCGCCCTAAAACAATTAATGTCTGTAAGTGTTTATGGCGAATGTGCGCGGCGCTAAGGCGAGAGTCACATGTTTAAACCACCCACACTCGATTTGTGAAGCTGTTGCCAAGATTCAAGCTTCAGAAATATACATGGTAAGGAAGTCTTCGGCGAAACGCCTGGCCAGCCATTCCGACTGGCCTCGGGGTGCGACAGGGAGGAGTTATTTACAAGGAAAAGGGATGGAGGAGGAGGGGGAGGAAGAGGAGGAGAATGAGAAGGAGAGCGGGGTGGGGGGCGGGGGGTGGGAAAGCGGAGTGACGAGGAGACCAGGGCGGGTGGGGGGTGAGCGGGAGCTGGAAACGACGAAGAGAGCGGGGTGGGTGGGGTGGGGGAGGGACAGAAAAGTTAAAGGGAGCGAGGTTGCAGCCTCTTGCGTCAACGTTGTCCCCAAACGCCCACCGGGAGGGGAGGACTGCTACACCTCGCCATGCAGCCCGGCTTCGTGCCGCAGCAGCAGCAGCCGCAGCAGCAGCAGCCGCAGCAATTCAGGCTGGGCGAGCGGGCGCCTCCACTATCGAGGGCTCGAGGGTTCGAGGATTCGGGGATTCGAGGGTTCATGTCGTGCCGATGCGCTGGGGGGGCAAGAGGGCGGTTAGGCAGGTAGACTTTTAGGGGGCTTTTGTCGAGAGGGACTTCGCCACTGGCCTGCCCCCGCTGTCGCACGGAAGGAACCGAAGGGCATAGATCCCTTAGATTTCCGACGGTTTGCGTATTGTGTGAAGGAGCCGGTGGGTGCGGCGGTGCTTCTCAGAGGCGTCGCCTGGCGTTGCACGGTTCCTCGGGATCCCTCGCTTGGGTTCCTCGGGGTTCTTCGCTTGGGCTCCTCGGGGCTCCTCGCTTGGGTTCCTCGGAGTTCTCGGCTTCCTAGGTTGGGTCCGCAAGGAATGCCAAGCGAAGCAACGCCAAGCAGTGCAGCGCAATGCCAAGCACTGATTTGCATGACCTCGGAGTGATTCGGTCGCCCTGGAAGAAGGGGGGCTGCACCGCCTTCATCTGTTGATCAGTTCTGGCGCTTCTCCTCGATCTCGGCCTCCGGGGGCTGACATCGGGCCCGTGGGGCCATCAAGAAGGGAACCGAGGCGAGACGCTGCTAGGGGGAGAAGGGGGGTTAGGGCCTCCCGCGGCCGCGCACTGGAAACACCACTCTGCTTCGAGCGATTCCCTCCGAAACCTGCGGCGTTTGATCCCGAAGGTGCGCGCGCCCAGTGAGACAATAAGCGTCGTAACAAAACTCAGGACGGGAGGTTTGGAGCTATTTTCGGCCCCGAGGGGCCCTCGCCAGGCCTCGGGGCCGTCAAAAACGACTCAAGACGAAAAGCCGGTCCCGAGGAAAGGGTCGGGACTTCCAGGGACGCCGTCCTGAACAAACCAGAACGTCGCACGTCTGGCGGTGGCCTCGTCCAGTGTTATGCCACGCTATGCTATGCTCTTTTATGTTATGTCATGTCTGTTCCGATCTGTCATAGCATGCGTTGCTGTGCTGTGCTGTGCTATGATGTGCGATGCCATGTGATTTGATGATGCGACATGTTATGTGTTGGTATGGTCAGTTCTGCGTTGAGTTGTTATGGTGTGCTTGGTTTGTTGTGTTATGGAATGATATGTGCTGTGATGCTGTGCTCTGGTTTGCACTGCTCTGTTATTGCGTGTTAACTTACGGTATGGTCTGTCATGATATGTGTTCGGATATGTTCTGTACGGCGGTATGGTGTCATGCTTTGTTCTGTGGGGGACCTGGGGATCTGGCGGCCGCGGTATGCAGAGTGGGCGAGTCGGCGCCGGGGGCGGGACCACCGGGGATTATCGGGAGCCTCGGGATCTAGCGGCCGCGGTATGCAGGGCGGAGTTCAGTTCTTAAAGTCTAACGACCCTAACCTGTCGGATGGGGAAAAGCACATCCTCACACGTCTGGGGCGAGGATTCGAGGTGTCCCCTTCTCTTGTCGGCGACTACAAAGGGTGAGGCTACGCCTGGGTGTGGTTTGCGATCGGCGCCGTTGGGGCCTGGGGGGGGCACGACAATGTCCGCGTCGGACCTCCTCGGGGGGCGGCGGAGGACTCTGTCGAGGTCCCCGCCTACCCTTCAGGGTGCCCCCAGGATGCCGGTTGCAAACCATACTAATCGGCCTCCTCCTCGTCCTCCTCCTCCTCCTCCTCGTCCTCCTCCTCCTCCTCCTCCCTCCCTCCCTCCCTCCCTCCCTCCCTCCTCCTCCTCCTCCTCCTCCTCCTCGTCGCCGCGGCCGGGCGCCTCTCAGACATCTGGTCCAAGCGCACCCCAGGAGAGGTCCCGATGGTCGAATCTCGGTCCCCTTCGCCCATGCCCCCTTCGACAGCGACCGATGTCGAAAACGATCGACGTCGCTCGTTTTCGACACGATCGACGCCCCAGTGGCCCCCTAAGAGATCGGCGCCGTCGTCGTCGTCGTCGCCCCCTTCTGCCCTCCCCAGGGCAACCACGAGGGTGCGCGAAGTCAATCGCGCCTCGCGGTCTGGGCGATTCCAGAGCGAGGCGCGAGTCCTTCGTCCTGCTCGGGGGGGGGGGGCGGCGCGAACGCGTGGAGAGAATCGCGCCTCGCGGTGCGCGGAGCGCGAAGCGCGACGATCGTTGCCCTGTCCTCCGTGGCCCCGGGAGGCCCCAAGAAGAGCGAGCAACATAGCTCTGCGACGACATGCTGCCCAGAGACCCCTCAAAAAGGCAGCAAGACGTGGGCGAGTCCTCGCCCCCCTTGCTAGGCCCCTGGGGCCGTCCACAAAACGACTCGGGACGAACAGCCGACCCGCGGGGACGGGGTCGGAGCCTGGGTCCGCGTCTTGGAACACCCAACGACGCTGGATGTTTGAGTCCCCCCCCCCTTTCGCCCCTCGGGCGAACGGCAGCGGGGGGGAAATACGTGTGAGGTGAGGAGAGGCGCACCCTTCCAGCGCCTTTTTGGGGGCCGCGGTGGCAGTGTGGGGGCCCTTCAGGGCTACTTTCCTGCAACTCGCGGTCGCATCCCGTTCACTGCCTCTCCGTGGATGTCCACCCGAGCCCCTCACCGCTCCTCGTCCTCCTCCCCATCCCCGCGCCCCCTCCTCCAGGCCCCCCCGCTCCCCTCAACGCCGACCCTCTCCCCCTCTCCCCCTCGCACCCTCCAATCCGCCCACTTCTGAGCACCCCCTCCCGTCCCCGCTCCCTCTCCCCTGGTCCCTCTCCCCCCCAGCCCCAGCAGCGGGCGTTGATGTCGGGATCCCCGCGCAGTGCCAGACTTTGACTGGCCGGAGCTTCATTGTCGAATTTGCGAGGTATGTGCGGGGCGCTCTGTCGCACATCCTAGTTTCGGTCGGGCCCCTTCTTTCGTATGGGGTAGGCGTCGTGTCCAAAAGCCACAGACGGCGGCGATACACCACCACCCCTGGCAAAGGCCATTCTTGACCCCTGGATGGTGTACAGGACGTGAGAGGCTGCATACACAGTCCTGGGGTCCAAGATGACCCTAGCCCGTGATGTTGGTAGCGTGTAGCCGTCGTCGCTGGGCAAGGTGTGCAATGACGGAACCCGCAGCAGGAAGCTGGGGCCGAACCCGGCGCGACCACAATGAGGGGAGCATTTCCCATTGCATGGGCGCGGTGCTTGGCATTTCTTAGCACTGCCTGGCAGAAGGCACCCAGGGGCCCCGAGGAACATTGGCATTGCTTGGCATCAGGCACCCGGGGAACTTGGGGCACCCAGGGAACCTCTGGGGAACGGGCAAAGTAGGGCCCCGAAACGCCAATATATAACCAAGTAATCCTTATCCGTATCCTCATCCTCATCCTCATCCTCCTTTCTGTCGCCTTTCCCAACGGGGGGCAAACCTCAACATCCATTAGGTCTGCTTTGGCCTGCGGTGAAAGATACCATTCTACTCATGGTCGGGAGTTTGGATTCACTGATGGGGTGCGGGGACGCCCCCCGAGGGCATCTCTCCCAGTCCTGCTATGCTCCAGGCTGCAGACGGGCTGCCCATGTTGGAGCCCTGGTCCTGCTCCGAGAGAAGGCAGATGGCACCTCGATCCTCGGTTGTCCGTGTCTCCTCCCCCCGTTCTTCCCCTCCCGCTCTCCAGCGAATGACGCCGAGCACAGGCAGAAACTCCCGCTCGTGAGGAGGGGGAGGGAGCCACGGCTTGCGTCGCCCTGCCGGGGCCTTTGTGCATTCCCCCACGTCTTCCTGCCCATCCTTCTGCGACGGATGGAGAGGATTGCATCCGCGCGCCGCGCGCCAGGGAAGGGGCCGCCCCTGGCGCGCGATGCGCTCCGCGCGCCGGGGAGGGGCCCAGCGCCGCCCCAGAAAGTCCGAGCGGACCTCCGAAAGGATCGAAGACGCCTACGGCGAATCACCGCCGCCCCCTGCCTTTTTGGAAGCGCCTATGTGGCCGAACGTTGAGGCCAGACCTGCCAAGCTATCGGACCACGTGTTCCCCGAATCGGTTTGGAAAGCCTTCGGGGAACACGTGGGCATCTTGAAGGTCATCTTGGCCGTCTTGGAGGCCTCTTGGGCAAGCTTTGGGCGATCTTTGGGGCTTTTTGGGCCGTCTCGGGCCAGCTTCGAGCCAACTTCGGCCATCTTGGTGGGTTCCTGGCACGTCTGAAGCCGTCGGAAGCCGTTTGGGGGGCCTCTATGGGCCGACTTGGGGCCCGCTTGGAATGCTCCAGGGCCGTCTTGGAGGCCATCTTGGGCGTCTGGGAGGCCATCTTGGGCGTGTTGGAGGCCTCTTGGGCCCTCTTGGGGCCCTCTAGGGGCCATCTTGGAGGCCACTTGGGCCATCATGGGGCTCTCTTGGGGGCCTCTTGGGCGATCTTGGGGGCTTCTTGGGCCGTCTCGAGCCGTCGGAGAGCCGAAAAGGCGCAAATGCCAGAATCCTTCAAAAACCAATGAAAAATCAATGATTTTGGCCTCTTCGGACTCTCCTGGAGGACCTCTTGGAGGCCTCTTGGGCCGTCTGGGAGGCCTCTGGGGGGCCTCTTGGGCCGTCTTGGGCCGTCTTGGACTCTCTTGGGCCGTTTTGGAGGCCGTCTTGGACCATCTCGGGCGGACTTGGAGGCCATCTTGGGCCATCTTCGCGATTTTTTGAGGATGTCCCGAGCGAAACGGCCGTTTTTTGGAGGATTTTTTCCGGTTGAGTTGGCACCTTCCGGGTGGCCGGCGGGTTCTGCCGGAGCCCACTGGGGAGTTCTTTTGGAAAAAGAACCACAACCAAAACCTGAAACATCCAGCACGCCGTGCACCCCTGCAAGCAGGGGGCGGCGGATCGAAGACGCCTACGGCGAATCACCGCCGCCCCCTGCCTTTGTGGAAGCGCCTATGTGGCCGAACGTTGAGGCCAGACCTGCCAAGCCATCGGACCATGTGTTCCCCGAATCGGTTTGGAAAGCCTTCGGGGAACACGTGGGCGTCTTGATGGTCATCGTCGCCGTCTTGGAGGCCTCTTGGGCGATCTTTCGGCGATCTTTGGGGGCTCTTGGGCCGTCTCGGGCCGTCGGAAGGCCGAAAGAAGGGAAATGCCCAAATCCATCAAAAACCTTGGGAAAATCAGTGATTTTGGCATCTTTTGGCCTTCCTGGAGGCCCTCTTGGGGGCCTCTTGGGCCCTTTTGGGCCAGCTTCGAGCCAACTTCGGCCATCTTGGTGGGTTCCTGGCACGTCTGACGCCGTCGGGAGCCGTTTTGGGGGCCTGTCTGGGCCAACGGGGGACCCTCTTGGGGCGCTCCAGGGCCGTCTTGGAGGCCATCTTGGGCGTCTTGGAGGCCATCTTGGGCGTGTTGGAGGCCTCTTGGGCCGTCTTGGGGCCCTCTAGGGGCCATCTTGGAGGCCACTTGGGCCATCAGGGGGCTCTCTTGGGGGCCTCTTGGGCGATCTTGGGGGCTTCTTGGGCCGTCTTGAGCCGTCGGAGAGCCGAAAAGGCGCAAATGCCAAAATCCTTCAAAAACCAATGGAAAATCAATGATTTTGCCCTCTTCGGACTCTCCTGGAGGACCTCTTGGAGGCCTCTTGGGCCGTCTGGGAGGCCTCTGGGGGGCCTCTTGGGCCGTCTTGGGCCGTCTTGGACTCTCTTGGGCCGTTTTGGAGGCCGTCTTGGACCATCTCGGGCGGACTTGGAGGCCATCTTGGGCCATCTTCGCGATTTTTTGAGGATGTCCCGAGCGAAACGGCCGTTTTTGCGCACGGTGGCGGGTTCTGCCGGAGCCCACTGGGGAGTTCTTTTGGAAAAAGAACCAAAACCAAAACCTAACAGCTCGTCCAGCACGCCGTGCACCCCTGCAAGCAGGGGGCGGCGGATATCCAGCTGCCTGCGGCAAGTCCCGCCACCGTGCCAGCGAGGCATTCTGGGTGGCGATTGTTCGAGGGGTCACAGGAGGCCGTCACGTGTGGCACGTCATTCTTCCAGGCTTGGAAGAGCCGTGATGATGCTGCTGCTGATGATGAGGAGCAGGAGCAGGAAAAGGAGGAGGAAGAGGAGGAGGAGGAGAAGCAAGAGCAGGAGCAGGAGCAGGAGGAGGAGGAGGAGGAGGAGGAGGAGGAGGAGGAGGAGGAGGGGGGCGCGCAGCGCGCAGGGTCAAAACCCGCTGCGTCAGCGCGGGGCTCCCGTACGGGAGCGTTAAGCTGCTCACCGCGGCGCACGCCACCTTCCTGCTGGCAGTGCAGAACATGACCAGATTCCTCAGGGTCGTCCCCCGCCTGTGGAAGCTGCAGCTCTCGCTCCACAAGCGCACTCCCAGGGAACATCGCCTGAGGTGTTCCCTGGCTGCAGGAAGCTGGGCATCAACGAGCTGGAACTGCGGATCACAGAGGCACTGTGAGCCCTCGGGGTGGAGGAGAGCTCGTGGCTCGGGGCGGGGGAGGACCAGCCTGGCCGCGGGGACGCGCCCGTCGCAGCTTACGACGCCAACGAGGCGCGCATCTTCAGGCAGGGCCGGAGCCTCCCTCATGGGGAGCACTTCGTGGACGTCGCCGACGCCTTCGACACCGCGCACCTCGGGGCTGTCACTCTCCACCTGCACGGCACGGCCAGCGTGGAGGGCCAGGACCTGGCGATGGCGGCAGCCATGGTCCACGAGTCCTCCATCGGCGTCACCTCTGGCCACGTCGCCTCAGCACCGCAGCCCCTCGCCACAGGCATGCCAGAGGGGAGGTGGTTCGCGTTGGTTTTCTTCGCGTGCTCCGCCAGGCGCTTTCCGGTCGCCACCGCGGCGGCCCACCTTGGCGTGGGCCTCGACACGCCAGAGGAGGCTGTGCGCGCATTTCATGGGAGCCGCCAGGGCAAGGCCGAGCCCGACCGCGCGGCGGCCGAGGAGGAGGAGGCAGCGAAGGCGGCAACAGCGGGGGAAAAGAGACCGGACCAGGTCATGACCGAGGCCACCTCCGATGCCGAGGTCGGCCTTGCGCAGCTCATGCATAACAAATCCCTCCGATCCTCCTCATGGGGGTCCCAGGCCGTGGGCGCGCGGGCGTTGCAGGCTGCGGCGGGCAGCATGCGCGCGCAGAGACACGGCACGGGCCGTGCAAAGACGGAGTGCCTGGCGGAGCCCGCCTCCCGCATGGCGGCGGGCAGTACGTCGATGCGCACGCGTACGTCGGCTTCCCCACTGATGAGCAGCACGCATGACGGCGCTCGTGCATCACGTTGAGCACGCCGCACTGCGGGGCTGGATGACCATCCTCACGGTCCTGGAGCTCCTCGGGGTGCCCATGACGGTGGCCCTCTGCGCGCTAGACGCCAGTCCGGCCGCAGGCGTGTTGGGCGGCGCCGCTCCTCATCGTCTGCCGCGACTGGGGCGGCCGAGTGCCGTCCAGGACCGATGGGCCAGCCGCCTCCCGCTGGACATCGACGCCCCCACACGCCGAGAGTCCTCCTCCTCCGGGAGCTCGGCTTCCCGCAGCGGCTCTCTATTCAGACCTTCAGAGCAGCGGCAGCACTGGCGACCAGGATCGAGTCCACCGCGCCCAGGTCCCAGCCCAGCGGGGTTGCGCGCATCGCGGCGCAGACAGCCCCCCTCGTGGACGTGGACGCTGCGCGCCCACTTGGAGGAATACGCCATCCCGGAATAGGCGGCATTTTCCTTCCAGAGGTTTCAAGAGCCGAGAGCCCACGCACGCGCCAGCCTGGGCGGGCAGGAGGCGGCACATTCGCGCATACCTGACCGAGGCAGCCGGCCCCCCTGCTGACAGAGGTCGAATTGCGTAGGCGCGTCCGCGAGGCGGCCGCCTTCCCGCCGCGGGGTTAGTTAAGGCACGGCGATCCAGGCGGCGACCGCGACATCGGCCCCATGGTCAGCCATCTGGGCGTTGGCGCAGCTGCGCCTCCAGGGCCGCCTCACAACGCACACGACCCGCACAGCGCGAGGAGGTCATTTCCCGAGACGGGCTCCGCACTCCTAGAGGTGCACCACCAGGTTGCAGAGGGGGCCCGCGAGCTCGCGCGCGGCACGGCGTGGGCGGAGTTCCCGCTGGCGGCCATCCTCACTGGATTGCGCGTGGGCCATGGCATTGGGGCGCGGGCGGCGGTCGCCGCAGACCTGGCGCGGGATGCCCGCGCCGCGGTGGCAGCCTGTCTGGGCACGGAGCCGCTGACGCTGGCGCCGCCGGGCTGCAGCACCGCCGCCGCGCGCGGTCGGCAGGCGCCGCCGGCGGGAGGCCACGAGGCGCTGGGCGCCGCCAGGGCGCTTGGGGGGAATATTCTCGGTGAGCGTCCAGTCCGACGCCAGGGCAAAATCGCACCCTTGTGGGCGACCCCTCGGCCTGGGCTGAGGCGCTGGCAGTGCCGCGGGGTCCAAGTCAAGTTTGCTGTTTCAAAGAAGCGTTCGCCAGCCAACCAGCGGGCGCCCACAGACACCAGGCTGTGGCGACGCGTAGAGGAGAAAAGGAGAAGGAACAGGAGGATGAGAAAGAGGGTGGCCGTCACATGTGACACCTTCCGTTTCCGCTTATAGACGAGCTCTCATAGAGCTCACTCATTTGGGCCGTCCTGAGACTGTCTCGGCCTCGTGTGGGGCAGTCATGGGCGTCTCTTGGGACTTGGGGCCTTCTTGGGTCGTCTTGGGGTCCGGTCGGCTAGGCCGTCTGAGGGCTCTTTGGGGCCGTCGCGGGGCTATTTGGGATGTGTGGGGGGTTTCTGGGGGCCTTCGTGGGGCCGTCGATGGGCAATTTAAGGCCGTGTCGGATCCTTCCGGAAGCACTCTTGGGCCGTTTAGGATGCCTCGTTGACCATCGCGGGGTCCTCTTGCGCCATCCTGAGCCCTCTTGGGACGTTTTGCGCCCATTTCGGAGGTTTCTTAGGCCGTCTTGTGTTGAATCTGGTGTATTTTGCAAGGGGGTGTTGCCTCGAGGGCGCGAACTTGTTTCGTTTTCACGAGGGTGGTGGCTTCGGGAGTGCGAATCTGTCGTATTTGGAACGGCGCCCACGACCCAGCGTGACGAAAGGGTTGGTGGTGTTCCTCAGATAGCAGAGTTCTTGCCAGACAGCGCGTGGCCTTCTAGCTCGCCCTAGCGTGCTACGGGGCACGTCGGCGGAGACTGATTATGCAGTTGTCTTTTTGACAGGATTCGAGCGTTGGGCTTCAGCATCACGTGGGCGCAGCCCCCCCCCACCGGCCTCTGCCGCTGAGGGGGGCGGAGTGCAGTGAGGCTGCATGATGGCACAGCAAGGCACCCCCCAGGGGAAGGGGCACGCTTCAGTCAAGACGCTGGAACAAGGACCACTTCGGACTCAGGAGGGATAAGGTTTTCGAACCGTTTTTGAGATCGAAGTCGGTGAACCGATTCGTGGTCAAGGCTCGCCGTTGCCAGGCAAGCCCCTTCGTTTCTTATTTGGTGTTCATGTTGCTGGTATCGCGATGACGATTGTAGGGCCCGATTTCAGGGCCGTCTAGACAGTTCATTTCCTCCTGGCCTTCCCCGTCCTATGGCCAAGCTCGCCGCCGCCACCAGCGCAGTGGCAGGCCCCAGCTCGTCCGGGCCACCTTCGCGGCGGCCCCAGCGCCAGGCAGGCCGTTCGTGGTCACGCAGGTCACTGGGGGCAACGCCAGGGAGGGTGGCCCCAGGAGCGAAGAGGAGGAGGAGGAGGAGGAGGAGGAGGAGGAGGAGGAGGAGGTGGAAAAGGAAGTGGAGGAGAAGGGTAGGGAGAACAGGGGAGAGAGCAAGAGGAGGAGGAGGAGGAGGTGGAGGACTAGTGCAAACCCAAGACGCATCAACGATATTGAAATAAATCCTCCTTCCGAGCTCCTTTCTGATAGGCCCCTACGAGGGTCCATTTTCATGGAGGGGAGTGCCCCGTTGGAAGACAGTTGTTAAAGATTCGAGGATGCGCCAGAACACAATTCCTGGGGCTTCAACGCCACGAATCACCGTTCCTGTTGCATCTTGACGATCCTGAATCGTGCCATAACGCCACCCTTGGGGCTTCAACATTGCAAATCCACATGACTGTTGCGCCCTGACATTCCGACGTCGTGCCAAGCCATTCCTTTTTGGGACGTCAGCCATGGAAATCCGTGGAACTCCTACGAAATTGTAAGACGAAGATGCGCGGCACTCAGGCGACAGCCACATTTTGAAAATTAGCCGCCCTCCATCCGTGAAGCTCTTGCAATGTTTAAGACGAAAGTTGTCCGGCACGAAAGCGAGAGCCGCATTTTGAAAACGATCCACCCTCCTTGTTGGAAACTCTTGTCTTTTTTGTTCAGACGAATGCGCGCAACGCTAAGGCGAGAGCTGCATTTTGAAAACGGTCCGCCCTCCATATGGGAAGCTCTTGCAACGTTTTAAGGCGAATGTGCGCGACTCTAAGGCGAGAGCCACATGGTGAAAACCACCCGTGCTCCTCCCGTGAACCTGTTATAAATCCTAAGCTTCAGGAGGACAGAGGGTGAGGAAGTCTCAGGCGAAACGCTCGGGCCTCCCTTTCAACAGGCCTCGGGGAGTGACAGGGAGGAGTCATTTATAAGGAAGAGAGATGGAGAGATGGAGGCGGAGGAGGAGGAGGAGGAGGAGGGGAAGGATTTTTTTTGTCCGTAGGCATTTTGGCTCATGCCGCGCGCGCGCTGGTTCAAGGGTCGGCCTTTGGCGAAAGCCAGCTGGACGGCCCATCGCCCTGCGCGCGCAGACATGATGGACTGCGGCGGGCTGCCAACCGACTGGCGGCCCAGCGCCCTCCGCCTGCGCGAGGACGGTGCCCTGGGGCGCTCGGCGGCACGCCGCGCCGCTCGGCGCCGTGCCCGCGAGGCCTGCGAGCGTGGGCTGTGGCGTGCCCTGCATGGCAGTGGCGATCGGCCATGCGGCGGGTCAGCCCTGGCAAGCCTTGCAGGCGACATCCACAGGCGCGAGATGCTTTCCAGGGGCGTGCTCGTCGACAAGATCCTTGGCGAGCGCTCGCAGCCCGCCCGCGTCCTCAAGCGGAACTGCGCGCAGCACTCCAGGCACCTATCCGAGGACGGCTCGCCGCTTGCGGAGTGGCGAGATGCCGAGCGTGGGCCGCGGCGTGGTTCCAAGGTGCCTGGGTCTCCTGCTGTCGTTGTCGATCTTGAGGCCCCGCGCGCAGAGCCGCCAGACTTGCATCCCACAGTGCAAGGACTTTTGCGTAGCCAGGGCGCGGAGCAGCCAAGTGGCTTCGAAGGAGGCCCAGCGTGGAGGGCGTCGGTGCTGGAGCAGTTCCTCCACTTCGAAGTGGGCAAGATAGCACACGTGATGAACGCCGAGTCGTTGGTGTTCGTCCCATCTGCTGCGGAGGTATCCTCACCCTCGGTTGGACATCGCTGCACTTGCGGCGCCGTGGTATTCTCGTCCTGCCTGCAGGGCCTTTTCAAGCTCATGGTGCCCGTTGAGAGGGCGCAGGCCGAGGAGAAGGCGTCGGGCACTTCGGCAACCCGCGGGAACCTCCAGGTGATGCCGTACTTGAGCTCTGACCTCGAGGGAGTTCCCGATTTAGTTGGCTCTCTTTTGCTGCGTGGCGAGAGGGGCACTGATCATCAAGACCCCTCGGACGCCGCAGCAGAGGCAGACCGACATGTGGAGGCCACCCATCTGGAGGTCCTCTTGCAGGCGCAGGAGGCCGCTGTAGCCGTCGACACCATGGGGGAAGAAGACCGGTTCAACAGACGACCGGTTCAACAGGGACCGGTTCAACAGACGACCGGTTCAACAGACACTGGTTCAACAGACGACCAGTTCAGCAAGGACCGGTTCAACAAAGACCGGTTCAACAGGACCGGTTCCGCAGAACCAGTTCCACAGAACCGGTTCCACAGGACCGGTTCCGCAGGACCGGTACCACAGTACCGGTTCCACAAGCCCAGTTCCACAGGACTGGTTCCACAGGACCGGTTCCACAGGACGGGTTCCACAGATGCGGTTCTTTCCTGCTACTCTCTCTCATTACACTGCTGCTGCTGCTGTTGCTGCTGCTGCTCCTCCTCCTCCTCCTCTTCGTCCTCCTCATCCATCACTCTCTGCCCTCCCGCCCTCCCCCATCCCTCGTTGCTGCTACGCCCCCCCGCCCCACATCCCTCATCCCTCCCTACTTCCTCCTCCCCTCTCCTCCTCCATCTATCATCGACAGCCACCCACCCGACCCGTCCTGCCCGACCCGACCCGACCCGTCCCGCCCGTTAGGGTCCGCTCGCCCGACCCGTCCCGCCCGTTAGGGTACTCGCTTGCCAACTCGATGGCGCATCATTCTTTAATGTCCCGCCCGCCTGACCCGACCCGAACCGCCCGTTAGGGTCCGCCCGCCCGACCCGAACCGTCCCGCCCGTCAGGGTTCGCCGGGCCGCCGGACCCGTCCCGCCCGTTAGGGTACTCGCGTGCCAACTCGATGGCGCATCATACTTTAATGTCCGCCCGACCCGACCCGAACCGCCCGTTAGGGTCCGCCCGCCGGACCCGTCCCGCCCGTTAGGGTACTCCGGTGCCAACTCGATGATGCATCATTGTTCGCCCGCCCTACCCGCCGACCCGTCCCGTCAGTGAGGGTCCGCCCGCCCGACCCGACCCGTCCGCCCGCCCGCCGGACCCGTCCCGCCCGTTAGGGTACTCGCGTGCCAACTCGATAATGCATCATACTTGAATGTCCCGCCCGCCCGACCCGACCCGACCCGCCCGTTAGGGTCCGCCCGCCCGACCCGACCCGTCCCGCCCGTCAGGGTCTGCCCGCCCGACCCGTCCCGCCCGTTAGGGTACTCGCGTGCCATTCGATGGTGCATCATTCTATAATGTCCCGCACGCCCGACCCGCCGCCCGTTACGGTCCGCCGCCCGACCCGACCTGTCCCGCCCGTTAGGGTCTGCCCGCCCGACCCGATCCGTCCCGTCCCGCCCGTTATAGTCCGCCCGCTCGCCGGACCCGTCCCGCCCGTTAGGCTACTCGCGTGCCATTTTGAGGATGCATCTTTTTTTATATCCCGCCCGCCCGACCCGACCCGTCCCGCCCGTTGGGGTCCGCCCGCCCGCCCGACCCGTCCCGCCCGTTAGGGTCCGCCGGGCCGCCGGACCCGTCCCGCCCGTTAGGGTATTCGCGTACCAACTCGGTGGTGCATCATACTTTAATGTCCCGCCCGCCCGTCCCGCCCGCCGACCGCCCGACCGTTAGGGTCCGCCCGGACCCGTAGGGTCCGCCCGCCCGCCCGACCCGCCCCGCCCGTTAGGGGGCACTCGCGTGCCAATTCGACGGACATCATGCTTTAATGTCCCGCCCGACCCGACCCGCCCGTTAGGTCCGCCCGCCGACCCGACCCGTCCCGCCCGTTCGGGTCCGCCCCCCGCCCGACCCGCCCCGCCCGTTCAGGTACTCGCGTGCCAACTCGATGGTGCATCATTCTTTAATGTCCCGCACGCCCGACCCGACCCGTCCCGCCCGTTTGGGTCCGCCCGCCCGACCCGACCCGTCCGCCCGCCCGCTGGACCCGTCCCGCCCGTTCGGGTATTCGCGTGCCATTTTGATGACGCATATTTTTTTACATCCCGCCTGCCCGCCCGACCCGCCCCGCCCGTTAGGGTCCGCCGGGCGCGACCCGCACGTTAAGGTACTCGTGTGCCATCTCGATGTGCTCCATACTTTAATGTCCAGCCCCGCCCGTCCCGCCCGTCCCGACCCAGGGTACTCGCGTGGCCCCGTTGGAGCATCCTACATTAATGTCCCGCCCGCCCGACCCGACCCGCCCGTTGAGGTCCGCCGCGATGTACGCAGGGTCCGCCCGCCCGCCCGACCCGCCCGACCCGCCCATTAGGGTACTCGCGTGCCAACTCGATGTGCACCATCTTTAATGTCCCGCCCGCCCGACCCGACCTTGTCCCGCCCGTTAGGGTCCGCCCGCCCGGCCCGACCCGTCCGCCCGCCCGCGCTGGACCCGTCCCGCCTGTTAGGGCAACTCGCGTGCCAATTAGATGGCGCATCATATTTTAATGTCTCGCCCGCCCGACCCGACCCGACCCGCCCGTTAGGGTTCGCCCGGCCGACCCGACCCGTCCCGCCCGTTAGGGTCCGCCCGCCGACCCGTCCCGCCCGTTTGGGCACTCGCGTGCCAACTCGATGGTGCATCATTCTTTAATGTCCCGCGCGCCCGACCCGACCCGGCCCGCCCGACCCGACCCGACCAGTCCCGCCCGTTCGGGTCCGCCCGCTCGCCGGACCCGTCCCCCCCGTTAGCGTATTCGCGTGCCATTTTGATGACGCATCATACTTTTATATCCCGCCCGCCTGACCCGACCCGTCCCGCCCGTTAGGGTCGGCCCGCCCGCCGGACCCGCCCCGCCCGTTAGGGTCCGCCGGGCCGCCGGACCCGTCCCGCCCGTTAGGGTACTCGCGTGCCAACTCGATGGTGCATCATATTTTAATGTCCTGCCCGCCCGACCCGACCCGACCCGCCCGTTAGGGTCCGCCCGACCGACCCGACCCGTCCCGCCCGTTAGGGTCCGCCGGCCCGCTGGACCCGCCCCGCCCGTTAGGGTACTCGTGTGCCAGCTCGATGGTACATCATACTTTAATGTCCCGCACGCCCGACCCGACCCGACCTTTCCCGTTAGGGTCCGCCCGCCCGACCTGACCCGTCCCGCCCGTTAGGGTCCGCCCGCCGCCCGACCCGACCTCAGGTACTCGCGCCAACTCGATCCCGCCCGTGTCCCGCCCCCGACCCGACCCGTCCCCCGGGTCCGCCCGCCGCGACCCGTCCCGCCCGTTAGGGTCCGCCCGCCGGACCCGTCCCGCCCGTTAGGGTACTCCAGTGCCAACTCGATGATGCATCATATTTTGTGTCCCGCCCGCTCGACCCGACCCGCCCCGCCCGTTAGGGTCCGCCCGACCCGACCCGACCCGTCCGCCCGCCCGCCGGACCCGTCCCGCCCGCTAGGGTATTCGCGTGCCAACTCGATGATGCATCATACTTTAATGTCCCGCCCGCCCGACCCGACCCGTCCCGCCCGTTAGGGTCCGCCCGCCCGACCCGACCCGTCCCGCCCGCCCGTAGGGTCCGCCCGCCCGACCCGTCCCGCCCGTTAGGGCACTCGCGTGCCAACTCGATGGTGCATCATTCTTTAATGTCCCGCACGCCCGACCCGACCCGTCCCGCCCGTTAGGGTCCGCCCGACCCGACCCGAACAGTCCCGCCCGTTAGGGTCCGCACGTAGAGACGAAGAGGAGGACTCTCGAAGTCTCCTGGGAGCGTCTCGGGGGCCTCCGGGAGGCCTCTTGGTGCTTGGGGGCCTTCTTGGGCCTCTTACGGGCCTTTGAGGGCTTCTTAGACGCCTCTCTTCCGGCCCCATGTGCTCGGACCCCATTT
>CAUYUJ010018516.1:379495-534495 GCA_963575745.1 Prorocentrum cordatum | reverse complement strand
GAATGGCGCCACAGTATTCTTGCTATTTCCTGTGCTCGGGCATTGCCTAGGTAGTGGCCCCATGACCATAGAGCAGCAGAATGTGAGAGGGCCTCAGCAGCAGGGAGCCCTAAGGCCATTTGGGCTCGTGCCCCCCCCCCCCCCCCCCATCAACTCATTCCCCCCCTCCCTATTCTCTACCGCGGTCTCCTCGCTGCAGGGGGCGCATAGCTAAAACATCCCAGCTTGCGGAGGTGGTGGAGCTAACGACGACACCAACGGCGATAGGGGGCGATGCGCGGAGGGGGATTTCTCACGCCACAGTACATGGCTAACTTCTTGTTCGGTGCTCTCAGCGAGCCCTGCCTCCCCCCGGCCCTGCCCAGCGCAGTGGCGCCGGGAAATATAGCAGCAATCAGTGAGAGGGCCATCTTGATTAGGCCTCACGCAGCAGGAAGGGAAATCTCTGGGGGGCGCTCAGGCTCCCAGTCGTGCCCTATCCCTTCTCACATTTCATTCCTTCCCTTATTCCCCCCTCTGTCCTCCACCGCGTTCTCCCCGCGACAGGGAGTTTCAAGCTGGTTATTTCTGGCCTGCACGATCGCCCTCCACCGCGTTCTCCCCGCTGGGAGCTGGAGGTGGAGCAACGACGACGCCAATGGCGATAGGGGGCGAGACGAGGGGGATTGGAGGTGGCACACGCTCATAGGACGCGCTTGAATCTTGATGCCTGGCGGAACTGATCCCAGGCATGTCCCTAAACAGCGAAGCTTGGGTCCTCTGTTTAACTTCAGATTTCATCTGTATCTGTAGCTGTTGGATATCTTCGCTGTTTAGGTCCAGCCCCCCTCAAGCCAGGGGGGTGCAAAAGAGCTGAACCAAGCTCAGCACCTGCCCTCCAGCGCAGGCATTCACCCCTGTGTGTGCGTGGGGGGGGGGGCGGTGAGAGGGCGGGGGGGGGGGGGGGGGCGTGCCCGCCCTAGTGTGCGATCAGTCATTCTCTAGCACAGAGAGCGGCATCCTTCACTTTTTCGGGGCATGCTGTGCTTGCACGACATGTCTCTTTGGTGAGAACCCTGAGAACCCCGGGGAGGTTTTTTTGGATTGCGAGCGTGATTGGCCACTGGGGCTGACGCGAGAGTGCGGCACTCAACTAGATGCAGACGATGACTGTGGCAACTGGGAACGATGCAACAGTGCGCACATGCAGCACGGGCGCCAAGGTTCGGTGAATCTCCCCACCCCCGTCCTGTCCCCACATACCCCCAGATTGGACGGAACTGCACGGGGCTGGCGCGACTAATGGCCAGCTCGACGCAGCTCTCATTCTGCACCGGAAGGGAAGGATAAAGGGGCAATACGGAGGGGAGGCATGATAAGATCCGAGAGAAGAGAGTAAGACTGGGGCGCAGATCCGAAACTTCCAGCTCGGTAGGAGGGCAGACCGAGGGGGAGGGTCGCGAGTAGGCTGCCTGACCACTCCGACCCGACGGAGCTCCTATAAGCGGTGCTGCACAAGGAACGCACAACAACAGTTCGTCTTCCTGGGAGGGGAAGGAAGAGGAGAAGAGGGGGCGCGGGAGGGCAGAATTGGCGCGACAAAAATCTCGGCGACGTCCAACTACCCTCCATCCTCCGTCCTCCTACCATCCTCCCAGCCACTCACCCTCATGTGCAACGATGGCCAAGCTTGGCCAGGCGCGCATTGACAAGCATATCTTCGTAACTGAATGCCTGAGGAGGGGGGGGGGCAGGCACATGCATTGGTCCTGCCCGGACCCACCAGCGCACGCACATGTTAAACATGGCATCGGCGACAGCCCGGTCAAGGCACGCCGTCAGCTCGCGCGTCGACTCGGCCGACTTCGCAACCGCTCCACGAATCGGATAAGATCTGCGTTGCACTCGGGGCCATTTCATTTGCAAGTCGAAAACTCGAAGTGGTGGCCTGCTGGAGGGCAAGGATCAGAGGGTGAACGTGGTGTTCATGAACAGCACCGCGAGCACCACGGTCCGGAGCCACGGCCATGGCAGCAGCAGCGCTGGAAGCGGAGGCATCGCACGCCTCGAGCCTCGGCCCCACCGGGGGGGCAGCACCTGCAGGAAGCGGTGGCGCACGACGCAGAGCACCATCACGATGACCATGAACGACGCCAGGAGCTCCAAGTTCCTGAGCCTCGGCCGCGGCGGCAGCAGTGCCAGGAGCGGCAGCTGTAGACGGCGCCCGACTAGGTGCATCCGGGGGCGTAGCACCAGCGTCCGACCGTGTCGCAGGGCGTAAAGCGCTATCACGTTGATCGCGAACCACACCGGGAGATCCACGTGTCGGAGGCGAGGCCGCGGCCGCGGCGGCAGTGGCTCCGGAAGCGCCGACCGCACTTCCAGCAGGTAGCCGCGGCTCTGAGCGAAGAGCACGATCGAGATGATCCTGAACCCCGGCTTCGGCAGCAGCAGCGCCGGAAGCGGGGACCGCGAACCTCACCCGCTTTCGCGCCTCTGGGGGCGCAACGCCAGCAGGCAGCCGCGTCGCAGGGTGTAGGTCACGATCACGAGGAGCGTGGACAACGCCACCAGGAGCTCCAGATTCGAGAGCCTCGGCCCTGGCAGCGGCGCTGGAAGCGGCCGCGCCAAACGCCCCGCGACGTGGCGCCTCCGAGGGCGCAGCACCAGCAGGGAGCTCCGGCGCAGGGCGTAGAAGACAATCACGAGGTTGTTGAACATCACCAGGAGATCCACGATCCGGAGCCTCGGCCACGGCCGCGGCAGCAGCACCGCCGGAAGCGGCAACCGCACGCGCCACCTTTCTGTGCGCCTCCGGGGGCGCAGCACAAGCAGGCCACCATGGCGCAGGGCGTAGAGCGCTATCACGAGGAGCGCGAACAACACCAGGAGCTCCAGTGTTGGGAGCCTCGTCCACGGCAGCAGCCGCGCTGGCAGCGGCAGGCGGCCCATGAACATCGCGTGCGTGTGGTGGCGGCAGTGCACGCGGCGGCAGCATGTACGAAGAAGTCGGCGAGGAAGGCGAAGGAACGCATGGCGTCGGCCATGCACGATACCAAACTGTCGCCTCAACCTCCGCAGCCTCCGCGCGGATTGAGCCAGACGAAGGTGTAGCCAGCGGCGATGGCACGCTTCTCCCCACAAATGTCGGAGGAGCACGCGCCGGCGGAAGGCCTCGCGGTCTCGGAGCAGCAACACTAGCAAGCCCATCGGCACTTGCAAGAAACATAGCACGATCATGAGGTACGCAAGGATGAGCGGGTTTGGGAAGAATGCGCCGACGGGCATGGCCACCGCAAGCAAACGCCAGCGCGGCCACGTCGCTCATCCGGACACGGCGGCCGACTCGGGCCGCGTAGCCGAGCCTTCGCACGGAGGCGCGAAGGGGCAGCCTCGGCTGGCTGCCACCACGGCGCCGGCCCGCCACGTCTCGTCGCGCGCGGTCGTCTTCGGATCCGGGCCAGGACGGGTCGACGCGCATGGCAGCTGTCCCGGGAAGTGGTGGGGGCCAAAAACAGCACCCTGTGTGCTGGCAAAAGCCCCTGACCCGGGACGGCGGCTGGAGGAGAAGGAGGGAAGGAGGAGGATGAGGGAGAGACAAGAGAGACGATGACGAAAGAGGAGAGCTAAGGAGGGCCAGGGAGGCTCAAGGGAGGCTGCAGCGGCCTGGCAGGGGTGGGGGCGCCAGAGAGGGGCCGTCGTTTGGCCGCGGGGCGCGGGCCATGGACGACGCTCGGTTGCCGCGTGCCTGTCCCACGGAGGTGCTTCGCGCAGAGGCCCATGCTGGCCTCCGATCTTGCCACCGCACTCGGGCAGATCGGTCCCTGCGTCGCCACTGGCGCCAGCCTAGCCTGTGAGCGTCGCCCGTCCGACATCCTTTTTGTGCCTTGCTTTTTTTGTGCGTTGCATTTAGATGCTCGCCCTCGCCCTCACTCGCCTTTTCTTCGAATCGTGTGTCTGTTGCGTTGCTTCCCTTAGGTTCGTTTTGCTATGGTGTTGCACAGTTGTGCTTAACTTCGATGTAGTTTGCTGCGTCTCTGCTTTGGACAGGTTCTTCGTGTTTTGTACAGCGTTTGTTGCCATGCTTCTGCTCCTTGTGCCGCGAGCGTTTTCGATTGAGTCACTGGCTCGCAGCTGTTCAAGCTCTCACTAGAGGACACGAGAGCTTGCGATTATGTCGGTATCCCAGAGGCCGTGATCTCGTTCGTGGCCCGTGCGGCGGAAGCACCTACGACGGTTTCCTGGACCCGGGTTCAACCCCACGTTGTCCAGCGGTGTAGCTGGCGCACACGACGACGCCCTGGGCACCTGGCGTCGCATTGCACAGAACTGTTGTGTTATATTGTGCCCCTGCGTTGGTTTACATTGCGTTGCGTCGCCCTGCGCCTTCGCTTGCGAGACCCGCATGAGCATTAGTTATGTGATCATGCGCGGCATGGGTGTCATACGCTCGCCCCCTCGTCCATTTCGTGTTCTCCTCTTTGCGTTTCGTTTCCTCTCCCCCTGTCTCCCGCCTTCCTCTCTCTCCTCTCCCATGGCCCACTGGAGGTGCCAGCCCATCCTTTCGGTTTACGGTCGGTCGGTCGGTGGCTGGCTTGGCCCAGAGAGGAAGTGTGGTATCCAGCAGCATCCGCGGGAGGAAACGATGACGGGGGGCAAGGATGAAGAGGAAGCAGGGCCTTTACGCACTCAGGCCCATGCCTAGTGCTTCGGGTCTCGGCCGCCACTCGCGCGACGGGGTGGGAAACGCTTATGGTGCCAACCTGGCACTGACCCGTGTCCTCGCCCGGCCAACGGCGCAAGGGCCCGACTGCCCGCGAGCGTCTTTGCGCGGCCACTGGTGGCATCTGTCATCAGCCCGCCCGGCGACCCTTGCCGATGAGGGTGTCTCCAGCTGCTGCCCACTGCATGGCGGGGTGGATGCCCGCGGACGTTGGAGTTGATTCCGTTCCAGATTCATGTGGCGGCACTCTTCGCGATACCACCGCGCAGCTGCTCAAGATGTCGGTGGAGGGCGGGGACGCCCAGGACTATGTCGGCATCCCTGAGGCCGCGTGCTCATTCGTGACCCGTGTAGTGGCGGGGCCTCCCGCGACCACATCCTGGGCTCTGGCTGCGAACCCATGATTCATTAGGTAGCAGGCGCGCATTCGCCCAAGGGCTCTTGCTTCTCCAGTCTCCCTCCCTCCTGCTCTGGCCGTTTCTGCTCGATCTGGGCCGCCTGGGTCGGTCGCGGGGTATTTTTGCAGAGCAGCGCTGCGCATCTGGCGATGCTCAGCTTGACATTCCTGCTGCTCCTCCCCCCGACAGTTCCCAGCCGCTGCTGCTACGACGACCCATGGATTGTCGACGGAAGCGCCGGCACGCAGGTGCCCGAGCACGCGGTCGAGGACAGGGCCATCCCACTGTGATAACCTCGGGGGCGGCAAAGAGGGGGGTGATGACAAGGGGGGGGTGGATATCATGGCGGGGGCCATGAGATTTCCTCAGATTTCACAGCGCCGTTTCTTAATTATTCCATTACGTCCCTGGCCCCCCCTTGGGCCGCACACATGCCTCCGGCCACGATTTGCGCCCCCCCCCCCTCTTGGACGCCCCCCTCTTGGCCGCCCCCGGTAATCCTGGCACCATGGTGGCCATGGGCCCCGACGGCGTTTGGGTTACTGTCCTCGCGACACGTCAAAGCGAAGCGCAGAAAATAATAGTTAATTGTTAGGAAAGCGAAAGCGAAAGCGAAGCTTCCCCGAAAAAGTTAATAGTTAAGAAAGCGAAATCGAAAGCGAACCGCTCGGAAAAAGTTGATGGTTTCGCTTTGAGGTGTCGCGGGGACAGTACGGTGGGGCTCTCCTTTGACGACGACCTGGGCTTCGTCTTCGATTCGCCGCGCGCGCGCCGTCGATAGGATCAGACTCCCACTGCTACGCAGGCTCGCGCCAGAGGAATGGTCCGCTCGGAGCGAGTCGCAGAACGGGCGATAGGAAGGAAAAGCTCGAGGACGAACTCGGGGATGAGCCCGGGGACGAGCTCGGGGACGAGCTCGGGGACGAGCTCGGGAATGAGCTCGGGGGCGAGCTCGGGGACGAGCTCGAGTGCGAGTTCGGGGACTTTTTGGGGGATCAGCTCGGGGAGCAGCTCGATGACGAGATCGGGGACGAGCCCGGGGACGAGCTCGACGACAAGCTTGAGGACGAGCTCGAGAACGAGGTCCTGGACGAGGCCGAGTACGAGCTCGAGGAGATGCTCGGGGACGATCCCAGGGACGCGCTCGAGGACGAGCTCGGGGACGTGGACGAGCTCGGGGACGAGCTGCCGAGGACGAGTTGCCGTGGACGAGCTCGGGAACGATCTCGGGGACGAGCTCGGGGACGAGCTTGGGGACGAGCTCGGGGGCGAGCTTGGGGACTAGCTCGAGGGCAAGCCCGAGCACGGGCTCGCGAACGAGCTCGAGAACGAGTTCGTGCACGAGCTTGAGGACGAGGAGCTCGAGGACGAGCTGGGGGACGAGCTCGGGAACGAGGTTACGAGCTCGGGGACGAGCTCGAGAACGAGCTTGAGGACGAGCTCGGGGATGAGCTCGGGGACGAGCTCGGCGACGAGCTCGAAGACGAGCTCGAGGACGAAGCGGGACGAGCTCGGGGATGGGGTTGGTGGCGGAGCCGCCAGGGTACAGATGGACTGAACGTGGGCAAGCGTCTCTGGGTGATAGCATGGTGTAAGCTTATCTCGAAGAAGAAGAAGACACGCCGTAAACATCAGCTGTTGGCGCTCCGCGCGGATTTCTTGGATCCGCGCTGGGGCCCCCTAGACAGCGCCTCCGGCGCCGCCCATGGCGCGCTCCGCGCAGATCCAAGAAATCCGCGCGGAGCGCAAGCAGTTTGTGTTTATGCTGTTTGTTTCTTCTTCTTATTCTTCTTCTTCTTCTTCTAAAATCGCCACCATAAGCCCACTCAGCGCTTTTTGTCGACTGATTGCCTCCATTGCGCTGCGATGGGCGTCGCTGAGCGCCAGGCAACGGCCGGCGGATGCAAGGCTCCGCCTTGTGCCGTTGCCAGTCGCGGCCCTCTTGCGCTCTCCCCGGCAGGGACGTGCCAGCCAGCGCCACAAATGAGAAGCCGAGAAACTGAGGAGGAGGCCTCGGCCTCCTCCTCCTTCTCCTCCTCCTCATCGAAGGAGGAGAGATGAGAGAGGAGGAGAAGAGACGAGGAATAACCGAGGAGGGGGAGAAGAAGAAGAAACCGAGAAGAGATGAGGAGAAGGAGGAGGGTGATAAACAGAGCAGAGATGAGGAGGAGGAGGAGGAGGAGGAGGAGGAGGAGGGGGAGAGAAACCGAGAACAGATGAGGAGAAGGAGGAGAAGGAGGAGAATCCGAGGAGGGGGAGAAGAGATGAGAGAGGAGGGCGGAGGAGGAGAGAGGAGGAGAGAGGAGGAGAGAGGAGGAGAGAGGAGCAGGATCTGCGCCCGATCCTTGGCACGGCCGCTCCGTCGGCGTTCTCCCTCCGAGACCCGCCCTTGCGGGTGGATCGCGCCCTGCTCTCCTCGCCGCGCCCGGCCCTGATTTGGCATCCGACCCCGAGTCTCTCGTTCCTCGCCGATCGCCGAGACGGATTCGTCACACTCCGTCACCGGATGAGGCGGCACCTGCCTCGAGATTAGCGCGCCAGGCTCACGGAGCCATAGAGTGCACGGCAGCGTGCGCGGCGTGCCCGAGGTCAAGGGCGGGGGCTCCCCCAAAGCCGCCCGTGGACCTGCGGTCTTGCCCTTCGGGGCCCGTCGCCGATCCACATCGGCGGTGCAGCGCCGATGCGGCGCCGATGCGTCGATGTCTCCCCCGCCGAGGAGGAGGAGGAGGAGGAGGAGGAGGAGGAGGAGGAGGAGGAGGAGGAGGAGGAGGAGTCCCCCCCCCCCTCGTCGCTCCGCCGCAGCAGGTGCCGCAGGGGCGGCCCGTGGGCCAGTACTCCGTGGCGGCGCCTCCGCGCCGTGCGGCCGCGACGAGGGCGACGACGACGTCGACCTCCTCCTCCTCCTCCTCCTCATCCTCCTCCTCCGCCTCCTCCTCCTCCTCCTCCTCCTCCTCCGCCTCCTCCTCATCCTCCTCCTCCTCCGCCTCCGCCTCCGCCAGAGACTCCGCGGCACCGTAGCGGGTACTCGGCAACGGTCCATTTGGAAAATTGCCGGAAGTTGTAATTTTTCAGCCGCTTTTTCCGGCCTTGCAGCGTTGCCCACATCGGGGAGGGTTGGGTTCGCCGGGTCATTGGCCAAAGTACCCGGCAGTGGAGTCCCCGCGAGAGGGGCGCTGAGACACTAGATGTTCATTCTGCGAATCTTCCTGGAGCCCTCTTGACAGATATTCTCGACTCGAGTTCGATTCCAGTCCGAGTCTAGCTCGACTCCAGCTCGACCCAAGCTTGACTCGTCCTCGACTCGAGTTCGACGGGCGTTCGACGCAGCATCGACGCACGAGTAGAGCGAGTGGCTCCAGGAAGGCCCCCAGAACGAGTCTCTGACCAAGGTCAGGGCGTCGCGGCCCCTTCGCACCGGGCGCTTCCGCCCTGGCCTTGGGCCTCTGTGGTCCTCCGCTGGTCCGTCCCGCCCGAGCGGCGCCGGGGAGTCTGGGGATCCGGCCGCGATTTGCTGCCACGGTGTTGCACTTGTTCGCGACGTCGAATGTCAGGGTCGGGCCGGACGAGAGGGGGGGATCGGGAAAGGGGGGGCCACGAAGTTTGCTGCATGCAGCCGGGTTCGGCCCCACCGAGGGGCCCATTCCTCGATACGTGGGCGCCTCCAGCGCCGGGAGGCGCTGGGAAGATCAGCTGCGTGAGCTGATTCTCACCCCCCCCCTTTGCTATCCCCCCCTTTCGCCCGACCCGCCAGGGGGGCGGCCCCGGGCCTCCCAGATGGGGTCGGAGCAGGTGGGATCGGAGGCTCGCGCCGCATCGCCGCTGCATCGGCGGTGCATCGGCGATGCGGCTCGACGTGTGGCCCAATTTGCTCCACGCCGAGGTCGCGGATGTATCGCCGACGTCGCCAGTGCCTGGCCGATGCATCGCCGATGCATCGCCGATGCATCGCCGATGTGGCGAGATCCTCCGACCCCATCTGCTCGGACCCTGTCTAGGAGGCCTCCAGCGGCTGCGTCGTCGTTCTGGGGGCTGTCGGGTGCTTTCCGGGGTGCCCGCCGCCACGGCCGGGCGCGGCCGAGAGGAGCGGGCCGGGACGGGCCTTGCGCTGGGAAGGGGTCCATCCAGCCATGCCTGCCGAGTTCGCGGGCTGGTGATCTTTTTTGTAGAACGTAACTGGTCGCGTCCCTTCCGAATCTTCCGAGGAGGCCGTCTCCTCCTCATTTCCCCCCTCAGGAGGACGAGGAGGAGGACGAGGAGGAGGAGGAGGAGGAGGAGGAGGAGGAAGAGGACGAGGAGGAGGACGAGGACGAGGAGGAGGAGGAGGACGCTCGCCGCCGATCCCCTGTGCTTGGTCGTATCGCGTACCCGCAGCAGGTCGGCATTGCAATGGCGCGGTCTCTCGCGGCAGCGTGGGCAGCTGCGCAGCCGAGGGGCCAGCCAGCGGTTCTGCTGCGGGTGCAGAGGGTGCCCATCTCCTCCTCCTCCTCCTCCTCCTCCTCCTCCTCCTCCCTCCTCCTCCCTCCCTCCCCTCCCTCCCTCCCTCCCTCCCTCCCTCCCTCCTCCTCCTCCTCCTCCTCGTTCATTGCCTACCTCTTTCAGGGTGGGTGGACTTCAATGGTCTACCGATCGGTTTAGGGTTCAGGGTTTAGGGTTTCGGGTTTCGGGTTCGGGCTACCGATCTCTTCTACTTGTCGGCTTGCTCAGGAGGCAGAAGGGGGGAGGGCCGCAGACTGGGGCCAGAGTTCCTCCCGATCGTCCTCAGCGGCTCCGTCGGGAACTCTGGGCATCTTGGGCACCGACTCGCAGTTCAACGATGAAGTGTATTTCGCGCGGGGAGTAGTAGCACCAGCCGGGCCGCCTTACATACAGAGGGCCTGTTTCCGCTTCGCGGGCAGAGCACTTACAGATCCACCACCGACGGTTTGCGTGATTCATGGGAGGAGGGGGGAGTATCGACGAAGTGCGGGGGGGAGCGGGGGATGTAGTGGATGGAAGAGGAGTGAGGAAGGCGGGGCGGAGGGAGGAGTGAGGTGGAGAAGGATGGAGGTTCTAGAAGAGGAGGGAGGTGGATGCCGCTTCCCTGGAGGAGGATGGCTGGGACGACCGATGAGGATGAGCGAGGAGCGAGGAGGAGAGCCACGGTGGTCCTGCCG
The DNA here is from genome assembly GCA_963575745.1 of Prorocentrum cordatum. Classification (NCBI taxonomy): domain Eukaryota; class Dinophyceae; order Prorocentrales; family Prorocentraceae; genus Prorocentrum; species Prorocentrum cordatum. The sequence goes on along the minus strand of CAUYUJ010018516.1, from coordinate 524,242 downwards.
ACCTGCATCGTGGACCCACCCTGTGAGAAGTTGAGGCATACTGAGCACTGGAGGCGGCCAAGAGGGGCTCGGGGGGGCTCGGGGGCGGCCAAGAGGGGGATGTCCGAGAGGGGGGGGGTCAAATCATTATCTTCCTCCTCCTCCTCCTCCTCCTCCTCCTCCTCCTCCTCCTCCTCCTCCTCCCCCTGCGGGGGGGCTGATGAGGCCCAGCACTGGTTATGGCCAGCAGAATCGGGAGGAGAGAGAGGGGCTCCCATCGTCGCCACGGCTGGACGCGGCTCGAAAGCATTGTCCGTTTCGACCCCTGGAGGGGCCCAGGGACCGCTTTGGAGCGAATTCGTCCTCGTCCCCCCATCTCGACCGATTGTCTCGGGGCCCATCCACCGCAGACTGAGCAGACTGAGAGACTGAGCAGGCTGTGACAATAGTTTTTCGCGGCACAGATAGCACCCCAAGTGTGTGATCAAAGCCTAACGCATCTCTGCACCCGCGCTTCCTGCGTATATTTGAAGAATCCACTCTCAGAGATGGGTCGCGCGCCGGGATTTTGAGGAACCCGAGAAGAGCCTGAGACATGTGTGCCGCTGTGCCCTTGTTGCTCCAGATGTCGTGGCAGCCCGGCGCGGTTTTGGAAACGGTGGCCGGGCGCACGGGAGTCAGCAGGATGGCAAGAACCACGTCTGGATCTACAGTGGGGGCCCATACCAAGAAGCACCCTGCTTGCCTCCAAGGTGCCCTGGGTTTCGATGGTTTCGATGGTTCTGCTGTGGAAAGCGCGACGCTCCCGCGCCAAAAATCGATGGGCGTCCTGGGGTCTCAGGGTTGGGTTTCTCGTGGAAGGTTTCTTGTGGACTGGCCTCCACTGCATCTTATCCAGCCAGGGTCCCGTCGCACGTGCCTTCATCAGGGGGGGGGGAAACCACCTGGACCCGATAATTCGCGTTTCCTAAACGGCCCCTGGCGTTTACTAAACAGCCCTCCCCCGTTCGATTCCTTCTTTGGCTGCGTTTACTGAACGGCCTCGCTTGTCGGAGTGGTAATTATGGGGGTGGATTTTTCCTTCTACTTCAGGCATCCAGAGTACTGCGGCCGCTTTCGCAGACATCCCGACGTCGTGATGGTCTGTCTGTTTCACTGCGCGTCGGCTGCGGGTGAGAAGCAGGAGGAGGCGGAGGCAGATGAGGAGGAGGACGAGGAGGAGGTGGAGGAGGAATAGGAGGAGGAGGAGGGGGAGGGATGGGAGGAGGAGAAGGGATGAGGAGGGGAGGAGGAGGAGGAGGGGGAGGAGGAGGAGGATCAGGAGGAGGAGGAGGAGGAGGAGGAGGAGGAGGGGGAGGAGGAGGAGGAGGAGGAGGAAGAGGAGGAGGGGGATGGATGGGGATGGGAGGAGGAGGAGGAGGAGGGAGGAGGAGGAGGAGGAGGAGGGGAGGGAGGGGGATTGGAGGAGGAGGAGGAGGAGGAAGATGAGGAAGACGAGGAGGAGGAGGAGGAGGAGGAGGAGGAGGAGGAGGAGGAGGAGGGGGAGAAGGAGGAGGAGGAGGAAGAGGAGGAGGGGGAAGGATGGGGATGGGAGGAGGAGGAGGAAGAGGAGGAGGGGGAGGAGGATGAGGAGGAGGAGGAAGAGGAGGAGGGGGAGGGATGGGGATGGAGGAGGAGGAGGAGGAGGAGGAGGGAGGAGGAGGAGGAGGAGGAGGAGGAGGAGGAGGGATGGGAGGAGGAGGGTGCCGGATCGCGGAGCAGAGCAAGGGGGGACGGCGGATCGACCCGCGCGCTGCCCCCCGAGGGGCCCCGGCCAGTGGTGGTCACGCAGGCGCAGCGGCCGCCGCCGGGGGTGCCACAGGGAGGAGTCGTGAGGAAAAGGGGAGGAGGAGGAGAGGAGGTGAAGGAGCAGGAGGAGGAGGAGGAGGAAAGGGGATGGAGGAGGAGGAGGAGGAGGAAGAGGAGGAGGAGGAGGAGGAAGAGGAGAAGGAGGAGGAGGAGGAGGAGGAGGAGTCATGAGGAAAGGGGATGGAGGAGGAGAAGGAGGCGGAGGAGGAGAAGTAGGAGGAGGAGGAGGAGTTATGAGGAAAAGGGATGGAGGAGGTGAAGGAGGAGGAGGACTCCTCCGATTCTGCAGCCGCACTCTTGCGCTCGGGCCGCACGGGGATCAGCTCGCTTCAACACGAATGCTCTCGCTGTGGTGTTGATCCTCTTGTGGTCTGCTGTTGCTGGTGATGCTCGGTGATGCGCTCGGGAAGTGCGTGCGGCGTGCGCTTCGTGATGCAATGCTCTACGTATGTATTATAGCGTCCCCGGTTGTTCGTATGCAGGGGATTCGAGAAAATCATACAAGCAAGCCGCTCTGGCGTCGACGGTGGCATTTCGACACGAACGGCTGTCATGTCGAAGGGTAGCATCCGAATTGTCACTTTGTGCGCGGGCTGGTACCTGGCAGGCCACCGACCCCCTCTGGAGGACCTGTCCAATCCTCCCCGCTCCCTCCTCCCTCCTCTTTTTCCCTCCCTCCTCCCTCGTCCTCCTCCTCTTTCCTCCTCCTCCTCCTCTTTCTTCATCCTCCTCCTCCTCGTCCTCCTCCTCACCGCATCCCTCCTCCTCCGCCTCTCGCCTCCTCCTCCTCCTCCTCCTCCTTCACCTCCTCCTCCTCCTCCTCCTCCTCCTCCTCCTCCTCCTCCTCCTCCTCCTCCTCCTCCCCTTCTCCCCTTCCCCCTCCTTCTCCGTTGCCATTTTGGCTCAAGTGCTGGGGCGCTTGGGTGGGCAGCCTCTCTTGAAGGGGCCATCTTGGGGTCGTTCCCAAGCGGACTCTTCGTTCCTCCCCGCCATGGCGCGCGCTGCTCTCTCGCCCGAGGACCTGCAGGCCATCGGCGGAGTCATCTCCCTCCAAGCCGCTCCTCTACGTGCTGATCTCCAGTCCACCGTCGGCAAGATCCACGAGCTGGACGAGAAGTTTGACGTCCAGATCGCCGAGCTTCGCCTGGAGCGACAGAAGATGAATGCATCGGTCGGAGAGGCGCGCCTCTTGTGCTGGAGTACCGCCAATGCGAAGCCGCTCGACGAGGACAACCTGTCCCAAGAGCTGCCGCCCATCCCGTCTCAGCTGGCCACCGCTGGCTAGCTGGACGCTGAGCCGATCACCGTGGAGAGCACGCTCATGAAGGCGATCGCCTCCACTGCAGGGTCTGCTTCCTCCGCTGACAGTGCCGTCGGCGTGGAGGTCGATGGCCCAGACCCCTGGAGCCGCTTCCTGGGCCCCACCGGGTGCAAGAGGCCCAGGCGTACCCCGACGGGACCATCGAGTGCGGCACACCCTGTGCCACCCGCCCGTGCTGGACCTGAGCTTCGTAGTCATCCTCCGCCTCGAGACGGTGGTGAAGTTGGAGGCCGCTGCCAGATCTGGATTCGGGGATTCACCAATTCACCAGGAAGCTGCTGAGCCGCGTCTTCGTGCTGAGCCGCGTCTTCGTGAACCACTACGAGCTGCTCAGAGCAGCTGCAGGTTCGTTGATCGACGGTGCAGTCCCTCAGTGCCAGAGCTACAAGTTCTGCTACAACATCCGCTTGGCAAGGGCGCCGGGGACTACGAACTCCTGGGGCTTGCTGCGGCGCCTGGCCTTGCGCGCCGACGCCGCTAGCGCACGGAACACCTTGAAGCTGCAGGTATGGCCGCCTCTGGACCCCCAGGCCGTACGCGCGCAGGCACTCGTGCGCGTCGAAGTCCTTCTCCGGGGACGTGGAGGGGCTCGACGAAGGCTCGCGGCCGGTGGATTTGGTCTGGCGCACGCTTTCCGTGGCGCGCAACCTGCCTTACCGCAGCGTCTTTCCCTGGCTGCGCTGCCCTGGTTGCCGCCTGCCGTGCGTGGAGGCAGAGCGTCGGCTCAGCCCCTTTTGAAGCTGGGGGCAGCAACTCGACGAGCAGCTCCTGAGGGGCAACTTCAGTTTGCCTGCCCGCGGCCACGCAGGTGCCTCTGAGAGCCTCCACGGTCTTCCTCTGGAGCTTCTCCGACCCAGGGGGGCAAGTCCTGGCCAGGAAATTGCAAGCCCCTCTCTCGGCCACTCGGTGAGCGGGCAGCCGCGGCCACTGCGGCCGCAGCACTCCCGGGGAGCACCCGGCGTCCTCGCCAGCTGCCCGGGGCGGGTCAAGGCATGAGCGCTCTTGCGGCGGTGCCTCATGCGCGAAAGGGAGCTGCGGCGCCGCGAGCGGCTGCGCCGGGGCCTGCTGCGCCTGTCCTGGCTGCCACTTGAAGACCCAGTCATGGACCGTCTCGTTGGTGTGGGTTCTCTTGAACCGTCCGCTTGCGAAGCGCTCGTGCACTTTGTACAACAGTTCGATGGCAAGACAAGCGTGAAACATCACACAACACATGCACACACACACACACACACGACCGCGCGCAACAACATTGAAGCATGCCCCACACATGAAGTACACCGTGTCGCAATTATGATTTCAACAAGGCTTCAAATGAGATGTCAATCATACTCCAAGTCATGCTTCACATGTGACCTCAAACATGCTTCTGATGCCAACTCATGCTTCACATGTGATTTCAGTCATGCTTCAACTCGATGAGATGACATAGCGAGCAATACCTGACGCGTTCGCCCTCCTACTGCTCCATAGCCTCTGGCGGGCCTCCTCGGGCCCTAGCTCGTCTGATCCCTGCGTTCCATCACGTTGGACGATGAGAAAAAAGACAAGGCGACAACACCTCCAGATCACGAGCAGGAAGAGGAGCAGACACCCCTCCCACAGTACAGGCAAGCGATGAGAGAGGCAGCGATGATCAATGGCACAGCTACAGGACGACAGCACCTCCAGAGCACAGGCAGGAAGTGGAGCAGACACTCCTCCCACAGCACAGGCAAGCGATGGGGAGGCAGTGATGATCGAGGGAAATGACAAAGGCGACAACACCTCCAGGCAACGAGCAGGAAGAGGAGCAGACACCCCTCCCACAGCGCAAGCAAAGGATGGGAGAGGCAGCGATGATCGAGGGACAAACTGACAAGGCGACAGCACCTCCAGAGCGCAGGCGGGAAGAGGAGCAGTCACCCCTCCCACAGCACAGTCAAGCGATGGGAGAGGCAGCGATCATCCAAGAAAGACAAGGCGACAACACTTCCAGACCTCAGGCAGGAAGAGGAGCAGACACCCCTCCCACAGCACAAGCAAAGGATGGGAGAGGCAGCGATGATCGAGGGACAATGACAAGGCGACAGCACCTCCAGAGCACAGGCGGGAAAAGGAGCAGTCACCCCTCCCACAGCACAGTCAAGCGATGGGAGAGGCAGCGATCATCCAAGAAAAGACAAGGCGACAACACTTTCAGACCTCAGGCAGGAAGAGGAGCAGACACCCCTCCCACAGCACAGGCAAGCGATGGGAGAGGCAGCGTTGACCGAGGAAAAACAGACAAGGCGACAGCACCCCCAGACCACGAGCAGGAAGAGGAGCAGACACCGCTCCCGCAGCACAGTCAAGCGATGGGAAAGGCAGCGATGACTCAGGGAAAATGACAAGGCGGCAGCACCTCAAGATCACAGACAGGAAGAGGAGCAGACACCCCTGCCACAGCACAGACAAGCGATGGGAGAGACAGCGATGATCGATGGAGAACACACGGCGACAACACTTTCAGATCTCAGGCAGGAAGAGGAGCAGACACCCCTGCCACAGCACAGTCAAGCGATGGGAGAGGCAGCGTTGACCAAGGGACAAAAAGACAAGGCGACAGCACCCCCAGACCACGAGCAGGAAGAGGAACAGGGTGGGCAGCATGCAGCGGGCGACGGCGCCCACGCACAGATGGATGGAGAGGGGTAACACGGCGGAAGCGGCGGCGCCAGCCACCGTGCAAGGTGAGGAAAAACAGAAAACACCATCTGAGTGTGATGAGGAGGTGAGGCTGCCTACCGCGCATATGCATTGCTGGAGCTCCGACAATTTAGATCAACCGAGCAACGATGATGAATACATGGTAATGGTGATGCGTATGATGATGTTGATGCTGCTGCTGCTGCTGGTGCTGATGCTGATGATGATGATGATGGTGGTGGTGGTGGTGGTGATGATGACGATGCTGATGACAGACAAGGGAGAACAAGAGGAGACTGAGTGCTCCAGCAGCACCTGAACGAGCTAACTGCTGGCAAGGAGCGCTGCGGACGCCAGCGAATCCTTCTCCTTCTCCTCCTCCTCCCTCCTCCTCGTCCTTCTCCTCCTCAGCTGGTTGGTTTAGCATGGTGGTTGCAGAACCCTGGAGTAGAGTGTGACGGAAGGAGGGGCGAGAAGCTTCTCGTGACGAGAGCGAGCATTAGGTTGCAGGAGAAAACCAGACGGTGTACGTGGTCATGGCTGCGCTGGCAATAGAGGGGCGCAGACATCGGTCTCTCCATCATTCCTTCCACATTTCCTCCCTCCGTCCTTTCTTCCTTCCCTCCCCTAAACTTCCACCGGTCCTTCTCCTTCCCTTCCCTTCCCCTCCCCTCCCCTCTGGCCTCCTCTGTCCACTAACAGTTGCCATACCGACCCGACTGCATCAAGGCCAGACTTACGGTCAGGAGTGTTTGCTTAGCGCTCCGCGCCGCAGGTTCTGGCCCACCGGCGCGACATGACGAACCAACAACACACACCCATACCCATAGGGGGGTCGGAGAGGGCTATGGGTACGTGCTGTCGGATGGGGGTCCCCGCTCGAACGGGAGCGTTCCCCGGGGTCCGACAACCCGCACCCATACCCATAGCGAGTCCTTATCCCAACGACCGCTCCTATGGGTATGGGTGTGCGTTGTCGGGCGACGAAATCTATACGTATCCACTGCTCCCTGGCCAGGCCCATCCTGAACCCAGGAGCTGTGTATGCGCCCTCCTGGCCAAGCCAGGAGGGCGTGGCGTATACACCGCTGCCGGGTTGAGGATGGGCCTGGCCAGGGAGCAGTGGATATGTATAGATTTCGTCGCCCTACGTTGTTCGTTCGCCACGAGACGCGAAGACCGTGCCCCGGTCCCCAGGCGTCAGCGCCCCGAGCATGTCCCGGCCTCCCGCCCCGCGGAGCGCGGCGGCACGCGACCCGCTCGCACGGCACGGCGTGTCGCCGGGGCCGCCGCCGCAGCGCGCCGAGCACGAGTTCCTGGCCTCACCACCCACCAAACCACCCCAACCCAACCCGAGGGCTCAAGTTTACCATCGATTTCCAGTGGGGGGGGGTCGGGAAACGTCGACAAAACACATGTGGAACCCTTTCCCCCCCAACCCGAAACTCGGGTCTTCGGGTTGGCTCGGGGTGGTCTGGTAGGTAGTCACCTTGAGTCCCGTCGCGCCGCAGAGCGCACACTCGCTAGCTCCTGCGCTTCGAGGCCGCGGCAGGTCGTCTCCCGTCCTCCCGCCTCCTGCCTTCCCGTTGGGCCTCCTCGAAGGGGGGGGGGCGCACGGAGGCGCTTGCCTGAAGCCTGTTTTCGGGAAACTCCTCCACGGCGCGCTCAAACCAATTTTTCGATCGCCGTGGAGGAGTTCCCAGAAGTTCGCCCGCGGAGTCGCGCCGAATTTCGGGAAACTCCTCCGCGAAAGTGCGGAGTTTCTGGAAATACCTTGGACGTCAGAGAGAGAGTATCGGGAAACGCCTCCGTGTCCACGAGTTTTGGAACGCGAGCGAGTAGGATTTCTGATCGTTTCTTTTTTTCTCCTGGTGCACGGGCGCTCTGGCGCCGCACCCGCAGCACCCCAGTCGGTGCCCATTTGCGGGCGTGCTTCCTGCGTCTTGCCTCCGTGCCCACCTGCCCTAGAAGGGGTTCGGTATCGGTTAACCGATCCCCATCCTTATCCCCATCCCCTTCGAGACCCTCACCAAACTGCCACCCCAGTTGGGGATACACCCCTCGAAACCCGAAGGCACCGGCCTATATCCCCATCTATGGGGGTAAATCGGCCAGTGGGGCCCAGGCCACGCCACGCCGCTGGGGATGGGGATCGGTCAAACGATACTCAGGGGTGGGCGCCGCCAACTCCTTCAGGCACGGCCGGTGGGCGGCTTCGTGCAGGGGGCGCGCCCCGCCCGGCCTGCGCCTTTCCGCATCTGCGGGAGCGAAGGGCACGTTCATGTTCGGGGGAGGGCCAGTCGAGACAACGGCCGGCCCTCTTGACGGACTGACTCATGGTCGATGAAGGTGATCCCGAAACCATGCACACCTGTCCTGCCCTCGTCGCCTCGGCTGGGTGACGAGGGGGGGCGCATTGGGGAAAAGGTGAGAAGAAGGTGAGAAGAAGGTAGAGCACGAGCACGATCTCTAGTTACCAGGTGGGGGAAGGGGGGGGGCGCCTGAGATAAAAGACCACAGACGGAGGGCCAAACCACCCCAAGGGCGAGAAGGTAAGCCCCCAGAGGCAGGGGCGGAAGAACGGGGCAAAGAAAGGGGCAAAGAAAGGGGATGGGGAGGGAGAGGGAGGGAGAAGGAGAGGGAGGGGGGTTCACCTCTAGGCCCTGTTGGTGGTTTGGTCGCCCGTGACGCGAGGAAGAAGAAGGAGGAATGGGAGGGCTCGAAGCTCGAGTATATGAGGAGGAGCCGGGAGGAACGCAGCGGTAGGTAGGTAGGTAGGTAGGTGGGTGCGCAACGGACTGGGATGCAACAGGCGGTATTGCAAACAGTAACTGCGCCTTCGCTCGGCCTGAAAGGTGAGGTGGAGGTCTAAGGAGGAAGGAGACGGCCGTGAGCGAGCTGGGTCCTGGCAGGCGACAGTGCTGGTCGGGGGAAACGGGTGTAGAATGAAACGGACTCGGGCATGACGAAGTGGAGGTGCTGACCGTCGACGGCCAACATCTCAGCTTCGGCACGTCAGCCACTTATTTACCCTTCCCGACCCATTGCAGATGCATATTCAACTGGCATCGCTATTCGGGATCCTCCCAGATCCTGGCCAGCGCGCTGTGAGCAGCCGCCCCCGTGGTGCGGGTTCGCATGAGGCCTCACGGGCACCCAAGGAAACCCGAAGAAAAACAACCCACATGTTTACAGGAGGCCGGGGGATGGCCTTGTGATGTGCATGTCCGTGGCTGGAGGCTCGTGCATACCGCGAGCTGCCCAGCGGCCATTCTGATTTCGCCATCTCTGTCAGGTTCCGTTAGGTGGTCCTGCACTCGGGGGAACAGTGTGGCCATCATAATCCATGACGTTCTTTGGGTCAGCATCTACATGCCTGATTCTTCACATAAATTGCATGGGTACCTTGATTGTTTCATCTATCTTAACGAGCTGATGCAGAAAGCGGGGGAGGTTGGCTACAAGGCCATTGTGGTGGGGGGCGATATCAAAATTGAGCTACCTATCGTCGCTCCTTTCTGCGGTCCTCAGGCGCATGGGAGGGCCGCGAATGTAAGCAGTGACTTGGCAGGAAAAGTGCAAACATGGTTCCGATTCCTTCATAGGCATTCTCTGCGCGCAGCCAACACCTGGCCAAACGATCCAGATCCGCAGATGTGGTTGACCAGAGTACCGTGGAGACGCCAACGGAAGGACGGCACCCAGATCGACTACATGTTCGTCAGCTCGCACCTCGACACTGTTGGCTGGGTCGGCCCAGGCAGGGTGCTACGTAGTGATCACTATCCCGTTTTCGTCAAGATGGAGCTCCCGGACTACACCCCACGACGCAGAGCGGGGCACAAATCTTCGTTGCGGCAGTGGCGACTTGCGCATGGAGCAGCCAATTTCCAGTACGTGAAAGGGGCGCTGTCTGACTTAGGGCGGGACGGCACTGCATCTGGAGAGTCATTCGGCCTCGCATCTTTGGACATGGTGAGATGCTCTTGCGAGCATCATGCTGTCGCGATTCCGCAGTCGACGGCGAAAACTCGTCGGAGGACTGCTACACAGAGGCCACAGGTCCTCAACGACCTCCTCGAAGCGATCCGGACCACCACCGACCCAGAGGAAAGGAGGCGGCTCCGCAAGCAGGAGAGGTCGATCAAATCCCAACGCGCACGGCTACGAGCAGTTATCTGCATGGAAAGCTACGACTCCGGAAACACCAAGCGGCCCTTGCAGGTATTGGAGTGCGCTGGGCATGAGACTTCCGATCGAAACTGCTGGATGCATGAGGTCATGCGCCATTGCGAGGAGAAGCACACTGACCCGGAGGAAACACAAGCCAGGCAACAGGGGAGGATCAACAGATGGAGGTCACGCCAGTTGGACAGACATCTACACGGAGACCCACCGCCAACACGGACTCTGGGGGACACTATCACGGCACGTTCGTCTTTGATAAAAGGTAAAGCTCCAGGCGGGGGAGAGTCGCTGGTAGCAGAGATGTTGTTGTGTTTGCCTTTCATGGTCGTCTCGATGGTGCATTCTTGTTTTGTGGAGCGGTATTTTGTGAGGCGTATTGAGGACCGGCCGTCGTGGCGCACTCTAGTCATGGTGCTGCTGCCGAAAGCTGCGGGCGTCACTGCCCTTTCGAAATTTCGCGACATATGTATGATTAGCACTTGTGCGAAATGGTACATGAATGGGCTTTCGGAACTCCTACGCCGGGACATTTCGACTAGCTGCAGCGCTCCCTGGACCTCCGTTATGACATTCGCTTACGAGAAGGAGCATCGAGTGGAACAAGTGCTGTTATCTCTGACGTGCCTGCTGCAAAAAGCAGCGGACTACGGGGACGCTGGTGAAATCCACATCTTCGCCGGAGATATTCTGTCAGCATTCGACAACTTGACAATCAGAGCAGTGGAGCATTGCCTTGAGTTTTGTGGGGTACGCCCGGCCATAGTGGCCGCACTGTTGCAGGAGCTGCAAACAATGGATGCTTGGCCCATCCTTGAGGGCAGGACTCACGAGCAGACGTTCGCGTACAACAAGTCGATCAAGCAGGGGGGCACCGACGCGCCATACCTATGGAATCTGGTGATGCGCCGGGTGCTATGCGGTCTTGTCGACAGTTGGCAGGCCAGGGGGTTCGGAGTACACCTAGACACGGGGCCCTGCACCACGCATATTTTATGGTCTGATAACATCTACCTCCTGGCATCTGATATTGCAGAGCTGCATGTTGTGGTGCAGGAGTTCACGAGCGCCTTAAACGACTACGGTCTCAAGTGGAAGGGCAATAGTGTACAGCACATGGCGAGCACTGGCGCCCACGACGTTGAGGTCTTCCCAATCCAGCAGGGCACCGAGGAACTCAACATACCAGCCGTGCAAAGCTTTGAGATGCTTGGGGGCATTGTCAGCTGGGATGTACGGGCCGATGGATTTGTGGAGCACCGGTTGCAGAAGGGCACCCGTGCATTTTGGCATCATGCTCCCATCTTGCTCAACCGTCGCCTGCCCTTGAGCTACCGCCTGCGGGAGTACGTGAGCAAGGTCCGCGTTGTGGCTCTGTTTTCTTCTGGCTGCTGGACGTGCTTGAAGAGCCACCTCCAACGTGCGAAAACCTGGGAGAACGCGCTGCTCCGCCACATGCTTGGCAATCGTCGCCGCCCCAACGAAACCTTCGTCGCGCACACCCAGCGGAGCGCGAAAGTTGCCGCGCAGGCGCTACTACGTGTTACTACGGACACGGCGGCGACAGCTGTATTGCGCAAGGTGTATGCCATGGCGTCAGAGATGCAACATGCAAGGTCGAGGCGTACGACTCTGCAGCTACTCCCTCGCATAATGCATTGGCGTTCTGCCCTATGGTGGCGCGCTATGCAATGCTACTGCCCTAGAGGCCCCAAGCGCATGCGGACAACAGGCACGCACCAGAGAAAGAAGGGGCATCCGCGCACGCGGTGGGAAGACATCTTGGACAAACATGTTGGTGACACCTGGCAAGCTTCAGCCGCGGACAAAGATTGGATCTCAAAGTCCGATGCTTTCCGGAACTCTGTATTCGTAGACTTTGGGATGCCGGTCGTGGAGAAGCAGTGGCAAGCACGCGCGAGCAGCAAATCGCAGGAGGGGGTGCCGCCTACGAAGCGCGTCAGAGTAGCACCTGCCCCCGAGATGCCGCCGGAAATGGATCCAAGCTCAAGTGACCGCTCTGGGCCACCGAAGTGCATCGTCTTGGGGGACTCGCAGCTGGTATGCGGCTGGCTGAACGGACAGTTCGGTTTCAATCGCCATCTCTACAAGCATGTTTTCCACTCGGCGTGGTCGTTGCTGGAGAGATGGGTCGGCAGCTGGGTGTGTGCGCCGCCCGCACCTTGGCACGACTTCGGCTTGCACGTGTATCGCGAGTACAATTCCGAGGCCGACAGCGTGGCGAACCGGCATGCTTATTCCTTACAATGGCACAGCCACAGACAGCTTCATGGCCCCTTTGACATGATCAAGCTGAACTTTGACGGCAGTCATCTGGAAGACGGACGGGCCTGCGCCGGAGCGGTGCTGTGCGCAGTCTTCCGTGGCGGGTCGAAGTATGAGAGGCTATGCGACGTCTCCGTACCACTAGACGTACCGAGCGCATGTCAGGCGGAGATCGGGGCCCTGATTGTAGGCTTGGTGCTTTTGGACGGAGTGCTGCAAGACGGCATGGGTAACGACATGTTATGAGCTTGCCCCGGCGATTCTCTGAGCAGGCGACATGTTCACCCGAGCGAGACGCTGCGAACGGGTGCGAAAGAAGAAGAAGAAGAAGGAGCCACCGCTGCGCCCCAAAGATGCCCCACACATCGGCGCGTATGGTCACCGTGTCAGCTTCTAGAAATCGGTGCTTGGAGGGGTAAAAGGGGGAGGATGAGGAGGAGCGGGAGGATGATGGGGGGGCGCATGAGGGGGCGGAGGAGGAAGATAAGGAGGACGAGGATGAAGGGAAACTGCGGGGGGGAGGGGAAGAGGGACGGTGAGGGCAGGGATGGTGGAGGGAAAGGGAGATTGACGGAATGATGAGGTGGGCGGGGGGAGGGAGGCAGGGCGAGGGGGTGTAAGAGGCGGAGGAGGATGATGAGAGAGGAGGAGGAGGAGGAGGAGGAGGAGGAGGAGGAGGAGGAGGAGGAGGAGGAGAATGAGGAGGAGGAGGAGGAGGAAGACGACGAGGACGAGGAGGAGGAGGAGGAGGAGGAGGAGGAGGAGGGTGGGGGGGAGGAAGAGCCTCCTCATCTTCCTCTCTTCCTTCTTCTTTTCGTCCTCCTCATCCTCCCCACCCGCTAGCCCTCTGGAAGGCAGAACAAGCCAGCAAGTTGTCTCGAGCCTCTGGCCTTGAACTTCAAATACTGTGAAAGCCTGGTGGCCAGTGCCGCCGAAGCAGACCGTCGACGAGTGGTGAGGACAACGGTGCTAGCTCCTCCCCCACATGAAAACATCACCACGCGCAGGAGGTATCACACGACACGCGCAGGAACATGATGGAGTTCGACCGTTGGACTCTCGATGAATAGGGTGTCGAGGAAAATTGCGTTGTTTTGCACGGTATATACGCTCCACGAGAAACGCAATTACAAAGATACTCAAATCTTGCGCGACAACGCTCAACATCGATGCTGGCGCAACTTCGCCATGGTAAACTTTAATGGTAGCACAATGAAAACGTACCTGTGACAAAAAGCGCTTCTGCGATGTTTAATGCATTATTCGCCCCCCCCAACAAAAAAGAAACGCAGTTCCATTATTAAGTTCAAAATAAGAAAATCTGGAACTGTTTCGGAATTTCTGAAATTTTGGATCTCTGGGCGGGGTACCCCCACCCCCCCTCCCTGGCGGGAAGGGGAGGGAAGGGACTTCCCTCGACGTCTTTCTGGAATTGGGTGGAACCGCAGGGAAGAGTATTTGACCCGGGACTTCCCCGGTACCACCCCCCCTCCCCGGCGGGAAGGGAAGGGAAGGGACTTCCCTCGACGTCTTTTTGGAATTGGGTGGAACCGCGGGGAAGCGTATCTGACCCGGGACTTCCCCGGTATCCCCGCCCCTCCCCGGCGGGAAGGGGAGGGAAGGGACTCCCCTGGACGTCTTTCTGGAATGTGGTGGAACCGCGGGGAAGCGTATTTGACCCGGGACTTCCGCAGTACCCCCCCCCCCCTCCCCGGCGGGAAGGGGAGGGAAGGGACTTCCCTCGACGTCTTTCTGGAATTGGGTGGAACCGCGGGGAAGCGTATCTGACCCGGGACTTCCCCGGTACCCCCCCTCCCCAGCGGGAAGGGAAGGGAAGGGACTTTCCTCGACGTCTTTCTGTAATACGACGCGGCTGCGTTGTGCTTCAGCCTTCTGCTGTGCTTCTTGGAGCTCTTGTCGCAGCTTGTTGGCTGTTGAGGTATCCGTGGGTATTTGCGCCGCTGATGGCGCAGGTGACGTATCTCCAATGTGTCCCCGATGCCGTCTCCCGGGGTTGGGTGCGGGGGTGTCGGATCGTGGTTGCCTTGTGCGCCTCTTGGGTGTGGTTGCCGATTCGGCGTCGGCGTCGTCGTCCGAGTCGGCCCCCCTGATGCTGTCGTGGAGTCTTCGAAGCTGGCGATGTCGATGTCCAAGTAACGTGGCTTTCTGTTGTAGTTCCTCCAGCTGTTGTTGTGTGTCGTCCATTTCATTGACAGTATCGTTGATCATGCTTTCAATTTCTCGCCGTTGATCCTTTGCGTCGTGTGCGTAGAGCAGCAACGACTTTTGCAGTCGGATATTTGTGACGATGCCGTGGAAGTCGTAGTCGTCGTTTGCATGCCTCCGGATGGTGGTGATGAGGTAGCCGATGATAGCCGATGTCAGCCTTGCAGTTATTGCGTTACTCCTTGGCACGGTCGATGCGGTGCATTGATGGTGGCTCATTCTTGTACTGTTGTCTCCTGGCTTCGGTAAGCGTCATGGAGGCGATGTTGGCAGCAGTCTCTCTCCCCTTCTCCTGTCCGCGTTGAACGTTGAGGCTGTGCTGGTGTTGCTTTTGTGCTTGCTGCTGCTGATGTCGTTGTCCCATGGAGCTGCTGCTGCCGGTGCCGCGGGTGTTGTCATGGCTGCGGGCGCGCCTTTGTCTCCAAGGGGCTCCGGAAGTCCCATCTTGGTGTTGCTGGTGTCGATGCTGGTGTTGCTGCTGGTTCCATTGGCGATCGTGGTAGCTGCCAACGGGCGTCTGAGCCATCTTGGGCGCTAATTATGGTGGTGGCGGGTGGTCTAGATGGTTGTTAGGCGCTGTGGTTGACTTCGAGTAGTTGTCGTGCTCGGTCCAGTCGCAGTCTTACGCGTGCGTCGGCGCGATCCCGTCGTAGCTGTCGGTGCCAGGCAGGGCTGCGCTGGCGTGCCCTCTGTAATGAGGAAGTCGTGGTAGGCGAAGTCGGCGAGGAAATCGAGGTAGGCCAGGAAATCAGCTACGTATGTAGGCGGAGTCGCAGGTGTAGGCGATGGTCCTGGCAGGGGCATCGCGGGCCTGAAGAGAATCGGAATGCATGTGGGGGAAGGCGATTACAGCATGGGGAGTGCGGCCGCGCTCGGCGTGGCCTCGGGGGGGCCTCCAGACCCCAACGCCTGCCGGCCCTCCTCCTCCTCCTCCTCCTCCTCCTCCTCCTCCTCCTCCTCCTCCTCGTCAGTGGGTACGGGAAGAGCGGGGACGAAACCGACAGCAGCTCCTGCCCATTCTGAGCAGGACCCAGCGTCGCCGCGGACATTCTCCACTCGATACGAGCAATCGCTTGCCCAAAGGCGACCGCTGTCGGTCTTGGACAACATTTGCTGCTGGGCATTATACCCATTCTCTCCGCACCCAGTTCGTGCGTGTCAATATTTGGCGTTGTTCGTCCTCCTTTGTGGCTCCTGTAGCAGTCTCGTCGCCACGGATGAGTCCGCTTAAGAGCTTGTCGGGATGGACCCTCAGGAGGGGCCTGGGGACCAATTTCGTGTGGGGAGGCCGTTGATGCCTCAACCAGCCCTCCCCCGACATGCTCATGCCCCTGCGGTCTGGATGCCGAGGCGCGATCCCATGGATATGCGATCCCATGGACACGTTCCGCGCGGGGCTTTCGCGCAAGACCGCCCCGTCTCCTCGGGGTCGCGGCCGAGGAGTCTGGGCCGCGAGGCTGTGTATACGGATGTGTGTTGCCGCCCAAGAGACTTGGCCGCCGTGCACTGTCTGGTGGGCCCCCCCGATCGGCCTCTGATCTCGGAGGAAGGACACGTGACACCACCACCGCCGCCACCACCAGCGGGCCATCTCCAGCGGGGGGTGCACGATGCCTTCCCGAGCTGGAGGTTGGAGGACCCTCCCTGCCTCCTCGCGATGGTGCTGGTGGTGCCGACTTTCTTGTTCCTAGCTCTGTGCCCCAAATGCTGGAGAGTCGATCAGAATTGCCTCTTCTTCGTGAACATCGTGCTTCCAGCCATCCGAGCACGGTGGCTGAGCAGTCGGGCCTTCCTACGGCCGCACAGGCCGGGCCGTCGCGTGTGTGTGTGTGTCCAGCGCATGGCCCCCTGATGGTCCGCGTGTGGATTCTGATCCAGCCAGTTGTGTTTCCAGTTTCCTCTTGCAATATATATATATATATATGTATATATATACATATATATTGCTGTCGGGGTGGACAGAACCCCCACCCTGACACGTCGATTCGTGAATTGCCCACTTTCGGTCCTCGAGAGGGCGCCGCGGCCGTCATTTTCCAGGCTTGCGCCCGCGAGGTTTGGGCCCGAGGTCGTTTCCACTAAACCACGTTATACTAAAGGGGGTTCTGCCACCCCCCAGGAAACGTTGTGCGCCCCGTGTCCCTCGCGGGGCCCCCCTGCGGAACGGCCGGGCGCGCCCCGGGGGATCTCTGGCGGGTCGAGGCACGAAGCGGCTTGGTCCGCAGGAGGGAGGCTGAGCAGAAGGCAGGTCGCGAGCAGGGCCGGACCTAAACGCTGTTCTGCTGGACTTCGGCTGCGTTCTGTTTTTGTTCGCTTTTGGCGGGGAGGTGCAGGAAAACAGGTAGAGCAAAACGAAAAACAGAACGAGAAACAACGTTTAGGTCCAGCCCTGGTCGCGAGGGCGCAGGGCGGGGCGACAGAAGTACAGTGGGGGCCCATGCCAAGAAACACCCTGGCTCCAGGGTGCCCTGGGTTTCTTGGGTTTCGATGGTTTTGCGATGGAGAGCGCGACGTTCCCACGCCAAAAACTTATGGACGTCCTGGGGTCTCAGGGTTGGGTTTCCTGTGGGAGGTTTCTTGTGGTCGGGCTCCTGCTGTACGGCTGGTTCGCGTCATGTGGACGCGGCGGAGACCCCAGCGCGGGCGTCCAAGGTCGAGCGCCGCCAGTGGCCCGGAATCGGCCGTCAACGAACGGCCGGCGCCATCAGAATGCCACGATCGTTCAAGGTGGCCCTCCTCCTCCTCCTCCTCCTCCTCCTCCTCCTTCCCCGCCCCCTCCCCCTCCCCCTCCCCCTCCCCCTTCCGCTCCCGCTCCTCCTCCCCCTCCTCCCCGATCGAAGGGTCCGCGAGGTGTCAGAACCCAACGCGGAGGTCGTCACGACACGAACATGTGGCAGCGAGGCCGTTGGCGACGAGATTTTCCTCCCGCGGCAGGAGTGCAAGACCTTCGCAATTACGGATCAGAGTGGTGGTGGGTCCGCGCTCAAGCGTGATAGTGTGATGACAATCTCAGGCGTAATAGCAAAAGTCAGGTGTGCTACAGAAAACTCAAGTGCAACATCAAAACTCAAGGGCGGCTACAACAACTCAAGTATGGTAAAGAAATGAGACGGATTTCATCATCTGAGTTGGCGGCACGCACAGGGTGGTGGCGCGAGGGGGGTGGCCTTCTAAGCGTGCGACGGGGCTTCCAAGAGAGCAGGGGGCGTCTTGGAAGCCGTCCCAGCTTCTAACACGCCCTCGCAGAAGGCTTCCAAGAAGCCTTCCCATGCGCCGCCAACGGGGGTCCAGCGCCAAATATTGTGCTTATGCTTGTGCAGTTTTCCTTCCGAGGGGTGCAAGACCCTGCGCCGCGGACTCCCACCCTTCCAGTCAAAACGTTCTGCCCTCGTCATCCCATGCGCTCGCCTCCGCTCTTGCCACCCTCGCGGGCGCAGGTGCGGCCTGGGCAGCCTTTCGTGCCCTTTGTCAAGGGGTTCGGCAAGGGTGGCGGTGGCTTCGACGAGGAGGACCGCTTGCGCGCTGGCAATCTGGAGAGACACACGAGCTGGTGATGGTTCCTTCAGTCTGGCGATCGCAAACATGGATCAAGGGGGCGTGGATTAGCGACGGGTCCCGTTTCCATGGGAAACCGAACGAGGCGGCACTGGCCGCATTTTGGGGAGGGTACCTCCCCCGATCCATGGATTTGGCGACCGCGCGCCAAATCCATGGATCGCTAATCGCGCGCCCCCGATTCAGGCAGGCCTGGGGCGAAGCCAAGTCGCTCCAGAGCGGTCTGGAACGCTGTCCGAGCGTTCCAGGGCGCCCTGTAGCGGCCGCGGCGCCCGATGTGACCTCCGGACCCGCGGGCTCTCGGCTCCCTCCTCCCTCCCCCCTCCTCCCTCGGCTTGCCTTTGTCTCCCTCCCCTCCTCCTCCCTCCTCCCTCCCCTCCTCCTCCCTCCCCTCCCTCCTCCCTCCCCGCGGGCTCTCAGCTCCCTCCTCCCTCCCCTCCTCCTCCCTCCCCCCTCCTTCCTCCCCCTTCCCCCCCCCTCCCTCAGGGTGCCGTGAGGAGCTGAGGAGTGGGCGGAGCATCATGACGCGTGGGGGGGGGGATGAGGATGGGGGTCAGCAGCGGGAGGAGCTGGAGGAGCGTGTCGGGCTCTCGTCACGTGTTGGCACCTCCGGCTCCTCTCTCTTTGCCTCCTCCTGCCCCTCTTCCTGTTGCTGCTTCTCCTCTTCCAGTTCCTGTTCCACTCCAGTGTGAGCGCGACCCCCTCTCAAGCGGCTGGAACTCAGTGCAGTTTTCGAGTACGCTGGGGCTTTCGAGCTTGCAGTTGCCTCAACAGTTGTTTGTGACGCTTCAGAGTAGCAGTCCGCCATGTTCCAGTTGTTCTCGCAAGGTAGGTGATGCAAGATGTCAAGCACAAATTTCTAAGCCGTTGGTCAACAAGTGGACGATTGCTCCGTCATGCAGACGTCAACGCTTTAGCACTACCCCCCATGTTATAAGTAATGATTTGTTATGTTATTAGTGGTACGCCTCCATTTCCTCACTCGCCCCTGCTTGCGTACACTCTCCCATCATACGCAGATCAGTCATACTCAGGCTCACTGACGATCAGGCACACTCATACTCACACTCACTGACACTCAAACTCACTAATACTCAGACTCACTCTCACGCAGACTCATAGTCAGACTCACTCAGGCCGTATCCAGACACACACACACACACGGAGACATCACTCATACAGTCCGAGCCCCATGCTCATCGCGATGCAGCAGGGATGGCATTTGAGTACCCCGAGGGGGCGCTGCCAGAGGTAGGGACATGTGCCCATTCGGGCACAGATTGTGGGGATGTCTCAGGCGGCTTGCCTGTTTGGTTATTTGGGCTCATCTCCTGCCAGTGCCCAATGCTCGTCGCGACGTGGCGGGCATGTCGTTTGAGTACCCCACAGAGGAATGGCCAGTTGTGGGGACAGTTATCGGGTCGCACCCAGGTTGCGGAGATGTCTCAGGCGATTTGCTTGCTTGGTCGGTTGGACTTTTCACCGCGCCAACATCGCAGAGCGGATTTCGTTCGGAAAACAATATGATGGGCCCAGAGTTTCCTGGATAATGTCGTTCCGGATTTCAAAGTGAATTTCTTGCGGATTTTTTTTGGCCGGGAATGAGGACTGAAACAAGTCCACGTGACATTCACTTCGTTTTTCGCTTGCCGTTCCGGCTTTTGCATTGAATTGGCAGAAATCCATGCAACAATCCGCTGCAGCACGTCTGCAAGGTCGGTGCAGTGAGACATCTCCTATTAGGGCTCCATACTCATCGCGATGCAGCAGACGTGACACTTGAGCACCCCAACGAGGAGCTGCCAATGGTGGAGACATTGGCCCGTTCGCTCACAGATTGTGGGGATGTCTCGGTATGCTTGTTATGTTGATTGGATCTTTGTATTTTTGTTCAGAACCCCATGCTGATCGCGACGTGGCGGGCGTGGCGTTTGAGCACGCTACAAGGGAATGGCCAGGCGTGGGGACAGATGCCCACTCGCGCCAAGGATGCGGGGATGTGTGCCTGTTTGGTTAGTTGGACTTCTCGCTTTGCCAGGGCTCCATACTCATCGCAATGTAGCAGACCTGACACTTGAGCATCCCAGCGAGGAGCTGCCAGTGGTGGGAACATTGGGCCGTTCGCGCCCAGGTTGTAGGGATGTCTCAGGCTGTGTGTCCGTTTGGTGGCTTGAGTGTATTTCGTTTCAGAGTCTCATCGCGATGTAGCAGGCGTTGCTTTTGAGCACCCCGGAGCTGCCAGGGAAGGGGATAATTGCCCATTCGCGCCCAGGTTGTGGGGATGTCTCAGGCGGTTTGCCTGTAGGGTGGCTTTGACGTCGATGCTTTCCAGCCAGATTGTGAGGATACCTCGAGTGAGGCGCTGGCTTCACCACCCCAGGCCGCCAGATCGTGGGGATGCATCGGGCGAGGCGCTCGGTTTTGCACTTCCGACTCCTGTACATTCAGGTCCCCATGATCATGTCGGTGTAGGGAGATAGACGGACACCAGGACAGAGGAATGAGGACGAAGGCGGAGGAAGGCGGAAACAGGGAGAAGGAGAAGGGATGAGGGAGGAAGAGAAGGGACGGGGTACGACGAGTAGTAAGAGGAGGTGAGGGAGCCTGCTCACCGCCAGTCTGTCTGTGAGTTGCCGTCGTCGCCGCCCCTCTTTGTAGCCGCCGCCGCCGCAGTCGCCGTCGTCGTCGTCGCCGAACTCGTCGTCCATTCGGACTCGTTCTCGCACGCGGGCGCTCACGGCCTCGCACAACCACGGGGGGACGTGCTGGGAAACGAGATGCACACGTGGGAGCCTCCGCGTCGGACAACTGCTGCTGCGTGCTCCGGGACCACCCTCCGCTTCCCGTTCGGTGTCCTCCTGCCTGCGGGCAAGCTCCGCGACCGTGCCGCGCGCAACCCTCTGCCTGGCGACCCTTCGAGCACCGCTCGGAATTTCGCAACATGCAGTGCGCTTTTCTGGGCCATGCCAGGGTCTCTCTCCTCGTCTTCGTCGTCGCTCTCTTGCCTTCCTCTTCTTCCCCCCAATCCTCCGCGAATGGGTACCTTGGCGGCTTGTTGGGGGCGTCTTGGGGACCTTTTGGTGGGACTCTCGGGGACCTCTTCGAGTTGTCTTGGGGGCGTCTCGGATTGATTCTAAGCGGCTTATTAGGCCGTCGTCCGGCGTTGAAGGCCGTCTGGCGGTTTCGGAGTCCATCTTCGGGGCCGCTCCGGGCCGTCTTGGGACTCTTTCGGGGCTCCGTCAGGCCCGTCTTGGAGGTTTCTTTGACTATTTTGTGGGCCTCTCGGGCTGTCTTGGGGCCATCAGGGGGGCCGCCGAAGCAAGCCATAGTCATTGATGTTGGTTTCTTCGGGCCCCACTGCGGTTCCACTTGTGGCCCTCCTGAGCAGCCTTGTGTGCCTCCTGGGCCGTCTTGAGGGCGGCGGCTTTCGTGGCCCGATTGGGCCGTCTTCTTTGCCATCTTGGACATCTCGGACGCTCTGGCTGGAGAGGAGGAGGAGGAGGGAGCAGGAGGAAGGAGGAGGCTTGGCAGCAATTGAGGCAATTGAGTGGCTTGCTCCAAGTGGGCAATGCCGAGGCGCTGCTGGCCGCCATCGGCCGGTGAGTACGAGGTCCAGCCGCAAGGCAAGGCAGGGGCAGCCCCGCTCCGAGCCAGCAGGGGCGCGGGCGCGGGGGCACGGAGTGACGCAGCGCGCAGCCCTACAGACACCAGCCGCAGCAGCGGACAACCACCGCCGACGACGATGACCGACCCCCACGATCGACAACCCCCTGGGAACGACGCCGACCGACCCCCGTCTCCCTCTCCTCCCTTGCCCCCTCCCCTTTTCCCTTGTGCCGGCCGCCCTCGGCCAGCAGTTGCGTCTCCACGAGGCGATCTCCACAGGTTCGCCTTCTTTTCCGCGAGGCCGCCCCTTTCTCCTCCTTTTCCTCCCCCCCTCCTGCCAGGTGCATAATCCGCCCGCGGGGAGCAGAGCATCCCTTGCATGAGGGCTTAGCTTAAATTCGACAGTGTGCAACGCCCCAAAGTGGATTCGGTTTAGCGCTTGACCCCCAGGACTGATGCTCAGGGCCGTCCCCCGAGGGCTGGTGGGAGCGCCACACCCGCGACCAGCAGGCGGAAGGAGGAGGAGGAGGAGGAGGAGGAGGAGGAGGAGGAGGGCGCCCTGGGGTTCTCGGGAGGGAGGAGGGGGACGGCGCAAGCAGCACTGCGCGGCGAGAGGGGGGGGGGCAGAGCTTTCGAAGACTGGCAGGAGCTCGACCGGCCAGCACTCGGCTGTCGCGCCTCGGCGTGCCAGGGGGGGCACGGTGTCGGACGGATTTCGGGAGGAGGGCGAGGAGAGTGAGAAGGATTAGGAAGAGGAGGGCGAGGAAGAGGAGGAGGAGGAGGAGGACGAGGATAAGAAGAAGAAGAAGAACAATAAGAAAATACTATGTAGCAATGTGCCTTTGTTCATCATCCCAGTGCTCCAGCCTTTCTTTTTTTCTTCTCTCTCTCTCTAGGTATTTATCAGTTGATCTTTTTTGTGTGATATTGTTGTGTGCCCTCCCTTTTACATTTACATTTTCCCCCATCAGAGCTTGCCTCAATAGGGGTCCTAGCGGATTCATATGTGCAGGTGACCCACGTCGCCGATTTCGGTGGCCGGGCCCGGGTGCATGGGTGCCCGGGGGTGCCTGGGTGCCCGGGGGTGCCCGGGTGCCCGGGGGTGCCCAGGTTCCCGGGTGTTCTGTCGCTTTATAGCCATTTAGCCCACTAGCCCAACAGCCCATATAGCCCCATAGCCCTACAGCCCTATAGCCCTATAGCCCTATAACCTTACAGCTCTCTTGCCCTATAGCCTAATAGCCCAATAACCTATATAGCACTATCGCCCTCTTGCCCCATTGCCCTACAGCCCTATAGCCTTACAGCTCTATATATCCCTATAGCCCTATGGCCATATAGCCCTAAAGCCCTATAGCCCTATAACCCTAAGACAATGATGCTTGGATTGTCTCTGGTCTCAGAAGTGTATATATGTATACACATATATATATATATATCCCTTTTCTCTCTACACGCGCAATGTCTTTTGTCTCCTTCTATTTCCCCCCTCCTGCGCGTGTCTCTCGCTTTCTTTCTCTATGTTTATTTCCCTCTCTCTCTCTATCGCTCTTTCTCTCTATATATGTTTGTATGTATGTATGTATGCATGCATGCATGCATGTATGTATGTATGTATGTATGTATGTACGTGTGTATGTAGGTATGTATGTATGTATGTATGTATGTACGTATTTATTTTTATACATATATACATATATACATACACCACCACGTCTCTCTTCCGAGCTGTCCCTTCCACCTGTCTGTTCCAATGGTGTTCCTCTCCGAGCCCCCGTCTCCCCGAGCGTCCGTCCTTCCTACTGCCCCTCCCCTTCTTGCTGCTTCCTTCCTTCCTTGACATCTTGTTACCTCTCCCTCTCTCGCTGCCTCTTCTCCACAGTCCTCGCGAAAACGAGCCATTCTATCACACTCGTCTCCTCCTCCCCGCCTCCACCTCCCTCTCCCCTGCCCCCCTCTCGCCGGGCACCATGCGGTTCCTGTGGGGGCCTCCTGAGGTTTAATAAGGGCCCCAAGCGCTGACAAAACACCATCCCCTCTTCCGCCTCCGCTGCCGTGACCACATCGGAGCCCGCCGCATGGAGCTTATTGAAGTCACTGTTGAACAGTATTTCTCAGGCGCAGCACTTGCTTTCAGTTACTTACGAAGTGCTTGAAAATCCCAGCGACGAGCAAACATGTCTATCAGTTGAAGGCGATTGGCTTTGCATCCAAAAAAAGCTCCTGACATCGGCGATCCCTCGAGAGCCCTTTTCCCACACACTCCTTTCTGCCCGTTGTTTCCCCCCTGCCATCGAAGCCAGGGGCTGCCGGGAGCTGGCGACGAGCAGCCAGCAGCACGGGTCGCGAGAGGCTTCTGGCCTGGACCGGGTTGTCCTCGGCGGCGTGCCACTGTTGCCCCGCGCGGAGCTCCACAGGCGAGGGCTGCGTGCCCGTGGCCTCGCGGTCAGGAGCATCTGCTCGGCGTGTCGCGCCGCTGCGTCGGCGCGACGCGCACACGGCGCCCCAGCTCCCGAGCATCAGCTTTCCAGGCTTTTCCTGGCCTCCCTCTCCGCGACGCGGAGCGACACGCCATCAGTTCGCAGGGCACGATGTGTCGCCAAGGCTGCCGCCGCTACGCGCGGAGCAGAAGTTCCCGGCCCAAGCCCCCTCTCCGCGCGCCTGGTTTTCGAAGCTCGGGGCCTCGCCCCTCCCAGTGCCCGGCGGGGCGGGTGTACTCTCTCTCCCTGCTCGCCCCCAGGACCGCAGCCGGGACTGGCACTGCCCCAAGTGCCCCCTTCGGCGCGGCAAGGAGGAGGGGGAGGACGAGGAGGAGGAGTCGGAGGAGAAGGAGTCGGAGATGGAGGAGGAGGAGGAGGAGGAGGAGGAGGAGGAGCGCGAAACGGAGGGAGAGGTGGACGGAGGAGGAGGAGGGAGAGGGCAGAAGGAGGGGGAGAGGGAGGTCGAGGGGAGACGGAGGAAATCGGAGGAGGACGGAGGAGATTGATGGGGAGATGAAAATGTGGGTGCGGTATGAGAAGAAGGAGGAGGGAGAGAGGAGGGACGAGAAGGAGGAGGAAGGTGGGGGAGAAGGAGGGCGAGTAGGAGGTGGGCGGAAAATGACAGAGTGGGAAGAGGAGTGGGAGGAGGACAAAGAGGATGCGGTAATTAGGAAGGGGATGCGGTAGGAAAGGAGGAGGGGAGGAGGAGGGGAGGAGGATAATGTGCCGCAGTGAGGGCATGCGAGGAGATGTTCTGGCCATTGCGGAGGGTGCCGGGGCACAGCGGACAACGTAGGAAGGACCAGATTGAGTCTCCGCGCCAGTACTGGCGCACGTGGGTCAATGCCCCCCCCCCCCCCGAGCATGGATCGACATGTGACTTGAGGTTCCTGTGTCCGCGGCAAACGCTGGGTGGCCACTCGTGCCATGGTGTCCCCCGAGCCTATCGACCACCAGATCAGGGAGCATGAAGATCTGCCTTCTTATTACAAGGCATGCGTTCGTTCGGCTAAAATGTGTTGTTTCTACCAGTCGCCAGAGTCCGAGGCATCGTCGCATATTCAGGAAGCGTTGCAGAGATATTCGCAACTGACTGTCCGAGGCATTCGTTTTCTTCCAGTTACAGCATGGTCAAGGTCATCAGACAAATGCAATCGTCGTGAGTAGCTATCACTGACATGGTTGTCGCGGCGCAAAAAGGCGGGAATCGGAGACTCCGACGTCGGTGGATGCCTCTTATGTCTCCAGGTTGACGCGTGCCCCTAAAATAGCGCACCTGTGTCCGTTCTGTTCGAGCATCCAGCGTGGCCTTGGCAGACCACTTGCGCGCTCCTCCCAATCGAAAGATGCCACTCGTGCATAGATGAGCCGCTATGTGGGAAAATGTGGTCAGGATGGTGACACACCGTGCCAGAGAGCAGTCTGGGCAGCAGGCGGGGCGTGGACTTGGAAGCGTGACGGGAAATGCCCGGGTCGAAGGCGAGCAGGGATACGCGGTCGGGCACGTCCGCGCTTGGGAGGACATGGGAGACCAGGACAGAATGTTAGCGAGCGTGGACCCGAAACAGTGATTTCTTGCAATCTTTGCGGCGCAATCTAGGTGGTGCAGTCAACGTGGTGCACTCGAGGCCATGCAGTCCATGTGCTGCACAAACAATGCAAAGCAATGCAATGCAAAGCACGAGGCGGCGACGGGGCAGCGACGGCGGCGATATGGCGGCCAGATTACCAGGAAGGCCCCGACGACGGGCGGCGACGAGGCGGCGACGGGGCGGCGACGGCGGCGACATGGCGGCCAGGGCTTTAGACAGGCCCAGACGATGAGCGGCGACGGGGCGGCGACGGCGGCTACATGGCTGCCAGACCACCAGACAGGCCCAGTTCCTTCGATAACAAGTCATAACCCTTATGTGCAAGCACGATTTGGGGAACAATCTCTGGTGGAACACTCCACAGGCATACACATGTTTGTTCGGAGGGCTGCGCGGAGACCCTGCGTCGGCGCTGGACCCTTTCACTCACACACGCCCTCCCAGTCCGAGCCAAGACGTGCTTGTGAATTTCTGGAAGATCTTTTTGTAAAGTCTGCTCGTGTTCAGCTGGGGCGGCCGAACACTGAGCCCCGCCCAGAAGGACAACGAAACAGACAGACAGACAGACAGGCAGCGTCTAGGAGAGTGCGGCAGAGGTCACCGCACAGACGCCGTGAACAGCATGAAACTCGTGACGAACTATAGCACAGCCTAGTTGCCCCCCCCTCCCCTCTCCAAGCGCACGCACTCCTGGCGCAGTGCTGCGTGCGCCATACCCCCCCTCCTGAGAGTTCCAGGGCGCCCCGACGCCTTCCTCGCGCTCCCCACTGCGTCCGAGATGCCCAAGATGGCAGAAAAGACGGCACAGTCAGGCCACCAAAGCCTAAGACGGTCTCAAGACGAACCAAGTTGCTCGATCCATGGCTCATACACATACGTAGTCATACTGTAAAGGCCTTGCGCATGTGCCGCCGATCTTAGACGCTCCGGAACGCTCCGTGCGAATTCGTCCTATTCAATTGAATGGCTTGTGAGCTTTACCGCGAGGAGGCAGGAGGGAGGATGAGGGAGAATGAGGAAGAGGGGGAAGAGGAGGAGGACGAGGAGGAGGAAGAGGAGGAGGAAGAGGAGGGGGTGGAGGAGGAGGAGGAGGAGGAGGAGGAGGAGGAGGAGGAGGAGGGGGAGGAGGAGGATGAGGAGGAGGAGGAGAAGGAGGAGGAGGAGGGGCAAGAGGGTGTTGGCAGTCGCCTTAGGCAGTATGTGTTGATTGGCGTGTTTGCCTCGTGTCCGTCTGTCGGTATTGTTGGCGGGCTAGTTCCTGGACGGGTGGGCTCGTTTGTGGGTGGTTGGGCGGGTCGTTTGTGGGTGGTTGGCTCGTTTGTGTGGTGTTGTGGGTGGCTGTTCCTTCCTGTCATTTCTATATGTTCTTACCGAAGAAGCCTACGGCGAATCACCGCCGCCCCCTGCCTTTCTTGAAGCGCCTATGTGTCCGAAAGTTGCGGCAAGGGCTTGGCCTAGCTATCGGAACATGTGTTCCCCGAGTTTGTTTGGAAATCCTTCGGGGAACACCTGACGAGAAACCGGCGGTGAGGATTTCGATCTGGTCTCACTCACCGTTCTTGGGGGTGGCCTCTTTGGACAGTCTGTGGGGTCGCCGAACACCAGGGACGATCAGAACATGAATGTTTTTGGTGGAGGTCACAAATCATAATAAAATGATCGTAGGACTACTGATGTTAAAAAAGGATGCCGTGTCAGGAATTTGGTGAAGACATTATTTTGTTCAGCGCTGCTTCATGAGCGCCTCTGTGGTCATACGTTTCGTCACATCAATCGGGCGAGGTATCGGAGCAGGTGTTCTCCGAGCCATCGTTGAAATTTGTCGGGGAACACGTGAACCCAGCTATCGGATAGTGTGTTCCCCGAGTCGGTTTCGAAAGCTTTCGGGGAACACGTGAGCAAGAATGAATTCAGTGAGGAAACCGATCGGGTTTCTCTCGCCCTCCTTGGGGTTTTCCCTGGACCATAAAGGGCGGGCAGTGCTGGGCCTGGTGGAACTCTCTAGGGCCGTCTTGGGGTCGTCGGAGGTTTGCGTCGACGCGTTTTTGTTTTGGAGTCGTCTTTGAGAACACATTGCTACTCCACCACAGCTCGCTCATCTGATGTTGAAGATGTCAGTGGCACTTGTTCCCCGAAGCCTCCTAGACTTGGTTCGGGGAACGCTCGTGGGGTAGTTTATAGTTGTAGCGCCTCATTGTCGCGCCATCCTGGACGCTCCAACGCCTCGCGGGGCGCTCCGTCCAGTTCCAGAGGAGGGGTAAAGGGGGAGGGGTGAACCCCTCCCCGAAGGGGAAGAAGGGAGCGGGACGAGGAAAGGCCCTAGACCACCTACGCCCAGAGGGCTGGTGGGACTCACACGCCAGATCGGCGGACATAACACGTTTGACAGCGTGGACCCCAAGCAGTGAGTTTCTTGGGCTGTGCAAGTGTAGGGTGAGTGTTGCTATATGGTGCAGGCTATTCGGTGCAAGCTGTGTGGTGCAATTTGCCTCGAATACTTCGCCGCTACGAAAGTTCGGCCAAAATTCAACGCCTCCCGTTAGGCGACGGGGCCCCAGTACAACGTTGGCAGTGGGCCCGTTAGGCCGCGGGGCCCCAGTACAATGCTCGGTTGAAGCATTTTTCGATCCAGTCTCGGGCGGCACCGCCCTTTCGAAATCGAGCCCGCGGGTTTCAAAATCCAGTCGAGCTCGTTTTGGGGGGGAAGTCCTAGGCGAAAACCACATTTCGAAATCGAGCCCGAGGTTTCGAAATCCAGTCGAGCTCGTTTTGGGGGGGAAGTCCTATGCGAAAGCTGCATTTTCGAGTTTTCGGGTCAGGGCTTTTAAAATTTTGAATGCCAAACGGTGTGGCCATTTCGAAATGGCGGTTTCGCTTGATACTTCGTAGAAAAAAACGAGTTCGAACGATTTCGAAACTTTCGGGTTCGATTTCGAAATGGCGCTCCCGCCTAGGACTTCGGCAAACATAGAATTCGAAACCTTTCTGCTTCGATTTCGAAATGGCGCTCCCGCACAGGACTTCCTCAAACATAGAAATCGAAACCTTTCTGCCTCGATTTCGAAATGGCGCCCCCGCACAGGACTTCTTGCAAAATGAGGTTCGGCATTTGTTCCGTTCGAACTCGAAATGTCGCTCCCGCCACGGGGGTGCTAGCGTCAAGGTGATAGCCGGCGCTCGGCTTCTCATAGGTTCTGTGGTGCTCTCAGGCTTTGGAGTGATGCTCACGGCCGTCGTGGTGTTCATCACCAATGTGATGCTCAGGCGTTGTTTAGCTGAAAACACAAAACGGGTCAAAACTTTCGTAGCGCCGATGGGCATCTTACATGACTGACATGAAGTTTTGAAGTTTGAAGTTCCACTGGGCATCGTACACGACTGACATGAAGTGTTGAAATTCGAAGTTCCATGGGCATTTTACACGACTGACATGATAGTTTGAAGTTCGAAGTGGCATCTTACGCGACTGACATGAAGTTTAAAAGTTTGAAGTCCAATGGGCATCTTACATTACTGACATGAAGTTTTGAAGTTTGAAGTTCCATGGGCATCTCACACGGCTGACATGAAGTTTTGAAGTTTGAAGTTCCACTGGGCATCTTACACGACTGACATGAAGTTTTGCAGTTTAAAGTTCCATGGGCATCTTACACGACTGACATGATTGTTGGAAGTCTGAAGTGACATCGTACACGAATGACATGCAGGTTTGAAGTTTGAAGTTACATGGGCATCTTACACGACTGACATGAAGTTTTGAATTTTGAAGTTCCATGGGCATCTCACACGACTGACGTGCAGTTTTGAAGTTTGAAGTTCCACTTCGCCGCTACCAAAGGTCGGCCAAAATTCAACGCCTCCCGTTAGGCGACGGGGCCCCAGTACAACGTTGGCAGTGGGCCCGTTAGGCCGCGGGGCTCCAGTACAATGCTTGGTTGAAGCATTTTTCGATCCAGTCTCGGGCGGCACCGCCGTTTTGAAATCGAGCCCGCGGGTTTCAAAATCCAGTCGAGCTCGTTTTGGGGGGGAAGTCCTAGGCGAAATCCACATGTCGAAATCGAGCCCGAGGTTTCGAAATCCAGCCGAGCTCGTTTTGGGGGGGAAGTCCGATGCGACAGCTGCGTTTTCGAGTTTTCGGGTCAGGGCTTTAAAAATTTTAAATGCCAAACGGTGTGACCATTTCGAAATGGCGGTTTCGCTTGATACTTCCTAGAAAAAATCGAGTTCGAACGATTTCGAAACCGCTCCCGCCTAGGACTTCCTCAAAAATAGAGTTCGAAACCTTTCTGCTTCGATTTCGAATTGGCGCTCCCGCACAGGACTTCCTCAAACATAGAAATCGAAACCTTTCTGCTTCGATTTCGAAATGGCGCCCCCGCACAGGACTTCCTGCAAAATGAGGTTCGGCATTTGTTCCGTTCGAACTCGAAATGTCGCTCCCGCCACGGGGGTGCTAGCGTCAAGGTGATAACCGGCCTTCGGTTGCTCATAGGCTCCGCGGTGCTCTCAGGCTTTGGAGTGATGCTCACGGCCGTCGCGGTGTTCATCACCAATGTGATGCTCAGGCGTTGTTTAGCTGAAAACACAAAACGGGTCAAAACCTTCGTAGCGCCGATGGGCATCTTAGATGACTGACATGAAGTTTTGAAGTTTGAAGTTCCACTGGGCATCTTACACGACTGACATGAAGTGTTGAAATTCGAAGTTCCATGGGCATCTTACACGGCTGACATGATAGTTTGAAGTTTGAAGTGGCATCTTACACGACCGACATGAAGTTTTAAAGTTTGAAGTTCCAAGTTTTGAAGTTTGAAGTTCCATGGGCATCTCACACGGCTGACATGAAGTTTTGAAGTTTGAAGTTCCACTGGGCATCTTACACGACTGACATGAAGTTTTGCAGTTTAAAGTTCCATGGGCATTTTACACGACTGTCATGATTTTTGGAAGTCTGAAGTGACATCGTACACGACTGACATGTAGGTTTGAAGTTTGAAGTTACATGGGCATCTTACAAGACTGACATGAAGTTTTGAATTTTGAAGTCCCATGGGCATTTCACACGACTGACATGAAGTTTTGAAGTTTGAAGTTCCACTTCGCCGCTACCAAAGGTCGGCCAAAATTCAACGCCTCCCGTTAGGCGACTGGGCCCCAGTACAACGTTGGCAGTGGGCCCGTTAGGCCGCGGGGCCCCAGTACAATGTTCGGTTGGAGCATTTTTCGATCCGTTCTCGGGCGGCACCGCCCTTTCGAAATCGAGCCCGCGGGTTTCAAAATCCAGTCGAGCTCGTTTTGGGGGGGAAGTCCTAGGCGAAAGCCACATTTCGAAATCGAGCCCGAGGTTTCGAAATCCAGTCGAGCTCGCTTTGGGGGGGAAGTCCTATGCGAAAGCTGCATTTTCGAGTTTCCGGGTTAGGGCTTTAAAAATTTTAAATGCCAAACGGTGTGGCCATTTCGAAATGGCGGTTTCGCTTGATACTTCCTAGAAAAAACGAGTTCGAACGATTTCGAAACTTTCGGGTTCGATTTCGAAATGGCGCTCCCGCCTAGGACTTTCGCAAAAATAGAATTCGAAACCTTTCTGCTTCGATTTCGAAATGGCGCTCCCGCACAGGACTTCCTCAAACATAGAAATCGAAACCTTTCTGCCTCGATTTCGAAATGGCGCCCCCGCACAGGACTTCCTGCAAAATGAGGTTCGGCATTTGTTCCGTTCGAACTCGAAATGTCGCTCCCGCCACGGGGGTGCTAGCGTCAAGGTGAGAACCCGCCTTCGGCTGCTCATAGGTTCTGTGGTGCTCTCAGGCTTTGGAGTGATGCTCACGGCCGTCGTGGTGTTCATCACCAATGTGATGCTCAGGCGTTGTTTAGCTGAAAACACAACGGGTCAAAACTTTCGCAGCGCCGATTTAAGCTCTGCGAAGCCAGCTATGTGGTATACTTGATGTGCTGTAAGCTATGTCATAAAAGCAAATGTGTTTAACGAAAGCCATGTGGTGCAAACTACGTAGTGCAAGCTATGCGCTGCAAGGTAAGTGGTGACCGTGGTGCAAGCCATGCGGCCGCCAACGCGACGCCCACGAGGCACCCACGACTGGCCGCAAGCCGGGCACCAGGCGAAACCCTGGCGGACCCATCAAAGCACGGGGTGCCCACGACTGGCCACCAGCCAGGCACCAGGCGAAACTCCTGACGGACCCGTCCACTCCATGTGGCAACAGGAGGAAAAGCCCATGGGTGCAAGCATTGTTTAGGGAAAACTGTTTATTTATATGGCACAACCCAAGTTCGGTTTATAGGGTTTTTTTGGCATTTTGGCTCTGCCCTAGCACCTGCTGCCTTCTGGCCTCCGCAGGTGCAGGGAGCGGAACTTCGTGAAGCGGTCGGCGTGCTTCCGGTGTCAAGCGCCAAAGCCTGCGGACCCCAGCCCTCGGGTTGCTTTTGCTCCGCTGGAGAAGGCTCCTCCTCCTCCTCCTCCTCCTCCTCCTCCTCCTCCTCCTCCTCCTCCTCCTCCTCCTCCGCCGGAGAAGGCTCCTCTTCCTCCTCCTCCACATCCTCCTTGAAGCCTTGACGATGCGGACAGGCTCGTCTGAGGATCCAGGTTCTCGAGCCACCTGTGGCCCTGGCCGAGGGTCGAGGCCAAGAGCGAGGGAGGAGAACAGCTCTGGGGGGAGCGTCATGCGGGTGGGGAAGGGGAATGAGAAAGGACAACTCGGCGGTTGACCTCCTCCTCCTCCTCCGCCTCCTCCTCCTCCTGGATCGACGGTCGATGTTTTTGCAGGGTGGTCCGCTCCATCTATATTGTAATGGCCTCCGGCCAGTGCCGCCGATCCGGGGCGCTCCCGATGCGTGTGGGAACGGACGATGACGACGACGACCGATGACCGGGTCAACGACGGACGATGATGACGACGACGTCCCTCCTCCCCCCGCTGCCTTCCCCGGTTTCTTGGACCCCCCCCTCTCCGCTTGAGCTCGACCCCCCCCTTGGTCCCCGCTCGAGCTTCCTCCGTGGACACCCCCCCCGCTTGAGCTCGACCCCCCCCTTCCTCGCTCGAGCTCCCCCCCCGATTCTGGACCCCCCCCCCCCGCGCTGCCCCCCCCGCCCTCGCTTGAGCTCGACCCCCCCCCTCCGTTCGAACCCCCCCCCGTTCTCGCTTGAGCTCCCCACCCCCCTCGATTCTTGAACCCCCCCCCCCCCCTCCGCGCTGACGCGCTGCCCCCCCCGCTTGACACCCCCCCCTCCGTTCGACGCCCCCCCCGTCCTAGCTTGAGCTCCCCCCCCCCTCGATTCTTGGACCCCCCCCCCGCGCTGACCCCCCCCTCCGCTTGAGCTCGACCCCCCCTCTGTCCCGCTCGAGCTTCCTCCCTGGACCCCCCCCCCCGCTTGAGCTCGACCCCCCCCCCCCTCGCTCGAGCTCCCCCCCCCCCTCGATTCTTGGACCCGCTTCCTCCTTGGACCCCTCCCCATCGCTTGAGCTCGACCCCCCCCCCTCGCTCGAGGTTCCCCCCCCTCGATTCTTGGACCCCCCCCGCGCTGGAGCGTTCACTGAATTGCGTGGATAATTCGCCGGATCCCGAACCCCCCCCCAGAGCGAAGCTTGAGCGAGCTCAAGCCCACGCTCTCAGAAACTCACGCCGGATCGGCGGATTTACCTGGGCGCCTCAAGGGCTCAAAGCAGTTTCTTGCAACCCCGACCAGCAGCCCTGCCAAGGGTGGGGTGTCGCCTGCTTGCGCCCCGCTCCCCCGCCACTAACCTCACATTGCCTCCTCTGCTTTCGCTCCGCCGTGCCGTATGTGCCTCATCGACGGGGTGCAAGGCGAGGCGGTCCTGGGCTCCGACTTCTGCGCCGCGCATGGAGCGACGGCGGCGTCCTCAGCTACGACAGCTCCGGCCGCCGCGGCGGTGAACATGCATGTCGACCAGAGCACTGGCGCCACGCAGGATGTGGCGGACCTCCAGATGAACGGCACCGAGAACCCTGGGGTGACGCAGGCGTTGGCCGAGATCGATGCCATCGAGGTGGACGAGGAGACCATCGTGAGGAGTGCGGCGGCCGCGCATGCTGCGGGCTCCGCTGCAGCGGCGGCGCCGCCGGCCCCAGTGCCGGCGGCGGCGCCAGCGGACGCAGTGGGACCGCCGGGACTCGAGGGCCGCTCGCCGCGCGAGATCCTCTTGCAGAACTGGGTGGACAACGAGGTCTTGCACCATTTCGAGCTGGTGCACTCCTCCCTACCCGCGTCGGACGCGCACGGCCCGCAGTCGATCCCCGTCAAGCTCCCCCAGGACTACTCCGAACTCGTGTCCATCTTGACTCGGCTGGGCTACAACGTGTCGGTTTCCGACCACTAGGAGCTCCTAGGATTGCGAGGTTGGAGGGCCCCGACCCGACGAACATCGACATCGTTTCCAGGGGGAGGGCCGCCTACGAGGTGATCTCCCTGTCCTCCGCGCAGGGCTGGCTTCAGGACGACGCCGCGAAGGCTCGAACCCTCC
The DNA here is from genome assembly GCA_963575745.1 of Prorocentrum cordatum. NCBI lineage: Eukaryota > Dinophyceae > Prorocentrales > Prorocentraceae > Prorocentrum > Prorocentrum cordatum. Next base: position 489,999 of record CAUYUJ010018516.1, on the reverse strand, counting down.
TGGACGCGTTCATCGCTGCGGCGCCCAGGTGCGAGGAGGCACTCCCCATGATCTTCAAGGAGCGGTGGAAGATTAAGCCTGACCGCCTGTGTCTCTATCGGGAGCTCGGGCTGGAGGCTGTCACCTTGCAAGCAGAACATCAACATCCCCAACGTGGAATTCTTCACGCAATGATCGGACGTGCTCAAAACGCGTGACCCCGCCCTGCATGCACCCCGCCTCTGCCGGGTTCTCGCGTCCTTGGCCGAAAAGGGGAACGAGGAGCTATGGGGCCGCCTGGCGGACAGGGTCCCCGTGTTGTGGACCCCCGAGGACAAGAACGCGCAAACCCGCCTCCGCTCTTCCCTCCTGCGGCGCGTGGCTGATCAGCCTCGCCCCGTCACAGTGATCATGATCTCCACGATCCCGCTGACGACGGGCCTCAACAACATCACCAACATCACCGACATCTGCTCATTCCCATTGCTGTCCGAACGGTGGGTTCCCCTCGTCAAGGACGCAGATTTCATCCCCTTCCCTTTCGAGGTGATCATGCCCACGATGTCGGGGGCCCCTTCGGGTGCAGCACCACGGACTGAGTACGTTCTCGCTGCGGCTGAACAACGGCAGGTGCCTCCCCCGCGTGGTCAACATGACCCCGCCCTTCCAGGCCGACGCGGCCCGCGCCGTGACCTTCGACATGCTGGTCGACGACCTCCAGGGGCTCATTGCGCTCCTCTCGCACCCGCTGATGGTCGGTGCCACGCCCCGGGCACATCGCAAGAGCCACCTCAGCATCCAGGGGGTGCCGCGCTTAGCCTTGGACGTTATCTTCCCCGGCCATCTCATTCACTTCGACCTCCTCGCCACCCTGCGCGAGCTCCGCCGCTCCCATCTTCCATCTACGACGTTCTTTGGCCTCAAGGATTTGGCAGCTGACGTGGACACCTTCATCCTGGAGTGCAATGGGCCAGGGGCTTTCCACCATTACTGGGCGCTGTGTTTCCAGATGTCCGCGCTCAGCGCGACGAGGTTCTTGGTGGTTTCGGACGCTTCCCCGGATACATGGGCTTCGATCGTAAACGCGATTTACGAGAGCGATCCGGGCAACGCTGCGACCCGCCTCAAACATTGCCCTCCAGATTCGGGAGACGGGATATCGCCGCCGCCGCCGCGACGGCCCCGCGCTCCGCCGCCGCCAAGCGGAGGGCTTGCAAACCCAACTCCATCTCCGACTTCATCGCGGAGGCGCGGGTTCATGGCGAGCTGGGGTTGCAGGGCCAGGAGGCGATGGCGCGGCTGATGCGCCGCGCCGTCGAGGCCACCGGCGTCGCCCTCACCCGGGCGACGAACTCCAACCATCCCAAACCAGGGGAGTTCTACCACGTGCCCCGCGACGCGCTGCCCATCCCGGGGGGCGTCATCGAGGTGCTGGCCAAAAGGAAATCGGACATCGCCGCGCTGTACACGACGCCCCGCGGGCAGGCGATCCAGGTTGGACAGGATATGGTCCGCGTGCAGGTGGTGAATGACCTGATGGACTTCGCGGCGGAAGCGGGAAACGACCCGCGGGCCGGGGGCTAGGCGCCCCTGGTGCTTGCGATGCTGGACGCCTCTGGGGATTGACGTCGACCGCTGACCTCGGAGTTCGATACATTGACTGGGAGGGCCTCGAGGGCTTTGCCGCGCTGGTCGTCTTCCGCGCCCACGGGGATTGCATTTCGCCTTCCTCGCCGTCGCGACCTGACTGCCCGCCAGCCGCCACTACCTGGCGGCCCTGTGTCAAGTGCCGAGACATTATTTCACTCCGCCTCTCTGTCCTCTGCTCTGCTGATTTGATCCCGCGTGCTTCGCCTTGCGCGCAAGGCTGCCAGCGCCGCCCGGGCGCGCTGGCGCCTCGTCCTGCCCCCCCCCCCCCCTCTGCCGGCGAGCTGGCCCCCGACGCCGCCCGCGACGTTCCGATCCGCATCTATCGACGGCTGCGCATTCTTCGCGCGCTCGGCGCTGCGCCTGCTAATCGCACCCTGCCACCGCCGCTGTCTCGCCCACCTGCCTTGCTGGCTGGTCCTGATAGACGGCGCGGCCAGTTCAAGGGGGACTTTTCCGTCGCGACGTGGAACGCCCAGGCTTTGTTCGCGACGGACGTCTACCGGCACACGGCCAGGAGCTCTTACGTCGCGAAGCTGATGCCGAAATCCGACGTCTGCTTGATCACCGAGGCCCACGGCACGGAGAACAGCAATTCCATTTGGAAGGCTCCACCGTTCACCACGGCTCGGCGGTCCCAAGGGGGCCCCCCGGGTCAAGCCGGGGCGGGGCTGGTCGCCAGGAACACATTCCTCAGCTTACTCTCGGAACCCCCTCGATGGATCCCCATATGGCGGGGCCGAGCTGCCAAATTATGCTTGCGAGGCTCCTCGGCGCCCTGGATTTGGCGGTGGTTTACGCCCGCGCCAGCAACCACCGAGCCCCTCAGACAGAGGATCTGGATGGGGTCCCCGCTTCGAGGTTTCACCGCATCCACTCTTACTTCGACCTGCGCTATTGGTTGCGGTGCAAGGTGCGCGATGCTCTGGCTTCTCCCGAGGACGGCCTCACGGTTCTGGGTGCCGACTTCAATTGCGCGACTGCAATCGAAGATAGAGTTGCACTGGGATCGATGACGCGCGCGGGGCGCCGGGGCACCCGCGACGAGCAGCACTTCAACGCGACCGTCGGCGACAAGTTCAACCGATCGAAGATGTTCCAAGACGCGCCCGCCCACGCTTCGGCCTCCGCGCGGTCCCGCCTCGACCGTATCTACGTTCATTTCCCTTTGGCTGACCAGCTCGACAGGCACTTCCGCTGCTCTGCCCTGGAGTGGTGCCACGACCTCCCCCATCATCGAGCTGTTTTTTCGCGCGGCGTACCCCTCAGCATGGCGATGATACTTCGCGCCCACTCTCGACGACGGCTTCGGCGGATCCTGCCTTCCCCCAGAGGGTGGCGCTGGGATGTCAGGCAGCTCGGCGAGACTTTCCCGATGCTTCCGCGCTGGGGCGCCCCCGCCTTTTCAAATGGGCGACGCGTTCAGTCGCCGCCCGCGTCGAGGCGGAGCGACTGCCCCCGCCAGCCGCCGCCGCGGCTGAGGACGGGCTGGGCCGCGCTAGGAAGTTCGTCCGGGCGGTCGAGGCCGGTCGTCTCCGCGAGATTTCGGCATGCTTGCTACGCTATCCGGCCTTGCGGGGCCACGTCGATAACCATTGCATCATCGAGGGGGACCTGCTGTCTAGGCACCTCAGGGGGGCCCGACTCCACGCGGCCCAGTTGACACGAGAGCACGCCGTCGACGAGTTGGGGAAGTCGCACGCCGACCTGACAAGCCAGGGCGAGTTCCGAGCAACGCAGGCCAGGCAGAATAATGCGCGCCTCATTTACTGTCTTGCTCCCGGGCGCGCTGGCGGGGTCTCGGCCGTGGAGCGGCGCGACGGCGAGGTGGTGACGCATCCTGGCGCGAAGGCCAGCGTCCTTCGTTCCCACTGGGGCAAGGTCTTCGAAGCCAAGTGGATCGATTCGGCCCTCCTGCGTTCTTGGATTGATGAAGATGAGGACGCCCGCCCGTTGAGGGGCGCGCTGCCGTTCGACGCCCCCCAGCCCCGCCTGTCGCGTCGCCGCGTTCGCCAAGCAATCCAACGATCTAACAACTCCTCTCCTGGCCCGGATGGCATCCCATTTGAGGCTCGGAGGTTCAACATGCGGCTCTCGGTGGAGGTATTGCGCGACGCTTTTGCGGCGCTGTGCGGCGACGACGCCATGGGGCTCATGGAGCAGCACGCCGAGGACCCCAATGCAAGTTCATTGCGCTTCCTTCCCAAAAAACTGTCGGGGGCGGGGCCGACAGGGGAGGGCTATTCCGAGCCGGCCAACGTTCGCCCACTGAGCGTGACGAACACGGACAATCGTTTGTTGGCCAACGCGGTGCGTTTGTTGATCGAGCCTCAAGTTGGTCCGCGAGTCCTGGGAATTCAGCGCGGGTTCATATCGGGCAGGTCAACGTTGTCCAACCTCGTTGACATCGAGGAGGCCGCGGTGCGCACGGCGTGCTCTTCCGACGGCGGGGGCGCAATCTTTTCCGACTTCGCCGCCGTCTTCCCGTCGATCGAGCACTCGTTTTTGCGGGCCGTCTTTGGGCCCCTCAATTGGCCGCGCTGGCTGCGGACGTTCATCGGCGTCCTGTGCGCAGGCAATTTCTGCGACATCGTGACGGACGGCGCGCGCTACGATGGCTTTTCGATCCACCGCGGGATCAAGCAAGGTTGCCCCCTCTCCCCACTTCTCTTCGCCGTCGCCGCGGATCTGCTGCTGCGACGGCTTTCCCGCGACTTCCCGGCCGCGACCCTCGGGGCATGCGCGGGCGACGCCGCGCTGGTTGACCCGCTGCGCATGGGCCGCCTCGGGCCTGGGCCTGAACGTTGGCAAGGCGGCGTTGGCCCCCCTCGGGCAGCCTACCCATGAGCAGGTTCGAGAACGTCTTCATCAGGGGTCGCCGCTGTGGGGCGCGATGTCTATCGCTGACTCGGCAAAGTACTTGGGTTTTGTGGTCGGCCCCGGTCGCGGGGATAAGTCTCGGGGCGCCCCCGGTCGCAAGCTCCTGGGTCGCGCGGCCGTCCGGGGCAAGATTGGCGCGGGGGTGCTGCGCGCGATAGAGGCGCGCAAGGTGTTTGTCGCCTCGGCGGCCGCGTTCATCCTGCAGATGGATCCCCTTCCAGTCGACTTCCACAAGACGGAAAGCCGCGCCCCGCGGAAGCTATTTCCCGGGCCGTTCGATTGGATCACGGGCGACGTAGTTCCCTCGGCTTCCCCCGGGACCTCGCCGACCTAAGCTCGATCGCAAAAGTTGCCAAGGTGCGGGCAGCGTTGCACGAGGCCCGTGGGGGCCGGGGCCTCAGGGTGCAAGACCGCGCTGCTTCGTTGAGGTCCTTTCTCGGTGCCTTTGAGAGCGTGCGCCGATTGGGTTCCCGGGCACAGTGGGCGACGAGCACCTTCCTCTTCTCGCTGGACTCCGCGTTGACGGCATTCGCTGGCCAGGTGGGCCGCGCTTCGGCGCTCCTGGATCCAGCCTCCGAGGAGGGGAAACGCGAGGATTGGCAAGCCCGTGCCTTGAGGGCCACGCTCCCAGCCCATTCAGACCCCGCCGAGCGCCTGCTTCGACACCGTTTCGGGCTCTGGCCGGCCACGGTGCTCCCTGGACACCGCTGCGCAGCTTTCCGGCGTCAGCTGCAGGACATCCAGCTTCATATGCCTCCTCGGGTCTTGGCGGCGATGTTGCGGGTCGGCCTCAACGGGTGGATGACAGCTCGCCGGTTTCAGAGATGTGGGGCTTGCGTGATGGGTTGCGAGCGGGGCGACGACTCGATCCAGCATTACGCCCGGTGCCCGCACTACCATGAGCTATGCCGGCGGCACCTCCGATTGGACCAGCCGCCGCGCGACCTCGCGCTGGACGCATTCCTCTTCCTCCGCCTGTTTGCGAGGCGACTTCCGATCGATGCGCCTCCTGAGGGCGGTGCCCCGGCCTCCTCACTCCGCGCTTTGAGTGTCTATGCGTCTATGCGCTTTACCGCACGCACATTTCACGGAGACTCGCTCCCGCAGCGGGCCCCGCCGCTGAGTTGTTTCGCGGTTTTCTGCGAAAAAGGGCACGGGGCCACGCTCCAGCTATGGCTCTGCTGAGCTCGGCGCACAAGCGCCGCCGCCCAGAGTAGATCGAAGTTGTTTTCCCGTTTAATTGTCGAGGTGTGGTGGCGTTTACGCGGCCGGCGACGGCATTTCCATTTGGGTGAGTTTTCTTCTTTCTTCTTCCTCTTCCTCCCCCTCTCCTCCCCTCCTCCTTCCCCCTCTCTGAGGGTCTTTTTTGGGGAGCGCCCAGGGTGGCACATTTTGTGCTTGCTCTGTCCGTCGCGTTGGCGGTTCTCGGGATCATCGTTGGCTGTTTCGCGTTCCTTTTTTTTCTTTGGCTTGGCACTTCTTTGTCCATCGTGTGTTACAGGGCGCCTGGTGCTGCTTCCCGCCCGTTTTCTAGTTTGGGCGAGGTTGTCTTCTACACGCTGCCATGGGGGGAGCCGTGCCCGCCTTTGTGTAGAGGCATCACAATCTGTCCTGCGCGCCTCTGTCCTCAGCCGGGGGGTGGATTTGTCCTCCCCAGCTGTCTCCTGCAGCAGGCAATGTGACATTTTGGTGGTACCGGCCTATCCTCGATTTGGGGCCTGGTTTTGCTCCTTCCTCCCCTGTCGCCTCCCTCCGGCTCCTCCCCCCCTCTTCCCCGCCCCGTCTCACCGATACGATTTGGGGGAATTTCGCATCGCTCCGCGCTCGCACGATTTTGCTTGATGACCGTTCTCCTAAGCAGTGGCGGGAATTCGCTCGCGATGATCCCTCTGGTCCTCCTCCTCCTCCTCCTCCTCCTCCTCCTCCTCCTCCTCCTCCTCCTCCTCCTCCCTACCGTCTGCACGGATATTGCCCGGGCAATAATTGTCACGGGTGGCTCGGCCCGGCGTTGATTTTTACGTCTGGCTGCTGCGGGGCTGAAATTCGGGCACTATTCCTCATCAACAGGTATTTAAAACGTCAGGCCTGCCAGTTCTCACTGTCGTGCTTGAGTTTTGCTCCACATCACATTCCTGTTAAGTCATCGTATGCGCTCCCATCTTCTCCCTCAATATATATATATATATATATATATATATATATATATATATATATATATTTGGGTGCTTACACAGGCCTTCAGGCGGTCTCTGACGGGGATCGCCGGAAACTCCCAGAGACCCGAGGAGGAGGAGGAGGAAAAGGAGGAGGAGGAGAAGGAGGAGGAGGTTGAGGGGAAGCAGACGAGAAAAACAAACTTCATGGGGCACAGATCAATCGACTGGGTTTGAACAGATCGTGCCATATTCGAGGAGCCCCACCAGGGTAGGATAATCTTGACAGCGAGGGGGGAAGTTTAAGCTTTCTGGAGCTGCTGATCGGCCAGCCAGACTCGAACACATTGTGCCGTGCTCGCCCTGGCCGTGTTTTTTGGATGGATATCTCCCTCCCTCTTCTGCTGCGGGGTCCACTCCTCGGGAGACGACTCCTCTTCAAATTGTATGTCACCGCAGCGGGTGCACTCTCCCACAGTAAGTTTTTTTTTTTTTTTTTTTTTTTTTTTTTTTTTTTTTTTTTTTTTTTTTTTTTTTTTTTTTTTTTTTTTTTTTTTTTTTTTTATATATATATATATATAATATATATATATATATATATATATATATATATATATATATATATATATATAATGTTTCTGACACATGGGTTCGTGCTTGAGGTGCTTAATCCGTAAAATAATTTCCGAATACACGGGGGCCATGTTACCAAGGAGGTTAGGGGTGAACCGACAAAACCTTGGGTATCAATCCAAGGATTGCAGCAAGCGCCTAACACAGCAGTTTGTACGTTATGGCGCTGTCTTTATTAGTGCATCATCATTCGGCCAGCCAGCACTGTCTGTGCCAGCCTTACACCGTTGCAGCGACTATCACATGTTGACTTTAACCTGAGCCGCCACTGGCAGCATCATCTATCTCCCTCTGCAGAATCATGCTGGGGGATGCTGGGCAGCTTTGCCTGGGTGGGATGGAGATCAGAAAAGATGACTCAGGCAAGCCAACATACCTGGCTGGCCTGGCAGTGCTGCAAGGCTACCTTTGTTTTCGAACATCACCTGCCCCTGGATCTCTACCAACTCGAGGTCCGAAAAGATTGGCAGTCTCAGGCCAGCTAACGTTCACTTGGCAGGCCTCGCAGTGCTCATCGCCACTTCACTATATTCAGCCATCGCCTGCCCCTGGGTTCTCTGATTGACTCTACTGGGAGAGGGTCGAGGGGGTTGGAATTTGTGTCGTTTACTTTGGGGTGAGGCGAGGGGCGCGCGACAGTATGTCGGGCCTCCCTGGACTCCAGGGCGTGGTCCCGCAGCCTTGCAGCTGCCGGGTGCTGTGCGCGCAGCAGCACGCTGATCACGGTACCCATTGCAGCTCATGTGCCAACACCGTCTAAGCTGTTCTATATGCAATGTTGGCTCGCCAGCGCTCCCTGAGCCAGCCACAAGCGCCAGCATCAGTAAATATCGACGGCGCAGACCAATCACATTTTTTATTTGGCAAGCCGCAGTCCGTCATTTTCTAGATCTGCCATCTTCAGCCGCCGCCTGCTCCTAGGACGCCGAATGCCAGCACTCACTCAGCTGCCCCATGCAATGTGGCCTGCCAGCACATCGGAGTTGGGAGGAGTGGGTCTTGAGGTTTGGTCGTTCACTTGGTGGGAAGAGCTGCACGCGGCTGCCCCCCATGGACTGCCGAGCGTGGCCCCGCCTCCTTTATGTTGCCAGGCGCTGTGCGCGCAGCAGCATGCTGAGCATTATAAGCATTGCAGTTCTTGCACCAACACTCACTAAGCTGCTCTACACAACTTTGGCTTGGCAGCACTGCCTGGGCCAGCCACTAGAACCAGCATCAGTACAGGTCGACGACGCAGACCATCCAATAGTTTACTCGGCAAGTCGCAGAGCCTCATTTCGATCCTTACCTTCTCCAGACTTCGTGCCAACACTTACTCAGCTGCTCCATGCAACTTGGCCTACCAGCACTGCCTGAGCCAGCCACAGTACCAGCATCATAACATAGCGACAGTACAGGCCAGCCAATTCTAACCTAGCAAGCCTCGCAGGGCCCCATACTACTAGACCACCTCAGCCGTCGCCTGCACTTGCGATACTGAATATGACTCTACAGGGGGGTCGGAGTTGGGTGGGATGGGTTATACAGGGGGTGAGGGGGGGCACTTCTACTATCGACGGCCATGTTGGCATTCGGCGGAGGGCGTCCGGCCTAGAGTGGGCCGCCGAGCGCTTGACGCACTCCACCACCTCACAATTCAGTTGTCTCCCTAGTTGCGCACGGACGCTCTCCAATTGTATCCGCGTCCGTTGCTTGCTCTTTTTGTTTACCTGCACCCAGCTGCACACATTCAGTCCCGCAGTACACCTTGACCTACTGTGAAATTCTACAGGTTTACGCCACATCCGCCGACCCCTTGTATTTTTTTGGGGGGGGCAGGATCTCTTGAAAGCCGTTTTGAAAGCGTTTCGGGTTCGTTTTGGGGGCCTGTCGGCGCGTTTCCAGGGCCTCCTGGGTGCATCTTGGGGCATCATGTTGCGCTCCTGGTTTGTGGTGCCGGGCTCGTTCCGGTTCGAAAAGGTAACAGATCGGGCGCTGGCGCAGGAGTTCGCGGGGCCCGCGAGGGGGAAGAGGACAAGCCAGAATCGTTCAGGTATGCAGCCCCTCGCGTGGATGTTGCATGGTGGTCCGGGGACCAGTAAGAGTTTCGTCACAAACAAAATCCGGAAATAATTGCTCGAGAAGGAGATGGGGTGGACGCATGGCGTAGACTTTCAGGTGGCAGCTCTGCAGGCGATGAACGCGGCAGCGCTCGACGGGAATACAATCCACAGTGCATGCGGGATCGGTGTTTGCAACGCGACGGGGCCGAGCGGGGGAGGCGATGCATGCGCAGAGTCGAAGAAGACGACGAAGAAGGAGTTGGCTGTGCAACGTCTGTCGCAGTGAAAGTTGTTGATAGTGGACGAGGTGAGCACGGTCAGTGCGAACTTTCTGGCTGAGTTTGACTCGCACCTGCGTTCGTGTATGCCAGCTGTAAGTGACACGAAGGTGGGTGGAGACGGCGTGGACAGGCCCTTCGGGGGGGTCAATAATTTTGTCTGCTGGAATTTCTATCAGTCGGAGCCGCCGTCGGGGACAGCAATCAATGCACTACCCACGTCGTTTTTGAAAAAAAAAAAAAAAAAAAAAAAAAAAAAAAAAAAAAAAAAAAAAAAAAAAAAAAAAAAAAAAAAAAAAAAAAAAAAAAAAAAAAAAAAAAAAAAAAACGCGAGGAAGTACGCGCCGGGTGCCACGGAAGACCACGGGCAGTACATCTTTTGGGGGGCAGGAGGCGAAGGGGCGGTGCAAGGGATGACGGAGTTGACGGAGTGCAAGCGCGTGGAGGAACAGGACGACTGGTTTCTTGGAGTGCAGGGCGAGTTTCGCAGAGGAGAGCTGTCCGAACGCGCGCATTATTTTTGTTGCGTGGCAGGCCGACGGATGCCCCCGGATCGTGGGTGAACGGCGCACCGTTGTGCGGGAGCGCGCTTTGTGTCAGAGACGCTGAAGCAATTGCGCAGCGCAACGGGCTGGAGTGCGAGAAGTGCAGAGTCGAGCGACAGAAGAGAAGGCTCGTCGCGACGTCGCCGGAAGACGCGCGGCTTCGCCAAGAGAAATTTGTGAACGCCGTCGCCATTTATGCGAATGAGGACATTCGGAGCCACGTGGGGAAGCAGAGAGCGGTGCAGTGGGCAAAGGAGCGAGGGGGGCAGCTGCTCTGGGTCGCCGCCAGAGCCCGCCCATGCCATGGCGGGGTGCAGAGGCGGCCGCGCACGGTGGAGGACAAAACACGGTGGCTGGGGTACCACGACAAGGAGTGCGCGAGCTTGCCGGGTTGGCTACCGCTGGCGAAGGGGATGCCCGTGGCTTTGGGGGGCCATTTGGATCGGTCGGAGAAGCAGCTGCTGCGGGGGCGTGCACCGACGATCCATGGATGGGCACTGCGCGAAGACGAGGTGCTGGGAGATGAAGACGAAGAAGTCTTGTCGCATTTACCGAGAGCGATAGTGCTGGATTTTCATGCGAAGGAGTGGCGCCTGACAGGCTGGGAGCCAGGTCTGCGCCCGATCTTCCCATCGAAAGGGCGGCGTCGGTTCCTGGATGGGTATCGGAAGCATCCAGTATTGAACGTGAAACGCACCCAGTTCACGATCGCCCCGTCTTTGGCAGGGACGGCGCACTCTGCGCAGGGCCGGGCCGCGGGGGCCGTCGCGGCGGACCTTGGCAGAGGGCGCGGCGTGAGTTGGATGTCAAGTCACGTTGCCATCGCGCGCGTGCGCAGGCGAGAGAACCTTTTGATCTTTCGGCCTTTTGACAGGAAGCCGCGCAGCGAGGGCGAGATGCCTGGCGCGAAGAACCTATTGCGAGTGCTCCGAGGGGAGGCCGCGGATTGGGGGGAGTGGGAGGCGGAAGTGATGCCGCGGGACCAGTGCGAGCGACGCTGCCGGAGGTCGTTGGTGGACGCGCTCGAAGTATGAGTTCCAGAGAAAGGAGAGGCCGGCGTTTTGTAAAGAATGCACGGAAGAGATGAACAACTCCGAGGAAAAATGGTGCGCAACGCGAGGAGCCTTGCGCTGGCCTCGGTCCGCGCTGCCGCAGGGCGAAGGGTGTCAGAGTTGCCGGGGGCCGTCGCAGACGCCCGACATGCCCGCAGCGTCGCCGCCGCCATTTCTGACGGGCTGAGGGCCGTGTTGGGGCCCTCTTGAGAGCCTCTAGGGCCCTCTCGGGGCGGCCCTGACGATCTTGTGGGCCAGTGTCAACGCCGTGTTGACCGAAGAGGCGTATATGCCCCGAATGATTGTGTCCTATAGGAATGGGGCGATTTTGGCCTCTGGGGCCTCTCCCCTTGTTTTGTTACGGCGCGCGCGTTCATGAGTCCGCGGCGCATTCGGGGGGCGTCGTGGCTGCCGGCCGCGGGCATTGCGGTTGCCGCCCATTCCGCCGCGCGTTGCGCTGGGCTTTGTTTGACCAGGCGACGCGGTAGAAAGGGAGAGGAGGAGGAGAAGGAGACGGACGCGGTGGAGGAAGAGGAAAAGAAGGAGGTCAAGGAAAAGGAATTCGGCGATTATGGTATCTGAGCGTGTCCTGAGAGGCGTACTGGGGGCCTTTTGGGATGTCTTGGCGGATTCTCGGTGCCTTCGGCCGCCCCCTTGGGCCCTCTTGGGGGCCTCCGGGGGCGGAAGGCTCGGATTGTCGGTTCGGGCTCTCCTTCTTGGGCCCCGCTTGGGGCCGCTTGGGGGCTCTCTTGGGCGGCCCTTGGGCCGTCTTGGCGCCTTCTTGGGCCGTGTTGGGGCCCGCTTGGGAGCCTCTTGGGCCCTCTTGGAGCGGTCTTGGCGGCCTTGTGGGCCAGTGTCAGCGCCGTGTTGACCGAATAAACGTATATGCCAACCATGTGCGTTCTCCCCGAGGAATGGCGCGAATTTTGCCTCCGGGGGCCCTCTTCGGCAGCCGGTTGGAGGCCTCTTGGAAGTTCGCGGCGCCCTCTCAGGCCGCCTGGGACCCACCTTTGGCGCATTGAGGCAATGATTCGGCGACTTTGTGCTCTCATGGGCCATCTTGGGGGTGGCGCTGGAGGCTCCCAACCGAGCCCGGGGGGCCCAGACCGCCTCGGGTGAGTTCGGCGGAGGGTCGTCCACCACGATGGGGGGGGTCGAATTGCCGGTTTGGGGTCCCGCGGGGGGGGTTATGGGGGAGGGGCAATCTCACGTGCCTAGAGACCCGCAAGGGATCGGCGGACTACCTAACCTGACACAACATTTCAGGCTCACAGCTGCCTCGCATCTCCCTGCGGCTTAGACCCATGGAAGCCTACGGCGATCATTGCGCAGGCGAGCGCGACCCATCACAGTTTCTTGCACGCGCATTTCGAACCCTCGTATTATGTTCCTTCTTGTGTACGTTCAGAGGGGGAGGTAGTTGTGTCGAGGATATCCCCCCTCCACAGCAGTGACGCGTCGTTAATCTGCGCCTTCTCTGGGCATTTAACTTTTCCAGTACTTGTGCCCCTCCTACAGCGCACGTGCCCGTCGCCTACTTCACGGTCATTCGCCCATCACTGCGCTAAATCGTTTTTGTTGGCGCCACCCGAACGCTCCATCCATGGCGCTTAACGTTGCCGAGCGCAAGAATAGATGAGGACGAGGATATGCAAATGGAATTGGAGACGGACATGGATATGGCGATGGATTTGTGATGGAGATGAGTGAAGAGGAGATAACCCGAACATAACATCTCAAACGAGCGATTTCGAATGCCTGCGACGCAGCCTGATGCGAGGAAGCATGCGCAGAGGCTCGCACGCTCAGAAACGCGCGACTGTAGAGGGGGTGACGCGAGCTAGGCCCACCGACGACACTGCACGCAAGCCCCAAACAGCACGAAGCGTGAAAGGGCCGTGAACGCCGTGCACGCACGCCTGTAGCGAGAGTGCACACACGAGTCTTACTACTGCGTTTGTGCGGGATTTGCTCGTTCGGGGGAACGTCTACGAGCTCCCTGAAAGAGGCTAGACAATCGTGCGCAGTCGGTCAAATTAAGGGGTGCTGTTCATAGCGCGTGGTTCCCAGACCGCCCGATGCCTTTCTTCCTGGATCAACGCTTTAGTCTCGCTCGTACCCTTTCAGATGAACAGCGGGATCTGGCATGCCAGCGTGTGCTTATTGCTTAGTACATTACAATGCTCGTCGCCATGAATATCAGATGCCTCTCGATTATGCTGCGCGTTTAGCTCGCGCACAGTTCTTGCAGCAGGCAGAGATAGGTGGCGACTGATGACATGTTGACCGACCTATGTGCGAGGAGGAGGAGGAGGAGGTGGAGGGGAAGGAGGAGGAGGAGGAGGAGGAGGACGATGACGATGAGGCCGAGGGGGAGAGGAAGTGTCTTTCGGCTGGCGGCGGCACGAGCCTTGAACTTTTATTGCAGCCTGGCTCGCGACATCTCGAGCTCTTCAGTCGCGGTCTGGATCTTGCGATCCAAGTCTCCTGGCGGCGCCGCTCCCTCGAGCTTCGCGGCTTTCTCGCGCTCCAGGAGAGAAAGGAGGACCTTCTGATGCAGTTCGTCTTTGTCGGTCCTTGAGGAGGTGTTGGGGTCGAGGCGCTTCGCCATGCTGTTGTTCGTCTTGCAGCATCGGGCGCAACGAACTTCCTTCATGAGATTGTGTAGGTATGTTTTGGTGTCCGAGTTGCTCTGCTCTTTCTGAATGTAGATGTCGAGGTTGGCTGTTTGTGGCGGGTCCAGATCCTTCTCCGCGAGCTTGGCTTTGGCCACGAGAACCCACGCACTCCAGTCGTGAACATGCGAGTGAGCGAGGCCTTCCCGAACGCCTTCGCTGCCTCCGTATAGCTCGCGGTAGAAGTCTTCCCCTGGACTAGATATTCGCCACTCTCGCTCACTTGCTAACTTTCCAATACGATGGCCCTGATAATCCCGGACGACATAGCAATGTACTCATGGCGCCCGCATCAAAGAGCGAATTCCGGTCGGAAAACCACAGGATGGGCCCGCAGTGTCCTTGAGAATTTCGTTCCGGATTTCGAGGTGAATTTCGCTTGGCCAGGAAGGAAGACGAGAAAAAATCCACGCGAAATTAACTTTCTTTTTTCGCTCGCCGTTTCAATGTTTTGCATGGACAGAAATCCCAGAACAAATACGTTGCAGAACGTATGCAAGGGTGGCGCGCCGAGACATTGTAATACTGAGGGTCCTCTTGGCTATGAGAAGAACGAGCGCCGTAGGGTCGTGCTGGCTTCTGTGCGGCCGCTTCCTCGGAGGTGGATTCCCATTTCCCGGCGCGGCGAGTCCGGGGTCCATCGGTTGCGTCAGTGGCAACCCGTGTGCATTGAGAGCGTCGTGAAAGCTGCGGTGTCGAAAACTTGAGGCTTTTCGGGCCAGAATGTCATGGCGCCAACATCGCAGAGCGGATTTCGTTCGGAAAATGAAAGGATGGGCTTGGAGTGTCCTGGAGAATTACGTTCCGGATTTCGAAGTGACTTTCGGTCGTTGTTTTTTTTTGCGGTGTGAAGAATAAGCAACATCCACTCGCAATTCCTTTAGTTGTCCACTTGCCGCTTCGGCGCTTTGCACTGCCAGGAATCAACGCAGAAATCCGCTGCAGCACGTTTGCAAGGCCGGCGCAATGAATAATGATGTTTCACACGAGTATGATGATTGTACACACTTATGCCGTCGCACTCGTAGGTGTCGTACATATTAAGTCTAGCACGCGTGTGCGTCGTGTCAGCGTTGATGGGAAGCGAAGGTCATAGCTTTGATCTGCTGCGCATTTACCGTAGTGCCAGCCTCTGCTTGCGCGATATTGCACAATCCGTCCAGTCGAGAAATGTGTAGAACACCATGTACAGATTGTTTCAAGCGCGGTATAATCGAGTGTAATCATACCATGTTATGGCTGTTCACGTGCACGATGACGTCTAAGAGTTGCGAGAGTGGAAAAGTAAGTGTACATAAAGTACCGTCAGTATGTACGCATGAGGCCACAGTGGAACTCACCAGAGGGCAATGAGCATGATGAGGTTACGCGCATCAGAGGGTCTTGATCACAGAGAGGAGGCCGGATGTTGACCGAGAGAAACTTCCGGCGCAATTCGGATACGTCGATTTCGCGAAAATTGTATTGCCACGTGCATGCTTCAAACAGCTGCCGATGTGAGATGTTACGAGAGCGTTGGGAGAGCCTGGGTATCTGCCGAAAGTTCCTGAAGCCACGGGTGAGAGATCACTGCATCGCCCGAGTCGTGAGGCGCGCGCCCGCACATGACCGTGATGTGTAATTTGCGATGCAGGGGATGACGTTTTTTTGTTCGTTCAAACCATGTCCGTCTTTGGGTGCGCAGTCAGTAAGAATGTCAGCTATACCAAATAGTACGCCACACGTCAATGGCATGGGTAGGGGTGCACTTCGTCGCGCCGCCCGCCAAACGGATTTCGATGGTTGCCTCTGCTTTCGCAAGCTTGCGAACGCGATGGACAATGTATTTACAGACTTCAACATAGTCATGTTCACCGAGCGCGAGTACGGCAAGTCAAGAAAGCAGCGCTGACCAGATTGCGCAGCGGTGCGCTAGCAGTCCGAATAGAAGACCCGTCTCACCAAAACAAAACGGTCGAAAACAAACCAAGTTTTGGTCGCAGCCTGAAGCCGAATTTACCGCTCAATGCAGCGCGAACTTATGTAGTGCATGCATGGCGCGGGATATCGCGCTGCGTTGAGATGTTTATATAGTGCGCGTCGCGTGTTTACGCGCGCGCATCGCGCGCTGGTAGGTCTGCGCGCGCGCCGACGAAATGTTCAGTCGATTCGGCGTTGCCCTTGTGCTATGTAATCGTGTACTCGCTAAACACGTTGTCAATGCGCGCATTATGATCGGCTTGTGCAGTATGTGGGCTGGTAGGCGTCGCGATGACGCGCTACGCGCATAGCTCGTCAGCGGAGGAGGCAGTGGACATGTCACTGATATCCGCTGCGATGGGGGGAAGGAACAACGCGGCGATGACCCTGCGCCTCTGAGCCCCATGTCTGGGCAGCACGCCAGCGGGGAATGCGGGGCCCATTGGTGGCAACGTTGTTACCTGGAAAAGTGCCGCTGCGACGATGAAGCTCAGCGTGCCTATCCGGTGTTTGCAAGACACAGGTAGCGCGCCCGTGATGTTGGCGCAGGAGGCATTCGTCGCGTTCGGCGACATGTAAAGGTAAGGCTTTCCCGCCATCTGGGAGTACCTCATCGTCTGCTTGACCCATCCTACGGGTCTGAGTATCAGAACACATCATATCGTGAGGAAGTGAAGCATAGTTGGCGTGGGAGACGTTCGTCTTGTTCGGCGGCATGTAAAGGCAAAATTTCTCCGTCGCCCGGCGGTGCTACATCGCTTGCTTGACCTGCCAGAAAGGTCCGAGTACCAGAACCTAAGATATTTTGCGAAGGTAAAACGGAAGTGTTGGCCGCGCCAACGCGACGACAATGCGAGTGCCTTTCTTTGAATACGAATGGTATATCAGCACTCTTTAGTAATAGTTTCTTCGTGTCGTCGGGCAGGCGCTGCAAATCCACGGTGCCACGGTGGTCGATGAGGTTTGCCCGGCCGTCGAAATACTCTTTTGCGTGCCTCCGGAAAGGACGGCAGGCCATGGATTTCGCGAGCGTCGTCTTCTTCTGGGCTCTAGAACCTTTGAACTGGTGACCTCTAGACCTCGGCGCGGGCTGCGACCTCCTGCTCGCCCCATCGCTGCACTTCTTTGAAGTCGCGAAAGAAACGTTTTGATGACCATGCGTCGTTGCGCCGTCGCAGGCCCCGCGAGGTTCAGCTTTTGGAAACTGAGCGCGGCCGCGGGGCTTTTTTTTTGTTTTGTTTATTATTCTTCTTCTTCCCCTCAATTCCAGGCGGCGCCTGCGCGGGGAGATGCCGACGATGAGCACTCTTGCGGATCCATCATGCGGTTTGTTTCAAGGCGCACTTTCGCATCAAGCGGCCACGGTGATCAACGCGAACATCGTCGTCATGATCGACAGACATCCCCCGCCGAATGTGAGACATAGGTAAGAGAACGCAGTCTTTGCCATTTGCAAACCATCATTATTCAGACCGACGGCGTAGGGGAGTTTTGAAATAGTTTTGACGACGTCGTCCAGTGCGCTTGTCAGCGGGTCGCTAAGCGAGATGTCATGCCCCTGCAAGCCGACGACTGTGGCATGCATCTTGCGATTCGAGCCAGCGCTGTTCTTCCGCAAGTTTTGGCGCGCGAAGCGCGAAAGTGTCGAATGTCTTTATACGTCTCGAAGCGGGCGCGATATGTTTTGCCAGGTCCGATTCACGCGAAGTAGCGGAGATTGAGATGCGTAGACGCGTAGCACTTTGGAACCCATTGCGCACGGATGCCGCGACGTCGACAAAGTAGTGCTTGGCGCCCGCGAGAGAAATCCCGCGGTTGCGGCTTTTTCTTCCGTAGCAGACTTGCGCGGCGAAGGAGAGGGTGCATTTCTCAGACCAGTAAATCCCATGGTTCTGAAGAGCTTTGGATACGAACAAATGCATCAAGGTGGGAAGCAAGTTCGATTGTCCAAGCGTCGAGAACGAGAAGCAGTTCTTGCCGATGCGATCCCTGCGTGCAAGACTGGACCAACTAACCAATCTCTCATTGAATAGAATGCGTCGCCCCTCGGCTTCCACATCGAAGATTGCGTTCGAGTAGTGCGCGAACTTGGCGACGGTCCACGCGTTGAGCGTTCCGTGCGAGAGCTGTCGGCCACCGCCCAGCGAACGCAACGCGCGGCACTTCAACGCAGATTGCACAATTTAGAAATTGCGGGGGGGGGGCATGATGGAGTCGACGTTACTCGCGGGGCCTCAGACGCTACGGCAATGCGCAGGGGCGGCGGGGTAGAAAGCGCCGAGTAGAATCGAGCCGCGTATGAGCAGGGCACGTTTGAACTGTTGCGCGCGGGTTTGTTGCGAATTTTAATTGAAGGGCCGAGCGCGCGCATCATCTGCGACGCCGCGCCCCGCCTGGATCCTGTCGAGTCCGAAGTGCTCGTTGGAGTCCACGCCCAAGAGAGGCTGCGTGCGTAATTATGGCGACGCGCAGAACTCTTGCCGGAGCAATGATGCATATTTGGAATTTCGCCCGGCACGCGCAGCAGCGGCGTTTTTTGTTCGGGTGGGGGGCAAGTAGGCGGAGATGAACGTGGAATACGGATTACGAGTTTTGCAACACGCGCCCCCCTCGACCCCCATGTCTGTCGCTGCTTAGGGTTGGGTGACGATGCGATGTTTGACATGGAAGTCGCGTGGCATGCATTGCGATCGTAGCGCCTGCGTGAGCATTGCCAAGCATGGGATGGTCGCCGAAGTGATAGTGATGAGATTCGTTGCCAATGTGGGAATCACGCTGCTCATAACCCTTGGGATGGCGCCCGCAATTCTGCGGATCCACGCCTGCCTGCCCGCAAAGCTCACCGCGCGAGCGAAGGAGCTGCCCAGCTGGCCCAGCAAGGGCTCGGAAGCAGGATTCCGCAAGGCGGCGGCCACGGGGCCAGCTGCCAGCCGCAATCAGGGCGGCGCCGGGCTCGCCGCGCGAGTCGAAGAGCCGCTGACTGGGCTCGGCGAAGGTCTGAGGCCAGGCGCCCGCCAGTTGACTGCCGAGGGCCCGCCTGCCGGCTGCGAGCAGGGCGTTCCAGCGGTCGCCTCGCGAGCCGCGGAGCTCCTCGCCGGGGCGGTCGGCGGGGGTCCGCGGGAACGCGCCCGCCTCGCGGCGAACTGGGCGCCGGCGCGCCCCCGCGCTTCCGCGTTGGTCGCCGCCGCTCGCTGACTTTTCGTTCCGTTTCTCCAGGCGCCTTCGTTGTCCTCGTCGTCGCCTTCATCCTCGTCTTCCTCGTCGTCGCCTTCGTCCTCGTCTCCCCCGTCGTCGTTGTCGCCCTCGGCGCCCTCGTCTCCCTCGTCGTCCTCGTCGTCGTCGTCGTCGTCGCCGCGCAGCACGGACTGCCAAGAGCTGGCGGCGGAATGCGAGGTTCTGCCCCCCCGCGCAGCGGGGCAGAGGAACTCTCGCGGTCTGGTCCGGCGGCCGCCCTCTGGGCGCGCCTCCGCGCAGCCGGCGGCGGCCCGCCGGCCGAGCTCCCCATTCGGGCCGGAGGGGTATTTGCCGCCGCGGCTGGGGAGCTGGGTCTCCGCTTCTTGGGCGCGCTGCTCAAGGGTCGACTTGAGCGGCGCTTCGGCGATTTCGCCGGCCGCTTTCGTTTCGATTTCGTTTCGCGGCAAAGGCAGATTGAAGACAGAACGAGGAAAACGAAAACAACGCGAAAACGAAACGCATAGTTTAGGTCGACCCCTGGCGCTGCCCATGGGGGGGGCGGGGCGGGCGCTTCGCCCGCGCAGTGGGCAGCGCTCGGCGACTGCTTGCGGCGCGGCTCCTCTTTGGGGGCGCAGGGCCTCGGCGAGCGCGGTCTAGGCGACGCGCGCGCCGCGGCGCTCGCGGGCGGCGGCCCGGCGTCTGAGCCGCGGGGCCTGCGCCTGCAAGGCGAGGGCCTTACTGCGAGGAGGACGCGCGGGCGGTGGCAGGTGCCCTCTCCGCTGGTGTTGGCGTGGTTGGACCTGAACAGCGACAGCATTGGCGACGAGGGCTCGCCGCCGGCGGCGGCGGCGCCGCCCTCCCTGCCAGCGCTGCAGGTGCCAGGCCAGGGCGGCGCAGGCACGGGCGACGACGGTGCCCAGTCGATGGCGGGGGCACTGCCCTCCCTGCCGAGGCCGAAAGGGCGGGCCGCAGTTGTGGCGCCGACAATTTGTTCTAAAACCCATGAAGCAGCATTCGATGTGCGCCCGCACAAGGACGCAATCAAACAGCTAATGCAGTCCAAGAGTTTCAAAACTTCCTTTGACATCTTGGGCGAGAGCCCCAAAGCTAAACATGCACATTCGCCGAAGATGGTTCAGTCTCACGTTGCTGGTGATGGCGCTCGTTCTCGTGGACCTGCACCTGCCCGACCAAGTCAGGCAGCTGCAGGATCAGCTTCGCGCGTGGTTTACGTTCCCTGAACCATGGCAGTCGACGAGGCTGACGAGGAGCACATCGACGGAGTCGCGCAGGCAGCCAGGACAATCGACGGGCAGGTGTCTTTTGAGCGGTTCGGAGCTGGCTCGCGCCGCGTCAAACAGGACATGCCCCAGCCTTTGCATGTCGCTTTGTTGCGGCCCGCCCTCGTCTAACTTCGGATTCTCCGCCCCGCCCCCCGCCCCTTCCTTCCCCCGCCCGGCCGCGGAGCTTGATGGTCGGGGCGCGTCGTGCAATTGTGACAGCTGGCCTACGCGCCGCGAGGAGTTGAGGGCCTTTGCAGGGTCGACTTGCAGGGGGGCCAGGGTGGACAGCAATCTGTTCTCCCTTCCTCCCTGGCGCGGGCGGCCGTGCCATGGCGGGGGTGGCCGTTTTTGTTTGCGTACATTCTGGCTTGCGTTGGCCAGCGGATGGTCGGGGCGTTCCTTGCCCTGACAGGCTGACGCGCGCTGGCGTCGACGCCCCATGGGCGCGCCCCCCCCCCCCCCCGACAGAAAAAAAAAAACGCGATGCGCGTGCGCCTCGCGAGCGGGGGCGGGATGTGCAACCTCAAGACTGGCCTGCTCAGACTCATGGGGGGGGTGTTTCAAGAGGGAGTGCATGCTTTTGGTTGGCCGCGGTTGGACTCTGGGTCCCAGTTATGTCGAAACACTGGGGGGCGGTTCGTCGAGCGGGAGGCGGTCGTCTCGCCGCTGATCAGGAGACGCGCCTCTCGCCCATCAGCCCCGTCGCGACAGGCCATTTCCTCGCGGGCCCCAGTTTCGCGAGGGCTTGTCGGGCGGTTCCGGCTGACGCGAGTTGGACGCGTCGGCGACGCGGGCCAGTCAGGCTGACGTCGAGGCCTCATGCGGTCATATGCTATCAGCTAATGCTTCGTTCTCACCAACAGCGCCCCACCAGCTTGCCTATGGGACATCATCCGGTGCAGCTGGACTGGCGCGTTCCACGCGCTCTAGGCGAAGCTGCCGCCGAGTCAGCGCAGCATGCGCATGTGGGCGAAGCGAGGGGACATCTCACAACTGCGCGGCGTCGCGGCGTCAATGCGTCCGCGCTGGGGCGACCCCGATTTTCGCAAAACCAAAGGCCGCTGATCGGGCGAGAAGCGCAGCGTGGTTGGATTTGGATTGCATGGCGGTTTTACGAAACCACCGGGGTTTCTTCGAGGCGCCAGCTGGCTTCCGAGGGGGGCAAAGTCTTGGAATCTGGATGCGGCAATAGCGTCGTGAAACAGGTTGCGAACAGGTTGGGCAGGATGCAAAGCTCCAGGCGCAATACTTATTCGGCGCGCCTTGCGCAGGTTCAGGGGGCAGCGCGCGTTCTGACGCGCCGACGGCGCAGTCGCGAAGCTCGGCGAGACGTTCCGCGACGCGGGGCCCCCTGTCGAGTTTGCGCGAGGGGTGCCGCGGGTGCTGAAATTCGCACGGGGATGACTCTCATGAAGCCAAGAAGGTCATCGACGAAGCTCAGCAGGATAGTTTGGACGAGTTGCAAGAGAAAGCTGCAGGGGGGGGCCCGCCCATGCGCGGGCAGGTGAAGCTCCGAGGCAAATGAGGCCCCGCGGTTGCTCGGACCCGCCCCGGAGTTTTTCTTTAGCTAGCCCAGGGACTTCCTGCGGCGCCATGGCGAGGACTTGGCCACATTTTGGCGCGCGACTCATGCGCCGCTCGGGTTCGAGAACCTGGTGGGATCCACCTGTCGAGGGAGACGCCGGCCGAGATTTACAGCGCGCCCGCGCGCCTCGCCCGCCGATCCCTCGACGGCGCGCGCCCGCGTCAGCCGCGTGCAGAGCCGGGCGCGGCTTGAAATTTTCAGGCGATGGCCAAAGCAATTTGGTCGATCAGCTTGTTTATCGAGCACTTGGTCCGGCTTCTTTTCTCTTCCTCGAAGACGGCGGCAGAATTGCGACCCGCCCTCCCTTGCGCGGGCCCCCTGCGTGTCCAGGAGAGGCATCGGCGACCTGCGATCCTGGATTTGGTCGGAAGCTCCCCGCAATCATTGGGCGTTCGGACGCGGTCGCAGCATTGAGAATGCCGCGCGGAATGAGGCCGCTTGCTCTGGAGCGGCCCGCCGCGATGATGAGGCAGCCCGGGGGCCGAGCATTGCAAATCTTGCGGCTCGAGCCCTCTGCGACAGCGATTGCAGCGCCAGAACGTCAATCGCCAAAATTGTTTTCAGTTTCTGGTGAGGCCCGCGACTGCTCAGATTGGGGGCCCAGCACGGGGACCTCCCGCATTTCGTTACCTCTGGGCTGCCCGTGGGAGACGCATTCAATGGCATTCTCGCTGGGGTTTGCAGCGTCGGTGGAGCTTTCGGCCATTTTTTCTTTGAGCCCCGACGTCTGACCGTCGTTGCGCGTCGCCGATTGTAGCGTCACCGCCGAGGGCCCTCAGCTGCAGGTATTCTGGGGCATCTCGAGGGCTTCGGCGGATCTCTATTTCTCTCCTGTGCAACCTCAAGGCGGCCACTCGCCCCGATGATGTCAGCGCGTGCACCAGCGGCCTGGCGATGGCCAAGCTGATTGCCGTCTGATCGGGTGCGCGGCTGGCCAAGCGACCGACGGCGCTGCCATTCCGGGCGCGGACTTGGCACCGGCGCGCAGGGGGGGGGGCGCGCTTGGCCTCGCGGAAGCGAATGGCACGTTTGAGTGCCATGAGGCGCCGACGTCGCGTGCTCAAGCGCCACAGGCGCATTCTTCCCACGCGAAAATGACAGATGTAGAAACTTCGCGTTGCCGGCGCTCTGCCCAGGGCCAATGCGGGTTGCGCGGTCGCGGGGTTGAGCCGCCGCGAGCTTCCAGGAATTCGACGGGTCCTGCTTTCTTACGAACCACCCCGACACCAAGGTCACTCTTCGCAGGCTAGACTGGCCAGTCTGGGAGACCCCATGCAGATGACCGGTGTGGCGCCTGTACTTACTCGGTCCATTGTCATGTCGGTTGCTCTTGCAAGTCCTCGGATTTTTATTCCTTTAAGCAGGTGTGCCAGATGTGGAGTAGTGCTCATGTTGCTGATGAGGTCACGCGTCTCTCCTCGCGCGGCCCCACTCTGCGCGCGTTTGCGAGTTACTATGGGCTCAGCTCGGTGTCTACGGTAGGGAGGGATCACTCAGGATGCGCCCCCCCCGTCCGCGCCCTCGCACGCGCTCGACTTGGCCGTCCAGCTGCATCGCGGACGCAATCCGACTAAAAATACAGTTTTTTTCTAAGGTGCCCGTGCTTGTGCGCGACCCCGCAGGCGCCTCTTGTGCCTTCAGGGTATGAATACGACTCCTCGCGGAGAAAAAAGTAGACGGCTTTCGCTTATGTCTTTACGGCGGGGTCTGGGCGCGCGCGCTCGCGCGCGCGCTCGGCGGCGCATCGGGCAGACGGCGCGCGCCCGTCGCGCGGGCGACCCGGCGGAGTTCGGCATCGAGTTCGGCGCCGCCAGGGCGCTGGCGGAGGCGCTCGAGGACGCCCCGCAGACTTGGCTCGGCGAGGCCTTCGGCAGCGAGGACGAGCATTACCGCGCTGGCCGCTGGGATGACACAGGATCATCCTGAAAGCTATGCAGTGGAGACCCATGCCAAGAAACACCCTTTTTGCCTCCAGGGTGCCTTGGATTTCTCGGGCATCGATGGTTTTGCCATGGAGAGCGCGGCGCTCCCACGCCAAAAACCCATGGGTGCCCCGGAGCCTCATGGTTGGTTTTTTGCTGAAGGTTTCTTGTGGACCGGCCTCCACTTCATTCCCCTTGACAATCCCGACCATATTGCGCATGGTGCTGCTGGGGCTGAGAGGCGGCCCGGGGGTCGATCGATCTGCGGGGGGCGGGCGTCTGCATCGACGGTTCGGCGGCGAGACATTGCGTCCGCGAGTTGTCCAGGGCCTCCCACTCTTGAGTTTCCTTGGATCCTGGCACGCGCCAGAAAAATGCGATCGCTCGATGGGGCGGTTCTTGAGGTGCTCCCCCAGGCCTCCCCAGCGGCTGGTCGCCAGGCGATGGCCCTCCTCTCCGTGTTCCAGGAGCACGATGATTCATGTTCGGGAACAGCATGACGGTTGCTAAGCGGTGCAGCGCGTGAGGACAAAGTTCCACGTAAACACCCGCATGTTGGTTAACGACGTGGGGCGCTCTTCTGCTGCGCACCAGGCCATGCTGTACCAGTTTTCACACGACAGCGCAGCCATCGAGGGATGCGTTGGATGCGTTACCCAAGGAAGAGCTACGCATCGGAGTTGGGAGCTGGAATGCGGATGTCCAGGCCGAGCGAGCTCTTTTCGCATGCCCCCAGCCCTCCTCGCCCGAAGTGCAGGAGGTGGACAAGATATGCAATTCCCTTCCCATCGCTGCATGTGTTATAGGTAACGTTTCGTCCGCTTGCCCACCAGAAAAATCGAACGTCTGGTGTCGGGGCCTGGGTCTGAATTTTGAAAATATGGATGTTGGCATTGTTGGGAGGTCTTGGGACAAATACGCTGCCGCTGTCTGCGTTGCTTGTGTTTCCGCATGGAGCTGTCGACCAGACCCGTGTCTGGATGTAAAGGTATGAGCAAAACGGTTCGCTTTGCTTTAGATTTCTCCCTGGGGCACACCCGCGTTCATTGCCGCATGCATCGTGAGAATATTATTTTTCTGTACGATGTGCAGGGCGTACGCCGCGAGTCGATCGATGGTTCTTGATAGGTATGGATTGCCAGCGACGTAGGCTTCCAGAAGATCCCACCTCCGCAGGATTCGCGAGGGTTGGTACCTTCATTACCGTAACAGGTCCGTGGTGCCGGCCACCTCTCGTAAGGAAACCTGCTTACTCGTGTTATGTTGCCACCCCGCCGCCTCCTCCAGAGGTTGCAGAAGACTCATAGGCGCTGTCGCTGGCCCCTTCCGAAATGAGAGGATGATTGCAATTCTGCAAAGGTTCAGGCTGGGGAGGCGGCAACAAAGGCTGCGACGGCCTCCTCATCAGCAGACATGTGATAGCCTGTCGCCCATCGGTTTGGCCCCAACGGGATCACTGATGAAAGACATAATCCTCCTTTTCCTCCTCCTCCTCCTTCTCATCCTCCTCCTCCTCTTTCCCCTTTTCCTCCTCTGTCCTCTCCTCATCAGTCATCCTCCTCCGCCGCCTCCTTTCTTTCCTCATATCTCCCCCTCCTCTTCCTCCGTCCTCATCCACTCCTCTGGGCTTCCAGAGGCCTCCAGAGGTCTCCCGAGTCATCCTGAAGACCTGCTGGGACTTCCGCGCCCCCCCTTCCTTCCAGTGTTTTTGTCAAACGCCGTGCACCCGAGAGCAGCAGGAGAAGTTGGTGGCTGCTCGCCCCCATCCAGCTTCACATCGGCAGGGATACCGCCAGCATGGGCTGCAGCGCAACCGTCCCGCCCCTTGCGGTGCTTGACGATAGCTGGCCAACTATTCGCTGAGCCAGCGCAAGGTATCGAGGCTTGGCATTTGTCGTCATGGAGACGATGAGTCCTGCAGGAAAGGGTCTTGCTATGTTTTTCAGTTGTCGGTTTCTGGGGGCCCCTCGAGGGTTCCATGGCCGTGAAGAAGCGGCTCGGGATAGAACAAATGTTGCAGTGGAAAGGCCCAGGGTCCAGGAGCCGTTCCCCTCAGGACCCCCTTTCTTTCGTCCGAGGTCGGGGAGGCTTACCGAGCAAGATGCATTTGCTTGCGACGCCTTGGGTCCCTGCTGAACGCTTCAAGTCCAGAGTTCGGGACTTCTTGACGTTCCCCCTGGAGCCGCTGCAGGCTTCGCACCAAGAACCGCGCCTGGTTAAAGGTCGACGCGTTGCCATTCACCTCAGATTTCCTTTCATTCCTTCCAAAATTCGCGTGAACCGAAAAACGCGCCCGGGTAACGCAGGTCAGAAGGAGTGGCCTCTTGGCCCTCCCAGGAAAAACGCAAAGTGAGCTCACGGTGTCTCAAACAGAGTGCTCGCACAATTGTATCATTGTTCTGGACTGCGCGAGTTTCGGAGCAATGTGTGGAGGAGCACCATGCGAATAGCCAAACGTACAAGGGGCCTGACAGGCTGCACGTGCCGAGTAGAATGGCGAAGGCTGCCGCGAGTGAGGCAGGCTTTGGTCAAGACCTACGTCGAGTCTCAACTGACACCCACGCGGGCATGCCCAGCGAGGAGGCGCTCTTCAGAGACCCGGCGCCCCTCCCGCGTCCTCCCCTCGTCCTCGCCACGACGTGCCTGCACTGCTCTCCCCGCGTCGTGCCGTGAGGACTGCCAGGTGGGGCTCCAGGAGCAGGTGAAGTCGGGCCAGACGCTCAACGGCAGCCCACCCGCCCCACGCGCCGGCCGTCGATGTGGGAGTGCTCCAATCAAGTTGACGCCTTTTTGTTTGGCAACGTTCTCAATGCCTACGCGGTGCGTATGCGCCCTCCTTTCCGGCGGCGCGCACGAGGGAGTGGGGCGAGGGGGGTGGCTTTCTACGAAGACGGGGAGAGTTGACGGAGAGAGCGAGGCACGAGTGATGAGATTCTCGTGGGGCGAAGCTCTCTAAGGAGAGGGCCTGGGGGAACCAGATCGGTCTAACGCGCTTTATTTCTTGGAAATGCAGAACTTTACATGGAGAAGAGGGTCGCTAGAGGGATGTAGGCACCTGTCTACAGGAATTTCGTTGTAAAGCGACCATTCGAGGGATGTAGACACCGGCTCGCAGGAACGATTCTCAGAGTGATATAGACACTGATAGGTAGGTAGACACTAGTTAGCAGGGAGTGTCTTTGTAGAGCAGCTTTTAAAGCCTTGAATAAATCGGTTCGCGATGTATCTCCTTGCAAAGTCAGCATCGAACTCCAAGATCCTTCAAAAGTTTGGCAGACACCGTAAGATTACCTTGCTGCCCACATACCTACATGCTTATCTACCGACGTACATAAATACATGCAAACATATGCGAACCCATGTTTAGCACATGTAGATACATGCGCACTCATGCATTCTTACGCACGTAGTATACATACATACGTACAACACATACATACGTGCATGCATACATACATTCATGCATCCATGCATGCATACACTCATACGTACATGCGCACATGCATACATATACACGTTCATATATACATACGTACATACACACACATATCTACAAACATGTGCACATGCATACATACCTACAGACAACCATACATGCATGCACGCCTTCATGAATACATACATACACTCATACATGCATGTTTGCGTGCTCTCTGATGCATGCATGTATGCATGCATGATTGTATGCATACATGCACACATTCACACACGTTTACATGTATAATCTACATATGCATATACATACCCATGAAATGCACATATACATCTACACATGCACATGACTACATACACACTGACCTCATTCCACATCACCACACCTAAACCCTCATACATATTTACAAACGGAGACATGCGTATTTACGGTGGGAGCGTGTTGGGGGGTGCCGGCGAGGTTTTTACAGGGTGGGTGGCCCTTGAGAACCTAGGCCCAGGACGCCAGGGGGCGGGCGGTGTCAGGCGCGGTAGGGGCGTGGTGGGGGGTGCTGGCGAGGTTTTTGCAGGGTGGGTGGCCCCTAAGAGCTTAGGCCCAGGACGCCAGGGGGTTGGCGGTGTCAGGCGCGGTGCGGGCGCGGTGGGGGGTGCCAGCGAGGTTTTTGCAGGGTGGGTGGCCCCTGAGAACCTAAGGCCAGGGCGCCAGGAAGCTGGCGGTGTCAGACGCAGTGGGGACGTGGCGGGGGGGGGCCGGCGAGGTTTTTGCAGGGTGGGAAGCTTGTGAGAACCAAGGCCGAGGACGCCAGGGGGCTGGCGGTGTCAGGCGCGGTGACCTAGGCCCAGGACGCCGGGGGGCTGGCGGCGACGGGTGCGGTAGGGGCGTGGTGGGGGGTGCCGGCGAGGTTTTTGCAGGTGGGTGGCCCGTGAGAACTTGGGCCCAGGACGCCAGGAGGCTAGCGGTGTCACTCGCGGCGAGGGCTTGGCGGGGGTCGCTGGCATGCAGGGCGGGTGGCCTCGAAGAACTCAGGCCCAGGACGCGGAGGTGCTGGCGGTGTCAGGCGCGGCGGGAGCCTGGCGGGGGGCGCCGGCGAGATTTTCTGCAGGGTGGGTGGCCCCTGAGAACCCAGGCCCAGGACGCCAGGGGGCTGGCTGTGTCAGGCGCGGCGACCGGGGCCCAGGACGCCAGGGGGCTGGCGGTGTCAGGCGCGGCGAGGGCGCGGCGGGGATACCAGCGAGGTTTTTACCTAACAGCGAAGACTGATAGATTTCTTGTGGTGTCAAAAGAGAGCATCTTGACTCCCCAGGGGGGTCTGGGCGGGATCCGGACGGGATCCGGGGGAATCCGGACATCCGCGCCTGATATGGGCGAACTCAGTCGGGGGTGCCGTGGGTGCCCGCCTGATATGGGGGAACTCAGTCGGGGGTGCCGCGGGTCCACGCCTGATATGGGGGAACTCATTTGACTATTACCTAACAGCGAAGACTGATGGGTTTCTGTTGGTTTCAAAAGGGAGCATCATGACTCCCCAGGGGGATCTGGGCAGATGCCGGACGGGTGCCGCGGGAATCTGGGGAGATCCGGGGACTCCCTAGAACACCATTCCCAGGCCACATTTTGAACCAGAACACCATTCCCAGGACACATTTTGAATGCCCGGAGCCAACTGTAGGCCACTTCGTGTTCTTCGTCTTCCCAGAACACCATTCCTGTACCATATATTGATTGCCCGAAGCCAACTGTAGGCCACTTCGTGCTCTTCGTGTTCCCAGAACACCATTCCCAGGCCACATTTTGAATGCCCGGAGCCAACTGTAGGCCACTTCGTGTTCTTCGTGTTCCCAGAACACCGTTCTTGTACCACATGTTGATTGCCCGGAGCCGATTGTGAGCCACTTCGTGATCTTCGAGCTCCCAGAACACCAGTCCTGTGCCATATTTTGACTGCCCGAGCTGAGGCAGGCTGAGGCCGAGGCAGGCTGAGGCCGAGGCAGGCTGAGGCTGAGGTTGACGCAGGCTAACAGCGAGGCAGGCTGAGGCTGAGGCTGAGGCAGGCTGAGGCTGAGGCAGGCTGAGACTGAGGCTGAGGCAGGCTGAGGCTGAGGCTGAGGCTGATGCAGGCTGAGGCTGAGAGGCTGACGCTGAGGCTGAGGCAGGCTGAGGCTGAGGCTGAGGCCGAGGCGGGCTCAGGCTGAGGCTGAAGGCAAGCCGAGGCAGGCTGAGGCTGAGGCTGAAGCTGAGGCAGGCTGAGGCTGAGGCTGAGGCTGAGGCAAGCTGCGGCTGAGGCCGAGGCTGAGGCTGAGGCTGATGCAGGCTGAGGCTGAGGCAGGCTGAGGATGAGGCTGAGGCAGGCTGAGGCTGAGGCCGAGGCAGGCTGAGGCTGAGGCCGAGGCAAGCCGAGGCAGGCAGGCTGAGGCTGAGGCTGATGCTGAGGCTGAGACAGGCTGAGGCTGAGGCTGAGGCAGGCTGAGGCTGAGGCCGAGGCAGGCTCAGGCCGAGACAGGCTGAGGCTGAGGCTGAGGATGAGGATGAGGCCGAGGCAGGCCGAAGCTGAGACAAGGTGAGGCTGAAGGGGGGGGGGAGGGGAAGGGGGGGGGAGGAGGGGAGGCTGAGGCAGGCTGAGGCCGAGGCAGGCTGAGGCCGAGGCAGGCTGAGGCTGAGGCTGAGGCAAGCCGAGGCAGGCAGGCTGAGGCTGAGGCTGAGGCTGAGGCAGGCTGAGGCTGCAGGCTGAGGCTGACGCAGGCTGAGGCCGAGGCAGGCTGAGGCTGAGGCCTGAGGCAGGCTGAGGCAATCATCCATCCATAGGGATCCCCAGGAATCCTTAGGAATCCGTAGGCATCCTTAGGAATCCGTAGGCATAGTTAAGCATCCTCAGGAATCCTGAGGAATCCTAAGGATTCCCTCGGAATCCTTAGGAATCCGTAGGAATCCCTAGGAATCAGGATTCCTAAGGATTCCCAAGGTTTCCTAAGGATTCCTATGGATTCCTCGGGATGCCTAAGGATGCCTTAGGAATCCATAGGAATCCTTAGGATTCCATTGGATCCAGCCTCAGCCTCAGCCTGCCTCAGCCTCAGCCCCAGCCTGCTTCAGCTTCAGCATCAGTCTGCCTTCAGCCTCGGCCTCGGCCTCAGCCTGCCTCGGCCTCAGCCTGCATCTGCCTCAGCCTCAGCCTCAGCCTGCCTCAGCATCAGCCTGCCTCAGCCTCCTCAGCCTCAGCCTCAGCCTCAGTCTGCCTTCAGCCTCGGCCTCAGCCTCAGCCTGCCTCAGCCTCAGCCTGCATCAGCCTCAGCCTCAGCCTCAGCCTGCCTCAGCATCAGCCTGCCTCAGCCTCAGCCTCAGCCTGCCTCAGCCTCAGCCTCAACCTGCTTCAGCCTCAGCCTCAGTCTGCCTTCAGCCTCAGCCTCAGCCTCAGCCTACCTCAGCTTCAGCCTGCCTCAGCCTCAGCACCAGTCTGCCTCAGCATTCAAACTGTGTTCCGGGAATGGAGTTCTGGGAACTCGAAGAACACGAAGTGGCCTACGGTTGGCTCCAGGCATTCAAGTTCATGCCCAGGAATGGAGTTCTGGGAACTCGAAGACCACGAAGTGGCCTACAGTTGGCCCCGGGCATTCAAAATCATGCCCAGGAATGGAGTTCTCGGAACTCGAAGACCACGAAGTGGCCTACAGTTGGCCCCGGGTATTCAAAACCATGCCCAGGAATGGAGTTCTGGGAACTCGAAGAACACGAAGTGGCTTACAGTTGGCTCCAGGCATTCAAAATCATGCCCAGGAATGGAGTTCTGGGAACTCGAAGACCACGAAGTGCGTTACTGTTGGCTAAAAAAGAATCCCCCGCACCCGTCCGGATCCCGCCCAGACCCCCTTGGGGAGTCATGCTGCTCTCTTTTGGGCCCACTAGAAACCTATCAGTCTTCGCTGTTAGGAAAATTATCCCGGCAAAGCAACCGAACAGCGATGTGTATAAGCATCTCTGGAAGCATTCCCCTTAATTTGCATGTGAGAATCCAGTTGTAGAATTCTGCTGTTCTCGCAGTCGCAGTCGCATTCGCAATGACAGTCGCAGTGGCAACGGCCTTAGGATCCAATGGGATCCTAAGGATTCCTATGGATTCCTAAGGCATCCGTAGGCATCCCGAGGAAGCCATAGGAATCCTTAGGAAACTTTGGGAATCCTCAGGAATCCTGATTCCTAGGGATTCCTACGGATTTCTAAGGATTCCTAGGGAATCCTGAGGATTCCTAAGGATTCCTGAGGATGCTTAACTATGCCTACGGATTCCCAAGGATGCCTACGGATTCCTAAGGATTCCCAGGGGTTCCTAAGGATTCCTATGGATTCCTACGGATGCCTCAGCCTGCCTCAGTTTCAGCCTCAGCCTCAGCCTGCCTCGGCCTCAGCCTCAGCCTGCCTCAGCTGAGGCAGGCTGAGGCGGAGGCAGGCTGAGGCTGAGGCTGAGGCTGATGCAGGCTGAGGCTGAGGCAGGCTGAGGCTCAGGCCGAGGCTGAAGGCAGACTGAGGCTGAGGCTGAAGCAGGCTGAGGCTGAGGCAGAGGCAGTCTGAGGCTGAGGCTGAGGCTGAGGCAGGCTGAGGCTGAGGCTGAGGCTGAGGCTGAGGCTGAGGCTGAGGCTGAGGCTGAGGCTGAGGCTGATGCAGGCTGAGGCTGAGGCAGGCTGAGGCTGAGGCGAGGCTGAGGCTGAGGCTGAGGCTGCAGGCTGAGGCTGAGGCTGAGGCAGGCTGAGGCTGAGGCTGAGGCTGAGGCTGAGGCTGAGGCTGAGGCTGAGGCTGCAGGCTGAGGCTGAGGCAGGCTGAGGCTGCTGAGGCTGAGGCTGAGGCTGAGGCTGAGGCTGAGGCTGGCTGAGGCTGAGGCTGAGGCTGAGGCTGAGGCTGCAGGCTGAGGCCGAGGCTGAAGGCAGACTGAGGCTGAGGCTGAAGCAGGCTGAGGCTGAGGCTGCAGGCTGAGGCTGAGGCTGAGGCAGGCTGCGGATGCTGAGGCTGAGGCTGAGGCTGAGGCTGAGGCTGAGGCTGAGGCTGAGGCTGAGGCTGAGGCTGAGGCAGGCTGAGGCAGGCTGAGGCCGAGGCTGAAGGCAGACTGATGGCTGAGGCTGAAGCAGGCTGAGGCTGAGGCTGAGGCAGGCTGAGGCTGAGCCTGAGGCTGAGGCAGGCTGATGCTGAGACAGGCTGAGGCTGAGGCTGAGGCTGAGGCAGGCTGATGCTAAGGCAGGCTGCGGCTGAGGCCGAGGCTGAAGGCAGACTGAGGCTGAGGCTGAAGCAGGCTGAGGCCGAGGCTGAAGCAGGCGGGGGCGCGGCGGGGAGTGCCGGCGAAGTTTTTGCAGGGCGGGCGCCCCTCGCGAACGCGCGCCCAGGTCGCCGGGGAGCTGGCGGCGTCAGGCGCGGCGGGGGCGCGGCGGGTGGTGCCGGCGATGTTCTTGCGAGGTGGGTGGTCCCAAGTGAACCTGGGCCCAGGGCGCCAGGAGGCCGGCGGTGCCGGGCGGCGGGGGCGCGGCGGGGGGCGCCGCCAAGGTTTTTGCGTGGCGGGTGGCCCTTGAGGACCTAGGCCCAGGACGCCAGGGGGCTGGCGGTGTCAGACGCGGCGGGGGCGCGGCGGGGCGGTGGTGCTGGCGGGGCGTTTGCATGGCGGGCGGCCCCTCAGAAACGGGGGCCTAGGCCCTGCAGGGGCGCCAGGGGGCTGGCGTCAGGCGCGGTGAGGGCGCGGCGGCGGCCGTGACGGTGCTGGCGCGGCGGGGGCGCGGTGGGGGGCGCCGGCGCTGTTTTTGCAAGGTGGGTGGCCGCTGAGAACTTAGTCTCAGAGCGCCAGGATGCTGACGCCGTCAGGCGCGGCGGGGGCGCGGCGGCGGGAGCCGGCGAGGTTTTTTGCAGGGTTGGTGGCCCCGGAGAGCCCAGGACGCCGGGGGGCTGGCGGCGTCAGGCGCGGTGACTGAGGCCCAGGGCGCCAGGGGCTGGCGGTGTCAGGCGCGGCGGGGTGCGCTGGCGCGGTTCTTGCAGGGTGGGTGGCCCCTGAGAACTTAAGCCCTGGGCGCCCGGGCTGCCTGCGTCGGGCGCGGCGGCGGCGCGGAGGGGCGCTGGCGAGGGTTTCGCAGGGCGGGTGGCCCCTGAGAACCTACGCCGGGGGGCTGGCGATGTCAGGCGCGGCGCGGTGTCAGACGCGGTGAGTTCGCGGCGGGGGTGGTGGCGAGGTCTTTGCAGGGTGGGTGAGAACCGAGGCCAGGGGGCGCCAGGGGGCGCGTGGTGGTGGGTGCCGGCGAAGTTTCTTGCACGGCGGGTGGCCCCTGGCCCAAGGCGCCCGGGCGCTGGCGGTGTCAGGCGCGGCGGGGAGCGCCGGTGAGATTTTTGCAGGGTGGGTGGCCCCTAAGGACCAAGGCCCAGGACGCCAGGGAGCTGGCGGTGTCAGACGCGGCGGGGGCGTGGCGGGGGGCGCTGGCGAGGTTTCTGCACGGTGGGCGTAAGAACCTACGCCCTGTGCGTCAGGGGGCTGGCGGTGCCAGGCGAGGTGGGGTGCCGGCGAGGTTTTTTTGCAGGATGGGTGGCCCTTCAGAACCAAGGACCAAGGCCCTGGACGCCAGGGGGCTGGTGTCAGGCGCGGTGGGGGCGCGGTGGGGGGCGTGGCAGGGGTGCCGGCGAAGTTTTT
Organism: Prorocentrum cordatum; assembly: GCA_963575745.1. NCBI lineage: Eukaryota > Dinophyceae > Prorocentrales > Prorocentraceae > Prorocentrum > Prorocentrum cordatum. The sequence goes on along the minus strand of CAUYUJ010018516.1, from coordinate 456,110 downwards.
GCAAGGTGGGTGGCGCTTGGGAACGCAGGCCCGGACGCCAGGAGGCTGGCGGTGTCAGGCGCGGCGCGGGCGCGGCGGGGGGCGCCAGCGAGGTTTTTGCAAGGTGGGTGGGGGCATGAACGTACGCCCAGGGCGCCAGGGGGCTGGCGGTGTCAGGCGCGGCGGGGGCGCGGTGGGGGGCACTGGCAAGGTTTTGTTGGGTGGATGGCCCTTGAGAACTTAGGCCCAGGACGGGGCGGGCGGTGTCAGGCGCGGTGGGAGCGTGGCGGGGGGTGCCGGCGAGATTTTTGCACGGTGGGTGGCCCCTAAGGACTCAGGCTTAGGCGCGGCGGGGGCGCGGGGGGGGGTGCCGGCAAGGTTTTGCAGGGCGGGTGGCCCCAGGACGCCGGGGGGCTGGCGGGGTCAGGCGCGGCGGGGGCGTGGTGGGGGGTGCCGGCGAGGTTTGCGCAGGGTGGGTGGCCCTTGAGAACCGGGGCCCAGGACGCCAGGGGGCTGGCGGTGTCAGGCGCGGTGGGGGCGTGGCGGGGGCGTGTTGGGGGGTGCCAGCGAGGTTTTTGCAGGGTGGGTGGCCCCTGAGAACCGAGGCCGAGGACGCCAGGGGCTGGCGATGTCAGGCGCGGTGGGGGGCGTGGTTGGGGGTGCCGGCGAGGTTTTTGCAGGGTGGGTGGCTTCTGAAAACTTAGGCCCAGGACGCCAGGGAGCTGGCGATGTCAGGTGCGGCGGGGGCGCGGGGGGGGGGGTGCCGGCGATGTTTTTGTAGGGTGGGTGGCCCCAGGACGCCAGGGGGCTGCAGTGCCAGGCGCGGTGGGGGCGTGGTGTGGGGTGCCGGCGAGGTTTTTGCAGGGTGGGTGGCCCCTGAGAACCGAGGCCGAGGACGCGAGGGGGCTGGCGGTGTCAGGCGCGGTGGGGGCGTGGTGGGGGGTGCCAGCGAGGTTTTCACAGGGTGGGTAGCCCTTGAGAACAGAGGCCCAAAACGCCGGGGAGCTGGCGATGTCAGGCGCGGTGGGGGGCGTGGTGGGGGTGCCGGCGAAGTTTCTGCAGGGTGGGTGGCCCCTGAGGCCCAGGACGCCAGGGGGCTGGTGGTGTCAGGCGCGGCGGGAGCGGATGTCAGATGACGCGGCGTGGGACGCCGGCGCGAGTTTGCGCAGGGTGGGGGCGCCCTAAACACCGCGCGCAGGAGGTCGAGATGGCTGGGGCGCCCAGGAGGTCGAGGTGGCTGGGGTCAGACGTGGCGGGGGCGTGGTGGAGAGTCCCGCCCCTTTGCCTCGCGCGCATCTGGGGTCGGCGGATCTGGCCCTCGCCAGCAGAGCCCGCGCGCCACCTGAAGCAACAAACAGGCATCCTGCCAAGAGCGGGATAGCAATCGTCGGTAAAAAAAGGGCTCTCTGGTCGGGAAAGACGGAGAGGAGGACGGAGAGGATCGAACGTTCCAGGGCGTTTTCTGCAACGTGTTTGCCTCTGGCGGGGCAGGCCGCGGAGTCGCGATCGTCTGTCGGCGCGGGAAATAGGAGCGTCGGAATGAGGGAAGTATCTCCCAGTCGCGGGGCGGGCCTGTCCCCCGCAGGACGGGCGGGGCCAGTCAGAGTCGGGGATCGGCTGGCAGAGCGTCGGGATCGCGAGGGAGTGGCTCGGGCGATTGAATTCGGATCGGGCGAGGGGGTCGGGGCTTCCGTTGGACTGGGAAGGCCGTTGGCTCCCGATCTCTAGCGCCGGCAGCGCCTCTCCGACATAGGCGCGCGTTTTCGATCGTTCCCGGTGGCCTCTGGAGAGGCGAGGGAGAGATGGCGATGATGTCGGGAAGGCGTGATCATCGCTGTTTCGCGCCCGCAGATTCGCGCCCTCCCCTTGTTCCTCCGTTCTCTCGCCCCGGCGGGAAGCGCCGCCCTGGCGTGAATTTCGATCGGTTGTTGTAGTGCGCTGGTTTAGCCAGGCATTGTCAGGGCGAGCAGGGGGGATCCAAAGGTCCAGTTAATGCCCGGAGATGTTGCCAGCAAGTTTCGAGAAGTGGTTTGGAGACGTTCCATTCGGCCGACTTGGTGTTACATGGGGACCATTTGGGAACCCTTTTGGGCGCTACTGAGGCCGTGTCTGCGCCGTCACTCGCCCCTCGAGACTGTGTCGGCGTTCTCTCGGGGAAGTCTTGGGCTCCTCTTCGGGCAATGCGCGCGGCCCCGATGCCCTCGGACCTGGGCTCAGAAGGCCACCAACATCGCAAAGGAAACCTGGGCCCCCGCTCCAGTTTTCAACGCGATTTCCTCGGAGGCTAGTTTTGCATCAGGAGCGCACATAGGATCCAACCCGGCCCCCGCGATTGAAGAGATGACGAAACCATGACAGTATGAAACATGCATGATCTGTATTTCCAGGAACGCGCACGATCGCCGGGGGATGATACCTGGAAGGCTCGGCGGTTTCCCTGGGGACCTCCAGGGATTCTGGGGCATTCGGGCCGCCCCTTCGGGGGCTCTGGGGGGCAAGGGAGCGGCGGGGGATCGAGGAGGAGGAGGAGGAGGTCGAGGAGGAGGAGGAGGAGGAGGAGGAGGTCGAGGAGGAGGAGAGGAGGAGGAGGAGGAGAAGAAGAAGAGGAGGAGGAGGAGGAGGAGGAGGCGCGCGCGTGGGTTCCCTGGTGAGCTCTGGGGTGATTTCGCAGGAGCACGCGCGAGGCCCCATGGGAGGTGCCCTCTTCCGAGACGCGCCAAGAGGCGCACCCGAGAGCGGGGGCCCTCGCCTGCACCACTTGGCCCCGCTTGCCTCCTCCTCCTCCTCCTCCTCCTCCTCCTGCTCCTCCTCCTCCTCCTGGCTCCTCCTCCTCCTCCTCCTCCTCCTCCTCCTCCGCCTCCGCCTCCTCCTCCTCCTCCTCCTCCTCCTACCTGCTTCGGGGCCCGCGCGGGTTGGGGGCAAGGAGGACGAGCGGGGCGAGCGGGGCCAGCCGGGCAAGTGGGGCATGTGGGGCAAGCAAGTGGGCCGTTTCCAAATAGCAGGCACGCAGCATGCTCACCCTCTCTTTCTGTTTTCATGTATACACATTTGTATTCAAATACATACATACATACATACATACACATACATGCATGATAGATGTGGATCGGTATCTCGCTCTCTCTCTCTCTCTATCACACACTCTCTCGATATGTGGATCTACCTCTCTCTCTCGTTCTCATTTTTTTGTTTTCTCTCTCTCTCTCTGTTTCTCTCTTCTCGCTCGCTTTCTGTTTGTTGTTCATGTTTCCTTCTCATGCACGGCATTGTTCCTGCTCTTTATCCCTCCTCTCGTTTCTCTTCTTTCTGCGAGGGTGGGAGCATAAGGGGAATGTCCAAGTCGTTCTGTTGTTTGGGGCCACATTCGGTTGCGTGCGCCCCCCCTCTTCCGAGGCATCCTGTTCCGCTCGAAGTTTCCTCAGGGCTGCTCAGAGCTCTCCAAGGCTTTCCAGACGGAGCAGGAAGGCCACCAACGCAAGGCCACCAAGATTACCCAACATTGGTTCTCAACCAGCCCAACAGCCGTCCTTGAGACCCCAAGAGGCGCCAAAAGGGCCTCAAGAAGCTTTCAAAACACCAGGAAGAAGGCCACGAGGCTTCCAATGAGGGCCAATCTCGTTCAACAGCCAATCGACTTTTTCAGGTGTGGGAAACTTTGCGTTTCCTGGGCCACTCGGCCCAATTTGTTTCCAAAAGTGCCTTGGAAGGGGCCAGACGGAGGCCTGAAGGATGGGGACAAGAACATGGGAAGATGATCGGAGCAGGTGGGGTCGCACATAATGATCATCTCCAGAGTGGCTGTTGACTGGTAGTGCTAGTCTTTGCAATTTTAGCTGAGACGATCGCCGTAACCCGTCGGAGGCATGGTCAAGAGCTACAACCGCAAAGGTTCACCTTGCAATTGCACCGCCACTCTGCCCGATTCCTGTCCTGCGTTACAAGGTAACGCAGCTTGCCCCAAGTGAGAGGTAGCGAACAGCAATTCGAAGTCGAACAGTTGCAAACTGAGGCCAGACAGAGATGCAGCGTAGGGCGGCGACTGAGTTCAATTAGGAGGAGGGCAGGGAGAGAGAGAGAGAGAGAGAGAGGAGGAGGAGACATGTATACATCGCAGCTCTACAGAGAGACATGGAGAGATTGCAGCATCATGCATGGGAACTGCAAGTGGGTATACCGCAAACGTTGAGATGTGGGCGACTCGTATTGCGTAAGGGACATGCATCTGACGGCGTACACACATTCACAGGGTAAAGGATTCGAACGAACTCAACGAGCTGTCAACGCGAATGGGGCACACCATCTGGTGAGTTCGACGCCTCGCTCCAGGAAGCGCCGAGGCCGTTGCCTGGAACGCCCAGGCGCTCAGCGTGCTGGCGTACAGCGCCGGCGTGGAGTGGAGGTGCGGTCATGATTCAGCGGTACCGCAACGGGTACTCACTAACGGGTACTGTGAAATTTTGCCGACAGTTGCCATTTCAGGTCCTTTTTTCTGGCATTGCAGCGTTGCCCACATCGGCAAGGGTTGGGTTTGCCGGGTCACTCGCCAAAGTACTTGTCGGTGGAGTCCCCGTTGGAGGGGCGCTGAATGATCTTTTGCTCAGCGCTTCGTGCCGCCCGTGCTAGCCCGTCACGCTTCGGCGCGACAAGCTGAGCACGTCCTGGCCCCCCACCTCCAGTCCTACTGTTGCGGCGCGGGGCGGCTGCAGGGGGCGGGGCACGCCTCGTTCACACGGACTGCAAGGATTGGGCTGAGGAGCCTTGCGAGAGGGACGTCTAGGCGAACGGTGGCCCAGAGGGTGAGCGGCAGCTCAGAAGACAGCAGCCGCTTCTTTCGGGTCCTTCGGGTACGGCCCCGTGGAGCACTTCTGGGGCACGTCTGATTTGCAGAGCGTTGGGCCAGATTTCAAGGGCTTCAGAGAGGGAGTGGGAAGACTGTGCAGGGATTGCGACAAGGAGGAAGGGAAAGGAGAGAGTTATGAAAGGGGAGAAGGGGAGGGAGGGAGGGAGAGAGGGAGGGAGGGAGAGAGGGAGGGAGGGACGAGAGAGGACGGCGGGAGGATGGAGGGAAGGAGTGCGCTAGGACGGATCTCGTTAAGAAGATTGATTGCCAGTTCCGCTCCTAGATTTTCGTCACCAGGTCTCGCTAGCCTCCCCCATCAATGTTGTTCGTTACGGGATTGTATTTTGTTTGATCCTCGTGGGCCACAGCTTTCACCGATGTTCGTTCGATTCTGATGTATCGCAGATTCGCTTTGCAAAGGTTTTGGCTTCCTCATGACCTTTGGCCTTGGGGACTTCCCCGACGTCTACTACACCAGAGAGAACTTGAGCCCCAAGCTGGAGCAGCACGTCCCCAAATCGTCAGTCTCATCAACCTCCCTTTCCTTTCTTCCCATGCCCCCCATCCTCTCTGGCCCACCCTTTCGCCTTCATTGGTCGCTTCGTCCCCGTGGCCTTTATCAGACCGAGGGGGCCGAGCTGTCTTACGATGTTCCTGTGGTGCATGGCGCCGTCTTTCAGCCACGCGCCGAGGGGGGTGGGGGGAAGGGGGGAGGGCTTCTCAGAAGCACCCCTGCTCCTCAGAAGGCGTGGGCCTCATCTGTAGATGCAGGGCTGCCGCCTCCTAAGAAGCAGGCTCCTTCTAAGAAGCCCCCTCCCCCCTCCCTCCGCCCCCTTGTGCGCGCCGCCAGGTGTCGGCGTGCTGAGCTCCAGACGTCCTGCTGTTCGGCGGCGCTGCCCCCTCGCAGTCCACCGCCCCGCCCCGTGTCCCGCCGGCGACCCGCCTCTGCGGCCCTGACCGGGGCGGTGCAGTGGGCCGCGACGCACGCCGCTGTTGGCGGCCGTCGGGCTTGGCTGGGGCGCACGCGCGCGTTGATGCTACCCCCCACCATTCGGCACGAACGAAGTGGGTACGGAAATAACGGGTGCAATGGCCAACCGCGGTTCCTGTGCATTTTGAGCAGGGCTCGCTGTCCGCGCCGCCGCGGCCTGTGTTCGTTTGGGACAGAATGCCCAACAGCGGGCGCTGTTGGTTTGGGACAACAGTTGTTGCTGGGCATTGTACCCATTTTTCCGTACTTGTTTCGGGCGTCAAAAACCATGCATTCATTGTTTGAGGTACTCGCTGCTTGCCTGCTTTACAGGCCTTCCGAGCCACCCACAGGCGCACCAGTGCTATGAGATTTGTTTCTTGGCGCCCCGCCGTGACACTCGCCATCAGTCCGCCTGCGAACCCACGGACGGCCGTCTGCGACACGCGCCCGCCTGCGACCTGCGCCCGCCTCGCTCTTGTCCGCAGCCGTGCGGGCCTGTATGTCCGTGGGGCGCTCCAGAGATGGCCTCGCCTTCGAGGGATCGAGAAGTTTACGTCTCTTCCTCGGCGAAAGGCCCGCGGAAGGCGGCGGAAGCAGCGGGATCCAGAGTTTCCAAAAGCCGCTATATTGTGCCGCGTTGCCCTTCGCGAATCTCGCCTTCAACGGAGACGGCGGAAGGGCGTCGGAAGCCAGCGGAAGTGGCACGGCGACGGGTCCGTTTGCAGAACTTCTGCGGGAGGCGGCTGAAGTAAGAGCGAAACGCCACCATTTTTAGAACCAGGGTTTCCGGAGTCGGCCACATACATGGTGAGACATTCCAGGAAGGGCTTTGTCTTCGAGCAATCGAGGAGAAGCTGTTACGTGCTCCTCGATGAAAGGGCTGCGGAAGCTGGTGAAGTAAACTGCGGGCAAGTAAGCATAACATGTGTTCTTCCTTCTCGTTCGTCTCATAGGCCGACTTCTGTTGCCGCCGTCGGGATTCAGCCCAGCAGCACACGATGACAGGTGGCATCGAGAGTCGATGGCTCTGCGCTCGACCTCAACGAAGCCAGGCACGCCACCGCGTTACTGGCTAGCGGCCTACATGCACTGGCAGCGATCTGTACTCGTTTCGATGTACTGTCATTGGCGTGTCGTCGGTGAATCAGCGCGCCGTCCCTACGCACGCTGCTCTGAGGTACTTACGATCTCTGGGGGAACACGTGTCCGGGGCTAGCTGGAGATTGCCTTGCGTTCCCTCCTATTGCACCTCTTCTCTTCGGGTAGGAGGACGGTGAGCAGGAGAAGGGGCAGGAGGAGGAGAAAGGAAGGAAGGAATGGGTAGGGGGACGGTGGGTGAGCAGGAGAAGGGGCAGAAGGAGGAGGAGGAGGAGGAGGAGGAGGAAGGGAGGAGGAGGAGGCGGAGGAGGAGGAAGAGAAGGAAAGAATAAAGGAAGTAAAAACCAGGCCGGAGCAAGAAGGAGGGGGAGGATGAAGGAATGAGGAGGAAGGGAGGAGGAGGAAGGAAGGAAGGAAGAAGGAAGGAAGGAAGGGCGGAAGGACAAAATGAGGAGGAGGAGGAGGAGGAAGAGGACGAGGAGGGGGAGAGGGCAGGAGTGAGGAGGAACGGAGGAGGAGGAGGAGGAGGAGGAGGGAAAGGGCCGGGGGGAACGAGCTGGCAGGATCGGCAGCGGGAGAGTCAAGGAAGAGGGAGGAGGGAGGAGCGGTGTGCCGTGCCGCCGCCGGGGACCCCAACCCCCGGAGATCCCCCGGGGGTCCCCGCGAGGCCTCCGGAGGCCCGACGGGGATCAACAGCGTCTTCGACCCTCGAGGGTCGAGGGCAAAGCTTACAGGGAGGAGGACCATGAGGAGGAGGAGGAATAGTAATAAGAAGAAGAATAATGATAGTAAGAAGAAGAATCATACTAGTAAGAAGAATAATACCAAGAAGATGAATAATAATAATAAGAATAAGAACAATAATAATAGTAAGAAGAAGAAGAAGAGGACGGCATTCAATGGAGGGATCGGATAGAGTGCGGGGTCGGCGATCCGCCCCGCTGCAGGAGACCCGCGACATCCCTGGGCAGCACGTGACCTTCGAGATCCTCCGCATGCCGGACGGCGGCGGCCGTTGGCCTGAGCCGTCAGCGCGGAGCCCAGATTTCCGACGATATGGTTCAAGTGTTGCTAGAAACGGTCTTGGGGTGTCCCCAGCTTGTCACGCCATTTAGGAGCCCGTGATGAGGCCCTCTGGGCCTCGCGGTTCTTTTTACTGAGGGAACGGCCTCGTTGGAAGACAATCAAGTGTTTGAAGGCCCTGAAGAATGCCAAAACATTGTCTCGGAATTCCAGCGCCACGGATCAACCTGACTGTTGCGTCTTGACGGTCCTGATTCGTGCCAGGAAGCAGTTCTTGGGGCTTGAACACCGCGAATCAGCATAACCGGTGCACCCTCATAAGCTAGAGTCCTTCAAAAACACCGTTTCTGGTACGTTGATCATGAGAACCCGTGGAACTCTTGCAGTTTTTAAAGACGAATGTGCGCGGCGCTAAGGCGAGATTCACAGTTTGAAATGGAACCGCTTTCAATCCGTGGAACTCTTGCAAATGTTTAAGAAGAGTGTGCGCGGCGCTAAGGCGAGAACCACAGTTTGAAAAAGAGCCGCCCTCAACTTGTGAAAGTCATGCTATTTTGTACGAGAAATGCGCGCGGCGCTAAGGAGAGAGCCACAGATTGAAAACGACTCGCCCTCAATCCGTGGATCTCCTGCAAATGTTTAAGACGAGAGCGCGCGGCGCTAAGGCGAGAGCTACATATCGAAAGCCACGTGCCCTCCATCTGTGAAGCTTTTGCCAACTCCTAAGTTTCAGAGTCATAAGTGGTGAGGAAGTCTCAGGCGAAGCGCCCGGCCCGCCCTAGAAATTGGCTTCCGGGTTCGACAGGGAGAAGTTGTTCATAAGCAGAAGGAATGGAGGAGGAGGAGGACGAGGAGGAAAAGGAGGAGGAGGAGGAGAAGGAGAAGAAGGGGGAGGAGGAGGAGGAGGAGGAGGAGGAGGAGGAGGGAGGAGGAGGAGGAGGAGCAGGAGCAGGAGCAGGAGCAGGAGGAGCAGGAGAGGAGGAGGAGGAGGAGGAGAGGAGGAGGAAGAGCAGGAGGGGGACGAGGGGGGGGGGGGGGGGCGATTTTGAATGGATCTGGGCCATGCGGGGGAGCTGCCGTTGCTTCAGCCGGCCCGTGAGGAAGCCCCGCGCCTGTCCAAAGAAGACGGCGCCTCGCCGCCGGACGGCTGCGGCCACAGGATGCAGGGTGCGCAGCGATGCTTGACCTGGTCGTGCCCACCCCACCCGGCATCGCTTGGACATGTGTATTTTTTCTCGGCGAGGACCCTTGAGGAGCATCCTGGGTCATCGAGCGAAGAAGACACGCACGAAACCGACAAACGCACGGGAAATTGACGTCCGAGCGACGGCAAGCCCAGAGCTCTCTCGCTCTCGCGGCCCGCGAGACGCGTTTCGTTCCCGACGGCCGCGGCCAGCTCGGCGCGGATCTGGGCCGGGCGGGGGGCCGCCGTGGCTCCCGCTGGCCCTCCTCCGAGGAGCGGGCCCGCGAGAGGAGCGGGCCTCAGAGGAGCCGGGCCACTCTTTGGTCGGCGGGTCGAGAGCGGGCCTCTTCCGGTTGAGAGCTAGGCGGGGCGCGCAAAGCTTTAATTTTATGTCAGCGCTGGCCTGGGACAGCCCGCCGATCGCTGAAATATGCCCCTGGAACATACTTTTGGTCTGCGGGTCGAGAGCGTGCCTCTTCCGGATAAGAGCTAGGCGGGGCGCGCAAAGCATTAATGGGGGAGACAGGGCGCGGGCGGGCGGGGCCTCGGGCGGCCGGAGGGTGCGGGGTGCAGGCGGTGCCGAAGAGCTTGCACAGGAAAAGGTACGCCTTGGACAGGAGCCGGAGGCGAAATGCCTTCGAACAACCATAGAAAAACCTCCGCGATGATCGTTTTTTCGGTGGATTTCTTGGAGGGTTTCAGACATAGTTTTGGTTTTGATTGCGGCGCCCAAGAGCCTCTGAAAAACGTTTGAAAAATTGTCGAATTGGAGGTCTTTCGGGGGTCCCCTCCCTGAGAATCCGGAAGCTTGGGCTGACCAGAGAATCAACGAACCAAAATCGGAACAACTTTAGAGTTGGGCAGGTTTTCGATGGTTTTTTCCCCAGAGAACACTGGAGCCTGGGCTGGCCAGAGAACTTTTAGAAACAATTGAAAAGGAGTTCTCGAGAGTTTGCCAGGTGGTTTGCAGGAAAAGTAGTGTTTTTAAGCGCGAGGCCCCAGAACCCCCGAAAAATACTTTGAACAAAAACAGCGTTGGGTTTTTTGTTCCGAGGTTCCCTCCCCGGAAAATCTGGGAGCCTGGTCTGGCCGGAGAGCCCCCGGAGAGCCCCCGACAAATCTTTGAGCTGTTTTTTGGTAAGTTTTTTCCCGCGGGGAATCCTGGAGCCTGGGATGGCCAGAGAAACGCCGAAAAACAAACCATCGAACAACCACTGAGTTGGGTTTTTTTCCTGCGGGGGGTCAGAAATAGTACTGTTTTTAGTTGTGCGGCCCCAGGGCCACCGAAAAACCAAGGAGAAAACCCAGAGTATGATTTTTGATGGTTTTCAGGGAGGGGTTCAGACATAGTTTTGTGTTTACATGTGGGGCCCCAGAACTACGAGAACAACAATTCGAACACCCCTCGAGTTGGGTTTTTTTTTTTCAGGTGTTTTCCGGGGGGGCAGATCTAGTATTGTTTCAAAGTGTGGGGCCCCCAAACACAAGAAAAACGGATCAAAAACTCCTGAGTTGGAGGGTTTTCAAAGGTTTTCCAAGGGGGTTCAGAGATAGCCTTGGTTTCAATTCTGGTGCTCCAGAACACCCGAAAACACTTCGAACAACCCCTGGGGGGGGGTTCTGCGGTTTCCCGGAGGGGGCTCAGACATTCGCCAATCAGTGCTTGCACTGAAGGGGTCGTAACAAAAGTTGAAAGATTTGGCAAAAGTTTCCCGCCGATTTTGGTCGCACGCTGGGTTCCTGGGTTCCCGGTTCCGGTTTCCCAGGTTCTGGGTTATTGGTTCCGGGCCGATTTCGGTGGGTTTTGGGTTCCCGGGTTCCCGGTCGATTCCCGGTCGATCTCTTTATCGATCTTTTTATCGATCCCACGATTCATCATCGATCTCATGATCGATCTCATTGTTCATCTCACTCAATCGATGTCACCATCGACCTCATCAAACCACCCATTGATTGGGTTTTTCTCTGGTGTAATAATATTGTTCCCCAATGAGTGCTTGCACTGAAGGGGTCGTAGCGGAAGTTGAAAGATTTGGCAAAAGTTTCCCGCCGATTTTGGTCGCACGCTGGGTTCCTGGGTTCCCGGTTCCGGTTTCCCAGGTTCTGGGTTATTGGTTCCGGGCCGATTTCGGTGGGTTTTGGGTTCCCGGGTTCCCGGTCGATTCCCGGTCGATCTCTTTATCGATCTTTTTATCGATCCCACGATTCATTATCGATCTCATGATCGATCTCATTGTTCATCTCACTCAATCGATGTCACCATCGACCTCATCAAACCACCCATTGATTGGGTATTTCTCAGGTGTAATAATATTGTTCCCCAATGAGTGCTTGCACTGAAGGGGTCGTAGCGGAAGTTGAAAGATTTGGCAAAAGTTTCCCGCCGATTTTGGTAGCAGGCTGGGTTCTCGGGTTCCCGGTTCCGGTTTCCCGGGTTCCGGGTTATTGGTTTTGGGCTGATTTCGGTGGGGTCTGGGTTCCCGGTCTCCCGGGTTCCCGGTCGATCTCCTCAGCGAAAACCATTCACTGGGGTTTTTCTTTGGTGTATTTTTTTATTGTGGGGCCCCAGAACCCGTGAAGAAAACCCGAACAACCCCTGAATTGGGGAGTTGTTCGGAGGTTTTCCAATGGTTTGTCAGAAAGAGCTTAGGTTTAAAATGTGGGGCCCCAGAATTACCGAAAAAACGCCGACAAAAAAAACACCTAGTTGGGTTTTTTGTTGAGGGTTTTCTGGGGCCCCAGAACACCAAAACAACTTCCGAACAATTTCCGAGTTGGGCAGTTTTTTTCGAGGGTTTTCCGAAGGGCTTTCAGACATATTCTTGTTTTTACGTGTATGTGGGCCCCCAGAATCTCAGAAACAATTCCGAACAATCCCGGGTTGGTTTTTCTGGCGTTTTTTTTCCGGGGGGGGTCAGGAATACTATTTTTTAAATTTTTGGGGCACCTGAACTCTTGAACAAGAAAACACAAATCAACGTTGTTTTGTTTCCGGTTTTTGTTCGCGAGTTTCAGAAACAGTTGTGTTTTGCATTGTGGGGCCCCAGAACTTTCGAACAACCATTGACCCCCCCCCCGCGTTGGGGGGGGGGGTCCGGGGAGTTTTCAGAATTTGTTTTGTTTTGATATGTGGGGCTCCAGAGCACCTGACAAATGATATAAAAAAAGTAGAGTTGGGTTTTTTGTTGGGGTCCCGAATTGCGATTTGAAGGGTTTTGCCCGATCGCTCCCGGGAGCCACCGAAAACCCAGCGAAAACCACCCAAATTGTTGTTGTTATTTTCCTAGTGGTTTTCTGTTATTTGTTTGTTTTTTGTTTTGAGGGGGGGTCCGAAATTGTATTGTTTTTAAGCTTCGGGCCACGGAAACCTCCCAACCCCCCCCCCAGCTCCAACCGCAGGGATCCGGGGCGGAAGCCGCCGAAACAAATCCCAACTCAGGTTTTTTGCTCGGAGGTTTCTCGGGGGGCCCAGGGAACTCCTACACTGGTCTCCGCCGCCGCCGTCGCCGCCGCCGCCGTCGCCGTCGCCGTCGCCGTCGCCGTCGCCGTCGTCGTCGTCGTCGTCGTCGTCGTCGGGAGACGTCGAGCATCTTCGTCGTCGCCGTCGCCGCCGCCGCCGTCCAGGACGGCAAGATGATCGCCACGAACATCCGCCCCCTCGGGGAGGAGATGTCGGCCGCCAGGGCCGCGGCCGAACCGTCGACGGTCCGCCCCTTCTGCCCGCCCCCTCTCCCCGGCCCGCCCCTCCTCGGCGTTGCGCAGGGCCCGCCACGATCCGGCCCGATGCCACTACCATGGGTGCAATAAATTAGCTCGAAACCGATACACTCTGGGGCTCAAAATCTCAATGTGCACCGAATCGGTGCAAGGACGGTGGAGCAAGGCTGGCTGAGGCCTCCCTGCTGACATCGCCGCACCAGGGATGGGGTGCGTCGTGTCGCACGGAGAGCATCCGTAGTGCTCGTCTCCTCCTCCTCCTCCTTCCCCTTTACTTCCAGGTCCAGGGGCCCACCTATTCGGTGCAGAGGCGGCGGTAAGAGGCTGAGCCCTCCCTGCAGACGCCGTCGCACCCGGGGTGGGGTGCGCCGTGTCGCACGGAGGGCGTTCGTGGTGATCGTCTCTTCCTCCTCTTTCCGCCCCAGGGCGCACCTAATCGGTGCAAGAACAGCGGAGTGAGGCTGACCCCTCCCCGCAGACATCGTCGCACCCAGGGTAGGGTGCCCCGTGTCGCACGGAGGGCGTCCGGGGTGTTTGTCCCCGCCTCCTCACCCTACCGCCCCGGGTCCATGTGCGCACATAGTCGGTGCAGGGACGATAGAAAGGGGCTGAGCCCTCCCTGCGGACGCCGTCGTACCCGGGGTGGGGTGCGTCGCGTCACACGGAGGGCGTCCGTGGTGCTCAGCACTTCCTCCTCCCCCTCCCTTCCAGGTCTGGGTGCGCACTAAGTCGGTGCAGGGTCTGTGGAATGTAACTAGCTGAGCAGACCCTGCAGACATCGCCGCGCCCGGGGTGGGGCGCGTCGTGTCGCACGGGGGGCGTCCGCGGTGCTGGCCCCGCCCCCCTCCCCCTTCCTCACCAGGTCCAGCTGCACACCTGATCGGTGCAGAAGCGGTGGGATGAGGCAGAGCCCTTCCTGCTGCCATTGTCGCACCTGGGGGGGGGGGGTGCGCCGTGTCGCAGAGAGGGCATCCTGGGGTTGGCGTTAAGAGGGGGGAGAGGTTCTGAGTACGGAGGGTCCCAGAGGCCGTCCAGGGGGTCAGGGCTCTGTGGGAGCGCGTTACCTTGAGTGTCTGGTTTGGGCTCTTCTGCAAGGCCCCCCTAGGATCCACACCCGAGTGGACTGCCGCCTTGATCGTCGCGATCGCTGCAGAGGAGGTGGCCGCTGAGCCCGACTGGCTGGCTGGGAGCCCGGCTCCCTGGGGCTCCCGAGGGATCGTCGGTGTCGCGTGAAAGTCCGTCTGTACCAGGTCGCTGGGAATGCGGTAGCCCCAGGCTGCGCACAGTCCCAGGACAGGACTGGCATCCCGGATGTGACTTTCGCCACACCCCACCCGATAATCCGGATTGCCTGGGGGGGGTCCCCAGCAGGTGCCACCCCTCAGAGTCCATGCGCCTGGCTAGGCGGGGCGCCAGGAGCAGCGGGGCGCCGGAGGCGGCCGGGGGCCGGCTGGCGGCGCGCGGCCCGCGCGCAGGGACGGGGCCCGCTTGCGTGGCGCCCCTTGAGTGTGGGAGACCCCGAGGGGGGGCCCGCTCGTGGTTTTGAGCCAGGCTACGGATGCAGACAAAAACACCAGAGATGGAAAGACACAAGAGGAGGCGGAACTTAGCAACACACACACACACACGCACACACGCACACGCACACAGACACACGCACACACGCACACACGCACACACGCACACACACACGCACACACACACACACGCACACAACACACACACACACACACACACACACACGCTCGCGCACACACACAGACACACACACACACGCACACATGCACACACGGACACATCTACGCACGCACGCACACACAAACATACATCCACACATACGCACACACAGACACATACGCACTCACACGCGCGCGCACGCAGTTCGCACACACACAAACACGCACACACATACACACACACACACACTCACACGCGCACACACACACACACACACACGTACGCACGCACGCACGCACGCACCCACGCACGCACGCACCCGCAGCCATTTGGCTCGAACCATTTTAGTAAATATGCTCCTCTCCGCCTCATCATGCACTTGCCTCTCCTATTGCCTGCCTTGCCATACCTTGACATTGGTATCACTGTAAACCGAAGCTGTATCTACTGCTCGAGTGAGAAAGGAGCGCGCCGTGGGGCGCGTGGGCGGCCCGTGTCGTCGTCCGTCCCTGGCCGGACTCCTCACTTCCTATACTTAAGTGTAGTTGTTTAACGGATAGCCGATAGTTTCATCGATGTCTCCGGACACCCCGATTCTCAGAGGAAAGACTGGTTATCAGCCGAAACCCGCGACCAAGTCGCAACGGGGATGAGCTATGATGAGACAGCCGAATTGCCCGTCGGATCGCACGTTGTACAACGAGACGGGCAAGAACATAAGGACAGCGGCCCCGGGGAGGGCCGCCTTCCCTCTTCTTCTAACACCACTCGGATTTCTTGTGGAAGGGGCGAGGGAGAAGTCATAGATTTGCCAGTAGATGATTCTCCCACTCGCATTCCGATTAGGGATCGCGAACAGACCCCAGACCCGATAAGGCGGGACGGCACAGCAGCAAATGTCAGGCGAAGAGCCTTTTCATCTTGGATTGATGAATCCTCTGAGACAGTACATTCCAGCCCGATTGCCATGAGATCTGTCGAGCCGGCCGCTGGCCAAGCCAGTGGGTCGCAAGACGGAAATGAGTCCGGCAGTGGGTTTCCCACCGTCCCAGACGGACGGGGGCGTACGCGAGGGACTTATCCCATCCCGATAGCCTTGAACGGGCAACCCGGTCAAAATAGCGACGAACAGCTTGATGACGAGGGCGATGTAAACTTTATGGAGGAAGACATAGAATACGCAAATTATCAAGTGTCACCAAGCCAAAATTTGCCGCTAATAAGCGCTGCTGACCACCCCGTCCTAGACGGAAGGTCATCCCCTGGGCAAGAGACAGTTGATTACGATCACTTGGAAGCTCTTGGGAAGGCGCTCGCAGTGCCAGACTCGGACACCATGATCAGTTACCTGCCGCCCCAGGCGGACGAGGTTGATATGGGTTACCAATATCATGTGAAACATGACCGGGAGACCACGGGACGAACGCCCGCTCCTCAACATAAGAAGCACAGGAATGAATATTACGACTTGAATGGCTCCCCGATTCAGGAAGGGTTCTATCGACCTGCCGTCGCCCCAGGCGATTGGCAACCGTCGGTGCCCGCGGCAGTTGAGGATGATGAGATGCCCAACCCCCCGGCTTCGCTCAATGAGTTGGTCAGACAAGACGAACGGGATGAGGAGCTTCGAGAGGTGGCCAAGCCACCTGAGAGCACGCACGTCCGTCCTCGATCGTCTGCTTCGAGAAGGGGAAGGCCCAAGATACCGCGATCTGGTGCCCGATCGACTTCGAGGAGTAACAGTACAGTATCCATGCGTGAGGCATGCTGGAACCGGGGCCCCGACTGCCCGCCCCTGGCGGAAAGCAGGCGCCCGGGGAAAGCTCGCAAACAGGGGGGGCCCTGTAAGCGCCCAGTGTGTGGAAACTGTTCTGACGTGTGTCCTAATTGCAGCAATCAGTGGTTGCGCGAGGATTGCTTTCAGATGGAGGAACATAATTGTTCATACCTTCTCATTCAAGCTATGCACGATCAGGCCAGATTTGTCGAGGCCCAAAACTCAGCAAGAAATCGTGATCCTCGAAGCCCAGAGGGCCGAACAGGCCCGACTGGATCGAGAAGAAATTAATGCAGTTATTGAAGATGTTCGGAAGAAGTTCGAGGCTGAAAGACTCGCTCTGGCCCAAGCTGCCAGCAAGCGGGAACAAGAGTTGATGGAAGGAATGTCACATCAAACCGCAGACGCCCAGCAGCGCGCGGAAGAAGATGCCGAGAACCGAATTGCTGAGACGATATCTTCTGAACGACAGGCTGCCATGGCAGGGGGCAGCCAGTCCGTTGATGCCAAGACCGCTTGCGCCGCTGTTGCGGCGGCGAGAATAGAAGGGGAGAGGGCCGCGACAGCTAGGGCAGAACATGATAAACAGGAGCTCTAAGACCAACTTAACGCTGCCAGGCTGGAAGTGGCCAACGCACAGGTTGTAGCTGCGACTATAGTTGATCAGAATAGTCTGTATCGAGAAGAGCTCAAGTTACATGAAAATGCCAGAGCATCTCTTCAGCGCGTGCAATTAGGGGACAATGTGCCTACCGGCTAAGCCGGCGGGGGCGAGCAGACGACCGTCGCCGGCGGCCCAGCCGTCTGGCGCGACGTCCTCGCAGGCCCAGCCTGGCTTCCGCCCCTGGAGGGCGGAACGCCGCCGATGCTGCGAGTAAGGGCTGCCCAGCAGCTACAGCCTGCGAGAGGAGCCAATGAAGAGAATTGCTCAATATGCTCGAATCCGAAAATTGGAGAATGCGCCACTTGTGGGTTGCCAAGATGTAAAGACCACTTTGACACGAGCACCAGACGGCGTTCCACTTGCACTCAACGAAAGAGTTTGCCTGTGGAGCAGGCGGAGTGGGATGGGCAATGGCAACGACATAGTGCTGATCACAACTTTCGGGCCCAACAGCAGAAGCTCCTTGATGAATTTCGCGCTGATAAACTTAATATGCAGCGGATGAAGGAGCAAGCTGAGGAGCGGCTTAGACGGAGCTCAGAAGGTCAGTTGCCGACATTCGAGAGAAGGATGAGGCTCTGGCACGCGCAGTTGCATCAGAGAAAAAGGGTGATGGAGCTCAGAGCTATCATCACCGAGTCCTTGAAAGAAAAAGGGCAAAACGTGCAGCATCAGGTGCAGTCTGCTGACCGTGAAGCGGCTATGATCGAAAGGACAAGAGAGATGACGAGATCCATGGGAATGGAATCCTTTCCACATATCGAGAAATAATTGGATAAATTGCCCAGGCTTAGTCTATTCGACATGCCCTATCTTTCACAGAAGACGCCCGTGAGGCCCACCATGCAACCCCACTATGCTGCCCCTGGCCCTGCAACCGAAGGTCCGGCCAAGCCTGGTACCTCCGGCAACGGCGTGCCCATCAATACGGATTTGACAGGTATTACCGATGACATGACCTTCGTTAACTATCATCCTCTCACCAAGGCGGGGCCAGCGAAACTGCCAGCGGCCCAGCCGTCTAGTGGAGATAAGGGCCATGCGCCAGCGGCTGCGCCGCCTGGCGGGGCAGGACAAGATAAGGATGGGGATGATCATAGTACCGCACCAAGTACCGAAATTCTGCCATCATTCGCTAACGCTATTCGAGACCAGTCGGAGAAGCCGCCCCCAGGGAGTCCGGGGGGTCCTGGATCCCCGGGCGGTGGAGGTGGTCGCGGTGGACCCCAGGGTCCAGGAGGGCCACGTGGCCCGGGAGGTCTTGACGAGAGTACCCCTCTGGAACAGTGGAGACAGGTTGGAAACAATCAGAAGGTTGATCTGATGGGCATTCCTGATGTTACAAACATACGGGAGTGGCAGATGCATACGGTTCGCGCTGTTGCTGGATCGTCTTCTGAGATTCGGGAAGCACAGCTCTGGATCATGGGAGCTATGGATCCTTCTGTGGCTAACGAACAGCTCAGAAATCCGGGTCGGTTCCAGCGCCTGGACATCATGATTGCCACTAACTTGATTGAGAAGTTCAACAACATGCGTAGGAATCGCGGTCTTTCCACTCATCATATTCACTTCCTTCAACAGATCAATCGTATGGAACACGGCGCCCAGAACGAGCAGAGGCTATTGACAGGGCGCGAAATGATACGAGCCATTTGCTATTGGTGTTCCGTCAGATCGGAGTAAGGTCAACATCGCATTTCGAGTGATCTCGTTAAGGTAGTTATTGACCCTAATCGCCCAGATGCTGATTTATATCATTTCTATAATGAGTGGACAGATGTTTATCAGCAGCTCTATGGTGTACGACCTCCATCTGATGAGATGCGAGCTTCGATCCATGCACACTTCATTGAGCAATGCAGGAAGCCGAAGAAACTGGAGCTTGTTCGTCAAGTTTATGATTTGCCCACGGACAAGCTAGGAGAGGGCATTAAATCTTATGAATGGTTCATATCTCAGATTGAATGGATGACGTTGCGCGAGAAGGATGAATGGAACATTAGCATGCGTGAGGGTACTTTGAACCAACGAGCTCGACAGACGCGGGTGGGCGGTGGTGGAGGCAACGGCAATGACAACCGCCGAGGCCTCAACGGCAAAGCCGCTGCGGCAGAAGTGGCAGCTCGTCTTGGGAAATCCACGGGCGTGATGAAGAACGGAGTGACCAAGGGCGAGACGACGTGCAAGTTTGTGCGCAAGGGCGACACCTGCCCGCATGCAGGTCAAGGATGCCCGTTTAATCATAAGAATCCCAAAGCCGCCGCACCGGCCCAGCCGGTTGCGGGGGCTAAATCGAATGTTGCCCCGGCTCCGAATACGAGTTCCAGAGGGAGGTCTGAGAAACCTAAAGGCGGAGGCCGAAAGGCCCAGAGCCGATCACAGACCCCGACGGGTGGCCGTGGAAAGGGTGCGCAACAACGGAACAGGGGTCAATCCGATCGTCCACGTGGAAAACAGAGCAAGTTGCCATGTTACCCTTATTCACGTGACCCTAAGAACTGTCGTGGACCTCCAGACGGTTGCTACAGGCAACACAGAGCCTTGACCGATGCAGAAAAGCTCAAGCGTGATAAGTATGAGCAAGCGAAGCTTAATGTAGGACAGACTCGGAGCTATGAGCGCACAACTAAACAAGCCAATGCCGCTGCTGCAAATGTCTCTTCATCTGCGGGTGGCGGTGGCTCCAGGGCCTCAAGCACCAGTTCGGAGAAACTCAAGAGAGATGGAGACAAGAACAAAGGCAGAGGCAAAGGCAAATATATGATATGTCGCTCTTTCAAGAAACGGGAAAGTGTTCGCGTGGAAAGGAATGTTGGTTCGCTCAGACCACGCCCAACCATCCGCGACACTGGCTCCGCGCTGGTGGCCCAGCCGCCAGTGCAGGAAGACTGATTGGAATAATTTTGTTGGACGCGGCGTCGCCCGCGTCGGTCAAACCGAAAGCGGGGGGGCAGGGAGGTGTCCGCTGACCCGGGCAGCTTGGGCGCGATAGCGCGCCCCGCCCCGCTAATTCGGAGCCCCCCTGGGCAGAAGCAGGCCGGTCCTCATTTTCCGAAGGCTTCTATAAATATAAGCGGAGGAGTTGAGATATACCCCTCCAGTGGAGAGTCCTTCCACGAGTGCAGGCGGCAAGTTGAGGGCCTCGCAAGTATTATTGCAAATTTCCGGCATCCTCTTTCTCGGGGCGCTATTAAGATGCATTGGAGCGAGTCCCCTACCAAGAGTTGCATTCGATCTCAGACGAAGGGTCGGTGCAGATTCCGCGTCCGATTTCACCCCTCGACTGCGGAACCCGCCATCACTTTTAGGAAGGCGCGTCGCCGCGACCTAAAAGAGTTGCCTTCAAGCGACGAAGACAGGTGGGGGTTCCCAGCCAAATTACGGCAGCAGTTATCCACCCAGTGGAGAGCGTCTGCGGCGGAGGCCCTAATCAAGGCATCAGACCTACAAGATGACGTCTGGCACCTTTGGTTGAGGACCGCGGAGGGGGAAGAGGACCCACACGGCGCAGCCGCTGCGGGATGCACAGACGAAGACGCTGCATATCTTGGAGCGCTGAGCTTTATAAATGATACAGGGTGCGGGTGCAACCTCATGGCAGAAAGTTATATTAAAAGTGCAGGTGCAATGAGACTGATTCGAAAGCTTCCGCAATCGATCACTCTGAATACTGCCGGGGGAGAGTCAAAAGCCCTCGGTTCAGTTCGCATCGCGTACCCTGAATTTAAGGGTGGTAATTTTCACGCTTTGGTCATGCCGGAGACTCCGTGCGTGATCTCGGTAGGAGAGCGGTGCATGGATCACAGCTTTAGTTTCTTCTGTCCAGCAGGCCGAAGGCCCTACCTTTTGTTGCCCAACGGTCAAAGAGTGGACCTGATGGTTGAGGGCAAGATCCCATACTTGACCCTTTCAGGCAAAGAGGCGCTGGGTCAGTGGATGCGCGCAACTTCCGCCGGGGAGGGTGAACCTTCCGAGCGGCGGTGTTGCGTGACGCCAGGCGCCAAGGCATTTCTGGATAATGTGGAATCGGCGGGAGGCCCTCCGCCCCATGCTGTTCAGACTCGCGCAACCATAGACTTGCATACACATGAGTTGATTGGAAACCACAGCTACGTGGACGGACGGCCGACTGAGCTCGCGCCCGTTCTTCCGTCCTCATTAGACTTTGCGGATACCATCACTTATTTCTAGTATTCGCCTCGCAAGGCTAGCGAATGCGGTTGGATTCGGACACCGACCGGCGTCGCTGCCTCCAAATGTCTCTCGACTTCGCCCTGCCACGGCCAAGCCGTCGGTTGGACCGAAGAGCAGCCCGGCAAAGCCTTGGCCTGCGCAGCCGCATATAAGAGCCCTTGTTGGCACGGGGTCTCAGGATACCTCCCCTACGACATGGATCGAGGGTTGGACTCCAATGCGTGCGACGCGGCCCCCGGGCCGTTGGAGGCGCTGACGGTGTCGACCTAGTCGACATCGACGCACCGTCAGGACCAGCCCCAGATGATGCAGAGGTTGAGGTGTCGGGTCCCCTTGCCGAGCGGCTTCAGAAGGCCGCAGCCCCCCTTTCGCACCTACTAACTCATACTCCCAAGAACCCATATTGCTCAGTATGCAACTGGGCCAAAGCTCTCAGACGACAGCAGCGCAAAGCGCGCAACAAAGGGCCGAAGGTTCCCCGCCCATACGCTAACCCCACTTCGTTTGGACACCTGACGACGATGGATCATTGGTTTGCGATGGGTGAACTCTCGCGGGGGCTCCACGATGAGACCGCGTGCGTGACTTTTCGCGACCGAGCAGCTGATTTCCTCGCCGCTCAGGGTGTACACGACAAGCCTGCGGTTCACATTAGTAACCGTTTAATAAACCTGAAAGCCCCGGGAGAGAAGTTATAATATTGTTATACAGATGGTGCACGTGAGCTTGCAAGGGCATGTTACGAGCTCAAGATTGCCCATGATCCTACCACCCCAGGAAATAAGAAACAAAACGCTGTTGCCGAGCGTGCTAACGGCGTGGTACAGATGGGGGCCCGAGCTCTGCTTATGCAGGCCGGTCTCCCACCACCATATTGGACTCTGCTACAACGCAAAGTACCCTTGGACTCTACCACATCAGATATTTTTGTCTCTGCTACAACGCAAGGACCCTTCAGGAAGGGAGGTCTAGTTGGTAACGTCGCTTTGGACATCCGTTTGAGGCGCCGCTCCTTCCCTTCGGGTCTCTCGTACGTTATGTACCCCCGCCAGAATCGAGATTTCGCATAGCCAAGACTGGCGGAATAATGATTCCTGGGTTATACCTGGGGTATGCGCACAAAGCGGGGGGCATGGTCGGTCCAGAGAGCTACGTTGTGCCGCTCAGACAGCTAGATGGACTAATTTGGAATCAGGGCGCACGCCCGAGGGTAAGCGACCCACCATTGAGAAGTCCGATCAGGTCTACAGCAACATCCTAGATGGCACTGCTGAGGACCAATCCCCCCAGTTTCCTATGAGGAAAGCGTACGAGAAGGCGATGACCGAAGTGCGCTCAGTTACGATCCCTCCAGCCGGCGAGGCCGCGGCCGTCCCAGACGGTTCGAGGCAGGGGACAGGAGCACAATCGGTTCATCCGTTTTGTGCAGAGGATCCCGCCATGATTACGCCGCCGCCTCCTCGAGGAGGCGAGGGCGCTCCACCGCCAGACTCAGAGGCCGATTCCGACGACGACGGTCCGGGGGGTTTGTGCGTGGACGACGAGCCCGCGGTTATTGACGGTCGGGGCCCACAGCGAGACTCTCGCCCAGATGAAGATAAAGATCAGAAGTTAGGTCTCGCACACATTGAGTATCGCTTGGATCGCCACTCTAACTTTTCAGCGGCCAAGCCGCGTGAAAAAGTCCCCGGGAAAGGGCAGCGCCTTGCTCGCGCGACTCAAAACCTTGATGCGATGGAATACTATGAGGATCGGCGCATTGTCGTCGGTCTCACGAAAGAAGAGCTAACACAAAAAACTCCCTTTGACAAGTCGTCGAAAAACATGCAGCATACGAGTTGTACTTTATTATGATCCCGACTACGTACCCGTGACTCGCGTTTGGGTTGCAGACCCAGATCCGAAGCACGGTGCTCAATGGTTAAAGAAATTGCCCGAATCCGCCAATCCTGGCATTTATCTTGGACGCTGGTTCAACATGAATCAGGCGCGGCGCCGACAGACCGTCGAGCAATACAAGGCCGAAAAGAGAGGATTCTTTGGTGTCGACGATCCCAGCCCATGTCTTGCCCTCCTGCGTGATCTTGGCTTGAACGTGGAAGATCCGCCAACTCCGCCCGAGCCCGCAGTGGCCCAGCCGCCCGCGGTTCGTTCCCTCTCTGAGGAGGGCGCTGCTAACCTTGCGACACATCCAAAGGCAAGGAGAGCCGCGCCGTGGGTCGTTGAGCGATTCCGTCGCCAAGCGGCACAGGGCGGCCAAGCAGCAGCTGTGGCCGCCGAAACCTCCGAGGAGGATGACTCAGACGACTACCTTTCGGATGATGAGGATGTGTGGTGGAAGCCAAGTTCCATCGCACGCGATGGCGTTCCCTCTGGCCCAGACGGTGGGGGCCCGTTATCCGATGCGGATTCTGAGGCGACACAGGCGGCAACCTTGACCTCGAGTCCGGCGGCCGCGGCGTCGCGGCGAAGCGTGCCTCGAATGCCGCTGCAGCGTAGCCCGGCTCCAATGCCCAGTCACCGCGAAAAAGAAATATTTGATTTCGATTACCTATACAACCCTTTTACTGATCTCATTTCAATCGTTGACGAGCCTTTCCAACTTCCCAGCGAATGGCGACAGACTAGGATTGATGCCGCTGTAGCTCGATCTGTCTCCAAAGTTGAAGCCCATGCCAATCAAGATGCCAAGGCTGCTGCGAGAAAGGAATGGAACCGATTGCGAGAAATAGGCACCATGGGGCGAGAAAGGCGTCAAATGATATGCCGATGTTGTTGCAGAAATCACAGGGAAGACTGCCCACTTCGGTCGTCTATTCGCGATCCTTGTCGAAAAGAACTCCGAGTTGCCACTAGGACACAGAGGCCGCAAGTATAAAGGTCGGGTCGTCTTCGACGGTTCTAGCGCGAGAGATCATAATAAAGATGTGGCGTTGTTTCAAGAACTTTCCAGCAGCCCTGCTACAATGCAGGCCAGCAAAGCAGCTGACACCTACGGGCTCTTCGAAGGCCATAGTATTGAACAAGCCGACGCCCGTCAGGCCTACACTCAATCAAAGTTGGGTGGCACCCCGACGCGGGTATTCCTGCCCCGTGATGAGTGGCCCGAGTCATGGTCGCATATGCGCAATCCCGTATGCCCGTTAATTCTATCGCTGTACGGACACCCTGATTCAGGGGGATATTGGGAGCAACGGTGCGAGGGGCACGTCACGGCTAAAGGCTTTATCAAATGTAGCCCGTGGCGCAGCTGTTATTTTCATACAGAATTGAAACTATTCTTGGTAATCTATGTTGATGAGTTTAAGCTGGCTGGTCCTGCTGACGAGCTAGCTCAAGGATGGATGTTGTTGCAACCCCCATCTCCCAATGGCCCCAAAGGCATCGATATTGATCCTCCAACAGCGGTCGGACGGTATTTGGGTTGCGAACATCGTCTCTCCACGCAGTTTGTCGAGTGGCAAGGGGAGTTGCCCGCGACTTTGGACCCGCCGCCTCCTAAAGTTAAGAAGAACGCATCCGTCCCAGACGAGAGCGATGAGCAGGAAACGGGGGGTGACTCGACGGCCCAGCCGCCGGAGCCATACCAACCGAGAGAACCCAAACAGGCCAGAGTTATAGAGTACGACATGACTGAATTCTTCGAATCCTGCGTCACTTTATATGCCCAACTCAGAGATACTGACCCAGCTACTTATCCTGCTGCGGGTACCCCGTTTGGCCCCGAACTTGCCGATCTCGAGGACGGTCAAGGCGGGCCTAGAGGCGAAGTTTGCTCCCCTGCGGAGGAAGCAATGGCATCAGCCTTGCGTATCAATGTTGACATTGGGCCCCCAGATCAAGAGATCTTTGTGCGCGGCCTTGACGCCGCGGCGGCCAGCCCCGATGATCCGGAGCCGCCGACCCAGTCGGGCGTGCTCCAGCCCATTGCAGCGAAAGTCTTGATGAAGATCCTTTATGGTGCGAGAATGGCTCGATATGACCTGCTCCGCGCTGTTTGCCATGCGGCCAGTTGCATTACCAAATGGACAGAGCAACGAGACATGGATCTCTTCCGCCTCATTTTGTTACATCAAGTGTACTTCTCACTACCGCACGTCTTCATGGGTAGGTGATAGGATGGAGGATGTCTTGTTGAAGCAATACTCCGATGCGGATCTGGCCAGTGACATCCGAACACACAGGAGCACGAGTGCCAGTTATCAAGCAATTCGGGGCCCATATACTAGAGCTGGGCAGTCTATGGGATCTCAGCGGCAGACGTGTGTATCCCATAGCACTCTTGAGGCTGAAATTGTGGCAGCCGACCTTGCCCTGCGAAAAGAACTGCTTGCAGCTCTTCCGCTTTGGGAAACGTTGCTTGGACGACAGATACGTTGCTTGTTCTTAGAAGATAACCAGGCAGTCTGTAAGGTTATTAAGGCCGGAGGGTCAATGAAGCTTATGCACCTTCCGCGAACTCATCGTATTGATGCTGCCGCAGTGTCTGAACAGTTCTCACGAGGCATCGTAGAACTTCAGTACGAACGGACTCAAAATGAGGCTGCTGACATTGGGGCGAAGAGGTTCACAGACCCTTTGGCCTGGGTTAAAGTATTATATATTGTCAACGTTGTGACTCCTACGTTTTGGACCGCCCAGCGGCACCAAGATTAGTTAGATTCGACGTTTTCAGACGGCCTTCCCCTGAAACCCGGGGGGGTACTGAAGCCCCGCTCAGGTCCGAGTTCGGGGCCTTGCGGAGAGGAGCTGTTGTACCCAGCAAGAAGATGAATAAGAAAAAGAAGCGTCTCAACAAGGGTAAGCCCGCTGTGCATTCTCCAAAACCAATAAACATCCCAGCGGCACTGAACGGCGCCCAGCGCCCGTCTGCCACCGACGCTGCCCCCGGCCAAGCCTCGGTGGCGAATGCACCCGGCCGAGCCGTGGAAGCGAGTACAACTACTCCTGTTACGAAGGAGGAAGGTTCCAGGAGAAGCTCCGATACACCCCGGGTCAAAGGAGGAGATTGAGATGAGAGCAATGTTTGACCTAACCGAGAGTGAAAGTGAGTCTGAGGCATCGGATCCGTCAAAAGCGATGTGCGATGAACAGCCAAGGTTCGAGCCAGTCAACACCGAGCAAGAAGAATACACGCTCGTCTACAAGCCCTTTCTTCTTCACCTTCCTCCTGCTGCTGCTGCTGCTAACTGTCAGAATAGGAGGGGTCACTGGACACAACGCGGACAGAGTCTTAAACGATGGCACTTTGTTCCTATTCTTGTCACGCTTACGCCCGTGAATACAGATTGTCCAGTTGACCCAGATAAGTTGGGTGATCGGCGTGGTACCTATGCAATCAATGTCCGGCATGGTTTGATTGTTGACCGTGCGGATAATTGGCGTGGCGAAGATAATAAGTATCATCGCCCCTTTGAGCAGAATTCGAGTGGCGATTACAGCGATGGCGACTATCATCCAAGTAGATGGACCTGCTGGACTGAATTCTGGATCTAGGACGATCGCGCACCAGCCACCCAGTGGACCGGGGATCGACTCTTATTAGAATATTGTTGTGGCCCTCAGAGCAGGATTGGAAACCCCAAGAATTTTGTTGAGAATTCGTGTAAGGTAATACGGTATACGGAAAAGGAAGATATGATAACCGACAAGGGAGGAATATTGGCTCTGAATGACATACAGAAGTTCAATGGACAACACATAACTTTATGGGGCTCAATGCCCTGTACGGGAGGTTCCCCCTGGCAATACGTGAACGAAGTCCATTACCGCATTGGAAATCATAGAGCGATGCGTAGGCTTCGAGGTATCAGGACTGACTTTAGATATCTGTTTTGGAACTTCCGCGAGATTGCCCGCGCTGTGCGCAAAGCGGGGCGCACAGTTTGTATTGAGTGGCCTACACAGTGTAATTATTGGAGGGCCCCCCAGGTGAAGGAGTTCATGAGAGAGCTAGGGTTTGTCAAAACGGCTTTGCATGGGTGTGGGTATGGATTGAGGGGCAGCAAGGGTAATTTCATGAAAAAGCCCTGGGCGATCGCATCCACATCTCATGACGTGACTGAGGGACTTGAGCGCAAGTGCGACGGCACGCATGAGCATGTTGAGGCCAGAGGCAGGGAATGTAAGTCGGCTGAAGATTACACGGATGCCTTTGCTAAGCAGGTTCACATTGTTGTTTCTTGTGCCGCTGAGCGCATGTTATCGTCTCGTCGTCGTCCTGTCCCCTCCTCTAATTCTATATGTGCCGCTGCCGTTTTGTCTCCAGAGCTTGCGCGGGCCGCCCAGCGGCCGGCCTCCCCTCGGACCGCGCTGCCGCCGCGTTGCGGCTGTGCGGGCCCTGCCTGCCGCGGCCCCCGCGCGTCCGATTGGTCATTGGCCAAACCCATGTGTCAACCGCTGGATACTCCAGCGGCCAAGCCGTTGGGGGAGGATGTGACTTCGGTTCGCTCGGATGACATTGTGTATGAACTCGCCTCGGATTTGCCTGAGGATGAAGAACTTCCCATCGGGGCAAAAGGACAGGCCCCTCCCAATGCAACTCGAAAGGCACCCCCATCGGCCCAGCCGAGTGGGGACGTCGCCCCGTCGGCCCAGCCAGCCGGGGAGACGGCTGACCCGTTTAGCCCCAGTGATGTCATGATGAATGTTGACATCGGAATGGAAGGCGGCGGCGATATTCACGCAGAGGAGATCGCAGCTCGCAAGAGAGCCGCCTCCGCTGCCATTGACGACAACAAGCCTGCCAAAAAGACAGCTGCCTCTTCTCAGGGAAAACATAGTTCCCGCGAGGAGCAACCTGTGTTTCGTTGTTCTCCTGACACGACCGAATGGTCCAGGCCTAGTTACGCAGGGAACATTAAGTTCGCGCGCAAACGGGGATGGATGGCGCTACACGATGTGGCGACACCATATCTTGCACATGCGGAACGACCAAGTCGTTACCGCATTGAAGGAAGATTTGGCCGCCAGCTCCCAGACGATCTTTGAGCGTCTGTTTTCTCGTGTCTCGCAAGGCCCGTGGGTCGCCCATTGGGCGACATACGACAGAATGGCCACGTGCCGTTTCGATTGTGCCCCCCCAAAGATTGACCAGATTCCTGAGGGTACTTATTTTCAGTCATACCCTGATGAAATGACGAAGCTGGTCTGCAGGTTTTACGCGAACGCGCCGGGGGGGACTCGACGCCCCGTCCGAACTCTCGAGAAGGGAGAGGTCGCGGGCCCCGCCGTTGGCCCAGCCATCCGGCGGGTGACTATATACGGTGATTTTGTGAGCGTCCCAGTGAGGGGCAACAAGACGAAAGGCTCTCCCATTTTGTGGTTAAAAATGCGGGGCCCTTCGCCGCGTACCCCGCCCCGCGGCAAAGCCGCTGGGGATGGTTGGGGTACCATGTGTGCCCTGCCTGTTGCCAAGGGCCGACCTTACATGCCTGTGCATGTTGTTGAGGAGGCTCTCACCGATTCAGCCAGAGCCAGTTATTTCCAGTCTTCTCCTCAGCAGGCTGTGGCCTGGCGCGAGGCAGATCCTCGGTGGTCGCGCCGCTACGACTTCAAGGAATGGCTCGCGAGCGATGGCCTTGAAGACGGTGTTGGCTCGACTGACAAGCCACGCGCTCCGCCAAACACTGAGGCCAAGGCCGATCAGCACGACCCAGTCGTTGCTGGAGCAAGTCCACTTTTGCCCGAGGGCTTTGAGCAGCCCAATCCTGAGGCGCCCTCCGAGGGCCCTCCTAAAGACAAGGAGAAGGGTCCGTTCAAGGCGCCGAATGCTCCCCGGCTGCGGCTACGGCCGCGGCCCGGCAGGGGGGGGCTCGGAGGTGGCTGCACCCATGCCCTTGCCACGCTGCTGCCGAAAGTCCAACCCCACCTACCGGCGAAAGTCTGGCGGGGAGCGGGAACGATCCCACGGCGCTGTGGCAGCCTCTCCCGCCCCCTCCGGCTCGCCGGAGGTTTCGCGGGCTACCCTCCGGGGTGGAAGGGTGCCAACGGCACGTGGTTGACGCGGCTAACGAGGCTCTGGCGGGCGTGGCTCTGGGCTGGAGATCTACCTCGCGCGAGGGACTGTCTGCTGACCGGGGCCATATGCTGACGAGGTGCCCGGGGTGCCCCCAGCTTCGGGATTCTCGGTGCTCGTGCTACCGCGTAGGCAGTGGCGGGGGGGCCAAAGACATGCAGGGAATTCAGCCGGCCCGCGGGTCGCAGCCTGACAGGTGGGTGGGCCAGCGCCTTATAAAGCTCCGGCCTACAGGAATGCCCATGTGCGGACCGTCGCGCTGGTTGCCGTTACAGTTCCTGGCCTGCTCCGAACTGTCACAGAATCCAAAAAGGGGTCCTACGGGATGGGCGCCCCGCAGCAGATCCAGCACGCAGTGGGGGTCTCTACTGCGTCAACGAGATCCCCCCCGGAGGGCCGACCCGAGGCCGCGGCGCGGCCCGCGCGCGGGTTCTTATTCAAGGCGCCGACATGGCCACGCTTGGGAGCGGAGACGCCGGCCGACCCAGTCGGCTCGGCCAGCAACCAAGCGAACATTGCCACGTCGCTTCTTTCGGTTGGATCTGCCCCGCAGAAGCCTTTGGGCAACCCTGGAGCTGGTCGGCAGGCGACCGGCGGATCATCCGCTGGGTCGGCCTCGAATCCGGCTGCCCTGCCCGGCCGAGCCGAGGGCGGGGCAGGCAGTGGCTCTCCCCCTGGCACAGCCGGTGGTGGAGGTGCCCCGTCCGGCTCAGGCGGCTCTCCCACAGGGAACCCTCCGCCCCTTGGTGGCCCCCCTGGGGGCGGTGGCGGTGGTGGGCCCCCAGATGCGGGATCGACGGCAGTCGATGACGAGGGGAGGGGCCCGCCCCACCTTGGGCGCGGCCCCTGGAACGCCCTCGACTATCACTGGCATAGGGGAGGACTCGCAGAGCACCCCAAACCGCCATTACGCGAATGGGAGGCTCGAGCGTCCGAGACTCTTCAGCTTAATGTTGACATTACAGATCCTCGGCTGAAGGCCTGGACGGGCAAATTCTCGCTTCTGCAGAAGGGCCAGGCAATTGCCCAGGTTGCCCGCAAGAATGGGCACTCATGGGCCCCTTTCGTTGGCGAGGATATTGCGGCCATGATGGCCACAGGCAAATCTACTAAGGACTTTTTCCATCCTTTGTGCTTGATGGAACACCAGCAATACAAATTCTGGTCTTGCTCCGTCCATATTGTTTCTGATTATACCGTCGCGTTCAGAAACGCGGCCGGGCAGAAAGCCACGTCAAGCCATCACATTCCATGCATTATGCAAGAGCACGTTCATGGCATTTCTGCCAAAGTCATGAGTGGCTGCATGGGCCCCGAACTTCGGGAGGCTGCCAAATCGCACAAATGGGCAGATCACCAGCATTACAAGAAGGGAGTTCATACTCCGGCGCGATTCATCTTTTGGAACTTTCACGACATCGCTGATGGATCAACTTTTAATTTGCTTGAAGTTCGCGTAGAATGAAAGCGGGAGGGAAATCCGGTGATCTTCGCTGGGGCCCTCCGATTGATGTTGGAGGCAGCTGAACGCCTCATAGACGATGCAGTCGCGCGCTCGCCTGATGGAGCGATTGAGATTATGTACATTGGCGGGGGCCACAGGTGCTGGAGGTCGGACGGAGGCTGTGTTGACCGTATGTGGGACGACGTTGCCACCCTCGTCCGAGCGCGAATGAACCGTCGGATTGAAGACTACAAGGCCGCGGGGACATTCGCGCGCATCATGATTCTTGACTGTGCATGCCTTTATCGCAAGTTGCAGCACCCTCAAAGGGACTTCTATCATTTTCTGTCAGAACATAGTGACTATAAGGTGGACAAGGACGGACACATGGTGAAAGGTAAGGCGGCCGAGATATGCGCCGAGCACATGTTCAAGGCTGCGAAACTCTCTGCGTTGTTATTTTGCAAACCCTCCGTCGGCCCAGCCGTCCAGGGGGGTAGCCCATCGACGAGGAAAAGAGCCGGTGGGCACACGGCGGAGGAGGCGACCTTTAAAGAGCTAGTCATGTACTGGCAAGACTGGAGCCCCACAGAGAACAATGTGCCCAAGTCTGCGTTCGACACTCGTCCGTTCAAAGTACCTTTGGACCCCATTATGTTCCCTGCCGTCCAAGACGGGACAGGGGACGGGGCTATTCATTCTAAGCTTTCCGCCACGTTCATTGATTTTCTCAAGCGAGGGAATGTGCACGCAGAGTTTTCCCCGTGGCAAGATGACCATTATTTCTTGCCGCGGCGTCGTCCCTTTTGTCCGGGAATGCCCCCGAATGGGAAACGACTTCGATTGCCCACGGAAGGAGTGCAAAATGATCAACGCATGCGCCCGGCGGTGGAGGAGCTGACAAAGGTAGCGCCGAACCCAGCGGCCCAGCCGCCTCGGGTAATGTTCCTGCGGCGCGGGCGGCCCAGCCGTCCAGCGTTCCCGTGCTCGCACCTGTGAAGTGCGTGCAGGACGCCAGGGCGCCTGGTGAAGCGGCGGAGGAAACCCTCCGTGTGAAATGCTCTGTCGGCCGCGGAACCAAGCTCAGCGGCGCGCAGAAATTCCCCAGGCGACTTAAAGAGGGGGGCGATCCCAAGAATGGTAATGATTGGGAGTATGATTGGCCTGTGCATCAGCTGTATCAGAAAGTTAAGATGTTGCCCTATAGTGATACATCGAACACGGATCCAGTACTTTATAATTTCCTTCGACCGTTCACTGCGGAGAGTGGTGATCTCCACAGACCTATGATGCCTGGGAATCGTTGCCCAGGCGAGGAGGGCCGCGTGGAACAAGTGGCGAAAGGAGAAAATCCGGCCCGCAGCAAGCAGTTCAGGACAGTCCAGATTCACGCCACTGGAGAAGCTTGGTTAGGTTACCAGGTGCTGCAAACGTCCACGAAGACCCCGATCTTGGATCCTACTTTTATTGTTCCTAATTGGGCACGTTTCTTTGTGATCAAGGCCAATAGGTCGTGTGAAGACCCAGAGGCTATCGTTGCTGATCGCTTGAATTGGGCGAAGTTGTCGACAAAGACCCACAAGGCGGGCAACGCGCACTGCGTGCAGCTCACTTTGCCCTTCCACGTAACGGATGAAAAGCTTGGGGAGGTCCAAGACCCGTCCTCATAATGGAGCAGACAATCTCACGGTACGTCTGTGACCGCCCCCCAGTCGATATTGGAGGGCCACCAGTTGCTCGCATCGGATCCTCACTACGGAGGGGGTATCAAGAAGGGAAAGGTCGGCGTGTATTCTTTCCCTTGTGCTAGCAATTCTTCCACGCATACTATAAATATATATTCTGTGGCGGAGGAGACTTTTGGAGATGGCATCTGGGTAATTGCGGAGGTCATTTTCTACGCAAGGCCTGCGTGCATCAAGGGCTCGCCCGACCAGTTTTGCAGTGACCCATCCCAGATGGTGTTAAGTGAGCCTCGCCTGTGCCATTGGGCACCTGCCGCACTTCATGTCACTCAGGCTTATACTTTCTTGCAACATGTCGCTCGACAAATGGAGTTGCCCCTGGAGCAAGACTTCGGGGTGGAGCGTTATCGCGACAAGGAGAGAGTGGATGCCACGGACCAAGTCCGAGAGGCACAGCGGCAGTGGGCCCCAAATTTGGGGGCCATCTTTTGGGCAGAAGGAGCGAAGTCCTTGCCGTGAGTATCGCAGTGAGTTTGATGACATTTGGCCATGGCTCCAAAATAAAGGAGTCAGACTCACAAGGATTAATCCATTACACAAAGAGGAGGCCTCAGAAGCATCCAAAGCGCTTGTTCTGGCTAATAAGGAGAACGAAGACAAGGCCAAAACCAAGTCGCCAACGGATGTCCAGGTCCCGGCGCCGGTGGCCAAGCCTTCCGACGCGCCTTTTTCGCTTGCTACGGAGAACTTTCCACCTTTGGGACCTTCTGCGCCCCAGGCTGAGGGAGTGCCCCATTCTCCGCCCGGCCCAGCCGCGGCTGAGGTGGCGCCTCCTCCTCCCAGTGTAGATGCAGTTGTGAATGCGCCTGCGCCTCCTCCCCCGCCGAGGGAGGCGCCGTCATCATTTAGGACGGCGGACGATGTGCCGAAGAAGCCCCCGCCGCCATCTGATGCGAAGATGTCGCCGCCACCGGCCAAGCCGCCGAACGTTGCGCCGAAGAGGGATCCACCTCCAGTTAGGCCGGTGGGCGATGTGCCGAAGAAGCCTCCGCCACCATTTGATCCGAGAACAGTTGCACGAGTGGCGAAGCCTCCGCCGGCCAAGGTGGCTCGCATCGATACTGGAGCCGACAACCCTTCAGTCCGGTCGGCGGGCACCGCAGTCACTGAGGAGAGATCGCCGGCGAGGCCCGCTGATGCTGCACCCATGGCTGCGCAGCCGCCGGCCAAGCTGGCGGGCTCAGAGACAGCGAAAGGCAAGCCCCAGGCTTGGCCTGCGCCTCCAAGTACGCAGACTTGGACACCAAGTCTCCGTTCGCCTGAGCCCCCTCCTTTGACTTCGAAGTGGCGCGTTGAGCGTCATTCACAGGCTGACTTCAGGCTCCAACAAGCTGATGCTGCGCCCAGGGCCGCGCCTCAGCAACAACATTTTAAAACTTTTCCGGCTTTTCCGGGGTCTTCCCAGGCTGCCCAAGGTGGCACTGGGGTGAACCCGACTGCGCGGGCCGAGGGCCCCGCGGCAAAGGCAGCGGCAACTGAGACAGAAGCCAAGACTGCCGAGGATATGGGCTCTGATCGCCCCGGAGGCAATGAAAGGCTGGACAATCCTGCAGCGCCTCCCCCGAGCCAGACGGACGGTGAACCCTCGTCGGAGGAGTCTCTGCCCCCAAGAGGGGAAGACGCTGCTTCTAATATTACCCGGACCATCAAAGACGTCTCACATCGCCACTTTGAAGGAACGCAAGCACGCAACGCGCTCAAGAATGAGCGCAATTTCTTCCACGAGCGGCGTCGTGCAATTGCCGATAATCCGACGATCGCCGAGGATCCTGATAATTTGCAGGAGATGGATGTACAAATTGAAGCAACAATGAGGATATACAAGCTTGCGGGGAAAAAGAGGAAACACGAGCCGGGAGAATACTCGGACCCGTGGAAGTGGTTTGCAGCCACTGTTGTAGACCATATCCAGACCACGAAACCAGATTTCGTTCCTACTCCTGTGATCGCCGCCAAGAGCAAGCGTTCACAGCCTCGCACTGAAGGCGAATTGATTGCAGGTGGAAATAGGCTGCCTACTCCCCCTGCGCAACCGTCCGGCTCAGCCGTGGCGGTGAGTGTACCTAAGCCTCCGCCTGGCCCAGCCAGAGCGGAGAACGCGCCGACGCAGGGGGATCCGATGATGGTCGATTCGGGCGCTGTTGATGCAACGCTTGCTGCGCCACATGAGGCTGCCGAGTCATCCCCTACCAAAGATGTCCAGAGCTCTTCTGATGAGGCGGCTGCGCCCACTGCGAAGGCAACCCCACCGGTCGTCGTTCCGAGCGGACATGACGTGGCGGAGCCTTCCTCTGCGGACAGAACCCCGGGTGTCCCAGACACGCCGGGGTCCCTTGAGGCCAGCCCAGATCTTGCTCACCTCCATGAATTCCCGTATCAAGGGGACCCTGATCTTATCCACCTTGAGGAGGAGCATTATCGGTCTGGCCCAGCCTCTACCAACTTCTTTTGCAGAGCGAAACTGCCGCCTTCCCCTGATATGCGGCAGCCTAGCCCGACGGAAGATTCGCCCCGTGAGGGCGATCATGAGGTTAACGTCGGCCATGCTGACCACTTTAGGGGCAAAGAGCTTTATCTTTCGCTGGAAGACCGCACTCGGTTTATTGACACTACGCCCATCCATCTGAAGCGGAGAGTTCGAGAGGTCCACACTACTGGTCCAGTACCCCCTGGTGTAGAGGCCCTTCGCAACAAAACGTCTGGCACGCTAAAACAATTTGCGGAGCTCCTTGAGGATCCCATATTTGCATTGTTAGGTGAGCTTTCCGTAGACATAGGTAGTTTTGAGCAGGTGCGAGACTTTCTCCGTGCAGACTTTCACTCTGATGATGTTCCCAGCAAATTCGATCCCCAGTCCTTTCAGGTCCTGACTTCGCTGGTTGTGGGAGCTTCTGATCGCGAGAATCCGGCGGCCCTGGGCTCCGCGGGTTTTTGGCGACGCCACAGTTGCCGAGTAGATGGGCCTGCGAAGCGCATTCGAGATTTTGCAACGTATCTCGCGAGGCGCTGTTCTGATTATGCGAGGTCTTCGGGAGGCTGGGTCTACTTTGGAGACCTAGTGGGGAAGATTGA
This sequence comes from Prorocentrum cordatum, assembly GCA_963575745.1. Lineage (NCBI taxonomy): Eukaryota > Dinophyceae > Prorocentrales > Prorocentraceae > Prorocentrum > Prorocentrum cordatum. The sequence goes on along the minus strand of CAUYUJ010018516.1, from coordinate 420,704 downwards.
TGAGGATGGGTCTAAATACCAAACATACGCATTTGTTGCACACGGCCTAGCCGCTTTGCAGCCAGGGACCGTGGAAGTCCTTGGTGTGCCCCCTGAGGACCTTGTCAGCATCAAAGAAACGAGTGCTCATAAGCTGCGGCGCGACTTTAAAGCCTGGCCCCTTCATGGGGAAGAGCGGGCTAAGTGTCCCGTTCCTATGTTCTATCGAGCGTGCCAGGGACATTCCACGTTTGTTGCCTCCATTGAGAGGATATGCGCACCTTATGACCCTGGCCTAGCCAGGTGTCATGGCCCCTCCTCCATACTACTGGCATGAAGACGTTGATGGGATCCATGGTCGGAGAGACTCAGTTCCCAAAGAGCACATCAGGGCTTTGTCTCGAGGCGGACTACGGATTGTTGAGGCTTCTTCCGACCGAGAAGGATCCGAACATGCAAAGCTCAGATCATTTTCCCTCCTGGCTAAGCCAGCGTGGGGATGGAGAGCCTGCTCCCGTGAAAAAGCACCGAGCCATGGGCAAAGACCCAAAGACGGGAGAGCCTCCGACGATTGGGGCACGGCCCGCAGTGGACACAGTCCGTCTGTGGGACCAGCTTCCAACACACAGAGACTCCTGGCCATTAGCTCTAGTTTTCAATGGCCGTGTGCTCACCCGATGTTCGTACCGGGTCTGCCAAGACGGGACTCTCGTGCCCCGTGAAGTGCCAAGGTTCACCGACATCGACAAAGCTGTCACCCTTGCCAAAGTTGACGACTGGTGGGATGCGGAAATACAGTTGATGTCATGGTCAATTAATTGTCTTTAATCAGGAGTGGACCTCATATGAGGTAAATTTTGATAACAAATCCATGCTTGGTTGGGTTCACACTGACGAGATTTTGACATTGCGCCCAAAATTTAGGCATTGGTCTGACAGAGCAGACGCATTTATTCAGTCCGTTCCCTGGGATGATGACGGTCGGTTCCTCTGTGCTGGACTGCGCTGGGTGCGAACTGGCTTCGGCCGCTGCCCCTCTTGCAACAACCCAGTGAAGTATATGTACACGGTTGCACTCAGTTGTTTGCTTCAGTCACTCAAGCACAGAATCATTCGGGACTCACTGTGGAACAATTGCTTTGAGTTGACCGTTCCCAACCATGAAACGCTATCTTGGAAGCATGATCGCTATGTTAGAGACAGAATACTACGACAGCGTAGAGCGTCAGCGGATGCCATGACGAACATCAACAATACTTTGAAGCTGGAGCGCAAATGGGCTGCAGAGAATGGATACATCCTTATGGCTGCTTCAGGTCAAACCTTTGGAAACAGCCGCCCTGGTAGCGTTCCTGCCTGGATTCCTGAGCGCGCCGCGGCCCAGCCGCCGGCGCGTCACGGACCTTTCTTTCAGTACCTTGAACCCCTCAAGAGGCGATTCATAAAATGGATTGCACACTTGGCAGAGAGACAAGGGGTTAGGGCACCGCCGATCGCTGAATGGTGGCCCCTGCTTTGGGCCACACAGATTGATCAATATGCGCGCCCCTTCTTTTGTCCCGCTCTGGCAGCTTTCGACTGGCCAGAAGCACCTGACTCGTACATTTCACCTAACGAGGGTTGGAATGAATGGGAGCGCAGCATGCAGGCGGCAAATACTTTTGTGCCGACTCTTCAGACATTGCAAGACGCAAAAACAGGAGCCGCACCATGGCTGCCCGTTACTCAGGATACTGGTGTGGACGCCACAGGGCCCAGCCCTCGTGGACGCCCGCCGGTTGCTTGGGCAGATCGTTCGTTGCGCGTCTTGCTCGTGAATCCAAGTCTGTAACCAGGCGTAACAAAATGTCTTCTAATCACCTTCTTAGTGCGGTGAAACCTGTCGCTGGTCAAACCGAGACGACAGGTGACGAGGGACCCGCCACAATTACCTTCGATTTCACCGCCGTCTGCGGGTCCCAGACCCAGCAGATGCTTGAAGGGAAGATCGATCTCGATCTGCCCAACGGACTGGTGCACCTTCACCGTGATGATGACTCTTTGAGCATCGCAACGACGAAGAAGCCATATGATATGGCTGCGCAATATGTCATGGAGGACACATGCTACCACCCGGACACGAGCGCGACCGATAGGTTGCGCCTAACGGGAGAAGTCGCACATGATGTCCCTGACGATGTGCGACAAACCATTGAGTGGAATTGGGAGATTCCTGTTGAAGACCTTGAGTTGGGTCTCCGTATCACGCGCGTGATTGTGATCGTCCGTGAGCCCATTAGTGACTTTATTGCCGAGGGGCATTGTATTGCATGCCCCCCGGGGGGGTTTCTTACCCGCGACACAGACGCAGGGCATGACAATGACAAGCGCCTCACGGACGCATGCGCGCTTGATTGGCGCATTCGTGCGGCTGTGGAGACAGATGACCTCATAGAGGCATGGGCCCGTGATATAGGCAGACAGGGTCGCGCAGAGATCCGTCGCCAAGGCATGAAGCTGCAAGATGCTGTGTTCTGGTAATACCCATACGTGGAAGCAACTGAGCTCCAAGACAGCGATGAAGGCCCCTTTCGTACTGCCTGTGACAAATATGGTGCGCATGTTGCGACTGCCGCGAGGGGTATTGTTATATGCGCTAAAATGCAGCATGAAATACGTCTTCGTGAGGAAGGAGGCGCTGGCGAGCCCTCCGACGGCCCAGCCGGTTCGGAAGGGGTCCCTGTTGCGAAAGCAAGGCCAAGCCATGCTGTTCGCCCTGGTCCGCCTCCTCCGCCTAGAAGGCCCGACGTCCAAGGCGATCGGGCCAACGATGACGTTACTGAGTCTCCGCACTCCGCCGGCGGTCAAACCGTCACGGCGGGAGAAGAGCATTCGAGACGTTCTTCTGATGGGGGCGCATGGGATTGGTCAAAGTCCGCGCGCCTGCGCGGCGGGGCCATGGGTGCCGGGCGCGCTGTTGGCGGCTACAACCCCGAGATCCACTGCCCGCAGCACGCGGATGATGAATAGCAGGGATACTGGCTCCATCGCAACGCCATTCACTGGATGTCCCGCGAGGAGAATGAGAGTCGGACGTGGCACTTTGTGCCCCCCTACGAATACGACTACTATTTTCGGAGAGAGAGAGAGAGAGAGAGAGTGAGAGAGAGAGAGAGAAAGGCAAGGGGTACACCAAGGACAAGGACAAGGACAAGTACAACAGGTCAGCCCCCTATGCTGGCCGTGGTAAGGGAGGCAGGCCAGCTCCGTCTTATTGGACAGCTGGCCAGACGGGAGGTTCATCGTCTTCGAACCCGAGACCTCCGTCTCCGCCTGCGCTTGGGCGGTTCCTCTAGTACAACAAGTGAGGGCATGCACAGGCCGTGCGACAAAGTCGCTACGGCACCGACCGCACGACATAGTCGTATCGGTGGAGAGGTTGTATTTAAATTTTGGTGGGGTTCGTCGGGTTTTCTCCGGCCCTCAGCCCCCTGGCAACCACCGTTGAGCGGTAAAATGCTTTTGGGGTTCGCTCCGGTGGCTGTAAATATGTACAGGCCGGGTGGGCTGTGGCTGGTTGGATTCTACGAAACCCGCCGCGGGGGGAGTAAATATGCTCCTCTCCGCCTCATCATGCACTTGCCTCTCCTATTGCCTGCCTTGCCATACCTTGACATTGGTATCACTGTATACCGAAGCTGTATCTACTGCTCGAGTGGGAAAAGGAGCGCGCCGGGGGGCGCGTGGGCGGCCCGTGTCGTCGTCCGTCCCTGGCCGGACTCCTCACTTCCTGTACTTGAGTGTAGTTGCTTAACGGATAACCGATAGTTTCATCGATGTCTCATCCCGTATCCTCTACCACTGAGCAGAGTCAACATGAGACCTTAATTCCTTTGGCGTCTTACCCCGATTCTCAGAGGAAAGACTATTTTGGCTCATGCTTGTCCGTTGGCCCCCTGCTCTTGGACCTTGTCCCTCGGCGTACCCCGCGAGCCCAGTCCTGCGGGGCAACGCGGCGGGCGCGTGGGACTTCGGGGAGTGGGGATTTTGGATCTGATCGCGCGATGGCTTCGGGGGGCCGCCCTGCGTGGTGGAGGCCAGTGCGCGCGCTGGAGACCGCACCGCTCGGCGCGTCGGCGGCTCGGCAGGCGGCCCGCCGCCGGGCGCAGCTGGCCTGCGAGGCAGGCTTGCGGCATGCGTGGGCGGCTCGTGGCGTGGCCGCCAGCGGGCAGCGCGCCCGACGCTGCGGCCGGCGGCCCTCGGCGCACCCGTGCCGGGGCGTTCGCGGCGCAGGCGTAACGCCGCGTGGCACGTGGCGCGCGTCCCGCCTCACGGCTTCACGCAGGCCACCGATGAGGAACTCCATTGGGCTGCCGCAGGGCCCCGCCTTGGAGCGACCCTCGGCTGTGAGCCACTGTGCGAGGATGCCGCGGGGTACGTGGCGGCGGTCACGATGCCCGTCGGCGTTCTTCCCGACGGCCCCGCCCCTGGCCATCCCGCGGCGGCGGCGGGGGATCGGCCCGCAGGGCTACGGGAGGCCGCCCCTCCCTTCGCGCAGGGCGCGGAGGCGTGGCCAGCTGCCGACGCTGTGCCGCGAGCGGCGGAGAAGGGCGCGGAGGACGAGGTGCGAGGCAGCCGATGCTCGCGCGGTGCCGTCGTCTACTCATCCTGTACGCTGGGCCCTGCCCGCGGCTGCACGCGCGGCGGGGGCCGCGACGGCGCTGCCGCGGAGGGCATGCCCGCGCCGCGCACGCCGTGGCCGAGGACGCAGGAGCGGCCCAGGGACCTCTCCCCCGTGAAGGTGGTGAAGGAAGGCCCTGACCGCACGCCGATGGACACGGTCTCGGGGGCCGTGCCGATTCTTGGCGAGAGCGCTGGCGAAGGTCAGGGCTCGGGCGCCCAGTTCATCGTGGACGATGCCCCTGGCTTCTGCTTGCCTGCCGCCTGGGCTGCGGTTGCGACCGCGAGGGCGTTGCGGCGGCGATCGAGCCAGCCTTTCGCGCGTCGCCGGGCGGAGCTGGCAGGCGAGGCCCTGGCGGCCACGCAGCGGTTCCGCACGCTCTTCAACGCCTGGTGGGAGGTCTGGCCGCACGTCGATGACGACGTGTACCCCGCCACCGCGGCATTCGACGACTACGGCTTCAACGGTTCCGTCGGCGCGGACTGGGTGCAGCGGCCCTTCGAGCCGCAGGTCGTGCGCCCGCCGCCGCCGCCGCCGCCTCCACCCCCTCCTCCCCCTCCCTCCAGTTCGGCCCGTGGCGACGGCCGCCGAGAGTTCACCCCGGCCGAGCGGCAGATGATTCTGGCTGAGCTGGAGGAGAATTTCAGATGGGAGCTCTGCAGACGACGCCGATAGCAGCAAGAGTGCCAGCTGCGCGGATGGCCTCATGACGGTTCTGAGCCTTGCCTGCATGCGCCGTGGCTGTTGGTTTCGGCGTGCCGTGTCGTGGGAGTCGCGTTGCGCTTCTGTCCAGCAGCGCGGGGTTCAGGTTGTTGTCCCCCCCGCGGGGCCTGGAGCTGAAGGGGCCCGCCGTGGGGCTTGGGGCTGGATGAGACCACGAAGGGCCCTCGATCCTTGCCTCGGGGTGCTGGTGGGCGCAGCCCCAGCACCGGTGGAGGCTGGCCAAGCCCACGAGACGGCGCGGCGTGCGGCAGGCTCGCGCAGCTCGAGCCCTACGCACGGCCGCGGCGGCGAGGTGAAGACGCCCCGGGGTCGATGAAGCACCGAAGGCACCGAACGCACGCACGCACGCAAACACAACCAAACACACATACACGCAAACACACACACAAACGCACACACACACGCACACACACACACGCACACACACGCACGCACATAACGCACATACGCACGCGCACGCTCACGCACGCACGCACGCACGCACACACACAAACACACACACAAATACGGCACGCACGCACGCACACAAACACACAAACACACACACACACAAGCACACAACCACACACGCAGACACACGCACACAAACAAACACACACAAACACATACACAGTCACACACACAGCCACACACAGACACACACACGCGCGCACACACACACGCACGCACGCACGAACACACGTACGCACACGCACAAACACACAAACACACGCACAACACACACACACAAACCATCACACACAAGTACGCACGCACGCACGCACACACATAAACGCACACACGCACGCACGCACGCATGCACGCGCACACACACACACACACACACACACACACACACGCACAAGCACACACACAAATACGCACAAACACACACACAAGCACCCGCACACAAACACACACAGACACACACACACACACACACGCACAAACACGCACACAGACACACGCACACGCACGCGCACACACACATACACACACACACGCACGCACGCACGCACGCACGCACCTACGCACGCACGCACGCACGCGCGCACACACCAAATTACACACGAACGCACGCGCACACACACACACACACACACACACGCACGCGCGCACGCACGCACAAACGAACGAACACACAAACACACACACGCACAAACACACACGCGGTCACGCGCGCACGCACGCTCGCACACGCACACAAACACACGCACGAACACACACAAACACACACACACACACACGCACAAGCACACACACACACACTCACACGCACAAACACACACACACACACACACGAACGCGCACACACACGCACAGACACGCACACACACAAACACACACAAACACACGCGCGCAAACACACACAGACAGGCACACACACAAGCACGCACGCATACAGACACACGCACGCGCACACACACACACACACACACGCACACACACACACACGCACGCGCACGCGCCAACGCGCGCACGCACGCACGGACGCACACACACACACAACCACACACACAAACGCATACACACAAACCCACGCACGCACGCACAAACGCACAAACGCACACACAACCACAGACACACAAGCACAAACAAACACACAAACACACAAACGCACAAACACACACAGACACACAAACACACACACACACATACACGCATTTACTTTGACACACATACGCGCGCACACGCACACACACGCACGCACGCACGCACGCACACACACAAACACACAAACACACACACACAAACACACGCACACAAATACGCGCACAAACACGCGCGCACGCACGCACGCACACACGCACACATAGAAAAGACAAACACACACGCACACACACACACACACACACACACGCACGCACGCACGCACGCACACACAACCACACACCAACACACACACAAACACACAAACACACAAACACACACACAAACACACGCACACACAAACGCACACACACAGACACACACACATACACAACCACACACGCACACGAACGCACACAGACACACATGCACACGTACACACACGCACGCACGCACGCACGCACACACAAACACACACAAACACACGCACACACACACACACACTCACGCGCACGTGCGCACGCACGCACGCACGCACACACAAGTACACACACAACCACACACAAACACACGCACACACAAGCACACACGAACACACACAGAGACACACAGAAACACAACCACACACAAACACGCACAGACACACACACACAGACACGCACACACACACACACACACACCCACGCACACACACACACACACACACACACACACACACACACACACACACGCGCGCACGCACGCACGCACGCACGCACGCACGCACACACAGACGCGCTGCGCGGAGGACCGCGCGCGCGCCCAGCAGTCAGAAGGCGAGACGGCCGACCACCCACGGGGCAGTGGCCGGGCGCGGCGCGGGGGCGCCAGGGCAGGCGCAGGCGAGCGGCGGGGGCGGCGAGGGGAAGGCGGCCGCAGGGCGAGGCGCTGGAGCGGGGCGGGGCAGCTGGGCGGCGAGCGAGTGCGAGGCAGCAGGGGGGCAGGAGTCCGAGGCGGGGATTTATATTTCACCGCCGCCTGAAGGATCGATTGCCGGAGATTCCGGCGGGCGGCGGGCGTGGACATATTTTCGCCCCCAGGGGCCCAACCATATCCACATCCACCGCCCGCTTGGCCCCAAGGGCGTCGGATCCCAGGCGGTGGATACGGATCAGTCTTCGCCTCGCCAGGAGGGGCGCCACGCCAGAGCCGGGCGGGCAGTGCGCGGCCGGCAGCAGCAGGACCGGGACGAGGGGCGCCGCGCCAAAGAGGAGCGGGCAGGGCGCGGCCCGCAGCAGCGGGGCCGGCGGAAGGGGGGCGGCTCCGGCACCCAGTCCTGACCGGAAGGTCCAGGAGGAGGGGAGAAGCCAGCGAACGAGGCGAAGGCGGGAGCGGAAAGCCCGACCCCCAAGGCCGAGGCGAGGCGGCCGCGAGAGGGTCGGCACTGCGTGGGGAGGGCTGCGGGCCGCGAGGCGCCGGGCCCCCGGGGCGGGGCCCGGAGCGCCCGGTGGGTGGGGGGAAAGGAAAAGGGTTGCCAGGCGATCGCTGCTGATGGTCCACGCGGAGGATCGACCCAAGCCACACACACACTTTTGGTCTGCGGGTCGAGAGCGTGCCTCTTCCGGGTAAGAGCTAGGCGGGGCGCGCAAAGCACTAATTGGGGAGACAGAGCGCAGGCGGGCGGGGCCTCAGGCGGCCGGAGGGCGCGGGGTGCAGGCGGTGCTGAGGAGCTTGCACAGGAAAGCACACACACACACACACGGGGATGCGGACAACACAAAACAGCCACGGGGACACGGAAAGCAAAAACGCACACCGCATCCTCTTGTGAGCGTTTCCCACGCATCCCCTTACCCTCGCGCTACCGCCGTTCATATATGTTTCGAACGTTGCCCATACCGGTGGGAGCGGATCCCTAGATCTTGTGATCACTATGCATCCGCGTCCAAGGGGACTGCGGATGTATGGTGGATCCTCGTTAATTTGTGGTTCTCGCCGGAGGGTTTCTCTCATGTTCCGCTAAATCTCTACACAGATGGATGGCGCCCCCTTTTCACAAAATCTTGTCCTCGCGTAGGGTTTCTTCACTTTGCAGCTAAACCTTGCATGTCCCAACGGGTATTATGAAAACCCACCATTCGTGTGAGGTTGCTTCACACGTCATGGAATGCAGCTATGAATCATACCCAACATCTACTGGAGCGGAGGATGGGAAACGTAGCTGTTGCTCTGGTACCGCACGCATATTGCTTGAAGCCTTTACGGGCTACATGGATGGGGGGGATTATCCCTAAGGGCTTGTCGACTTTTCGCCAATCGACTTGTGAGAATCGAGCCAGATAAACCCAGGTAAATGCAGATAAATCGAGGTAAATCCACGTAAATCTAGATAAATCTGGGTAAATCCAGGTAAATCCAGAGATCTCCAGGGAAAGTTCGAGCACTTCGCGGCCGCTCCAGCGCGAGTCGAAGGACGGCAGAAGTCGTTAAGCCTTTAACGAGATTATCTTGCACATGGCGCCCACACCAAATTCAGGATGTCGTGGTCTGCGTTTTTGGGGAGCGCGCCACTGTCGGCCAACTCACGGACCCCGCAGGGGCCACAAAGCTCTTCTGCTCCCCGCTCCTGCCCACCCGAAAGACCAGCGCTCATCCTCCTCCTCCCTCCCTCCCTCCCTCCCTCCTCCCCTCCCTCCCTCCCTCCCTCCCTCCCCCTCCTCCTCCTCGTCCTCCTCCTCCTCCTTCTCCTCCTAGCGCCGACGTCAAGAGCTCATGCCCGCACGCACGTATTGTTTTGTAATGCCGCTCGGTCGAGTCTGACATGACCGTTGATGTGAAGGTCAGCTCACACGAGGATGGCATCAATTGTGGGGAGCCTCGCCGGTCCAGCGAGGCTCTCGCCGCAATGTTGATGACCGTGGGCACGTGCTTTCATCGGGTGAGGGACTTGGGGCGGGCAGGTGCCCAGGTATCCGACGGCATGTTCTCTTCAGTCCTTTCGTTTCGTTCATCCGTTTCGTTGACGGGCCATCGGACCAGCAGCCTTGGACCTGGAAAAAGATGCCCCTTGGGAAGTGGTCGGGAAGTTTTTGAGACGTGGATTGCAAACATCATAATCATTTGCGGATATTTGGGCGTATTGCAGCATCAGTGGCGCGAGTTGGGCTTACCTTGGTCCCTCCTCCTCCTCCTCCTCCGCGGCCACAGTTAGTTCAAAACTGGCCCTTCGAGCCCTCCTGGGGTGCATCCTAAGATTTTTCACCCTGGGTCGGTTTCCGGTATGCCAGGGGAGGGCCCGACCCCAGGGGCAGAATTCGAAGCGTGAGTCATTCGATCCTCCCGCATCCTGCATCATTCCTCCTTCTCTTCCTTCCTCCCACATCTCCTGCCTCCTTCCTCTCATCCTGCTTCCTCCTATGCCTTCCACCCCCCGCTCCGTTGTTCCTCATTTTGTCGTCGGGGCGATGTTTTACCATCCTCGTTTTTCCTCCCTCTGCTTCCTCCCATCGTTCCTCGTCGAGAAGGAAGTAGATGGGTGGAAGCAGGAGGAGGACAGAGGAGGAAAGAAAAAGGAAAGATATAGGGGGGAGCAGGAGGAGGAGCGAGCATCTCTTCCTCACTGCTCTCCTCCTCTCCTCTCCTCCTCCAATCGTCCCTCATCTCTCCTGTCTCTTCCTCCTCCGCCCCAACTCGCCCAGACCTACGGCGCCGCGCTCTTCCCACAGCGTGGAACCCCAGAGGTCATGACTCCTCCCCCAAGACAGGCACTCCCCCCTAAGCCGTGTCTTGACGGCCCCACGGTGTCCAGTATCATCAGAGGAACTTGAGATCATGATAGTGATACGTTTCAGGATTTGCTAGATTTCCAGGGTTCCCATATTTCCTGATGCTCCGCTCGGGCGGCAAAGACGGGGACCGCTAGATACTCTGGAAACCCCGGAACGCATCCTGAGCTAATCCTACCGTGGCGTCATTGTCGCCTTATGGAACGGGCCCCCAAAGGGAGGCCGGAGATCGCAAAGCCGCCGCGATCTCACAGGCGCGGCGCGGCAAGAGGGAGGTCTGGGGCGACCGTGCGGATGCGCTTTGAGGGTTGGCTCGTATCGCCCCTCCTCCTCCTCCTCCTCCGCCTCCGCCTCCGCCTCCTCCTCCTCCTCCTCCTCCTCCTCCGCGGTGGACAGAGTGACGCGTGGATCAGCAGGATGATCGTCGCGCCAAGAGGAAGAAACACCAAATCAAAGCACGGTGGGGGCGTTTGTTCAGGAGCGTGCCCATGATGCTTCATACCCACAAGGCTTCCTTATCAGATGACGGCGGCGGTGATATCCATGGCCAAGCCTCCGTTTTGTGCTCCATCGGCTTGCAAGACCCTATGTTCTTTGTCCACTGCCCTCGCTATGTAGGCCCGCGGCGGCATACCCTCCCCACGCAGGCCGGCAAGGGCTTCGGGAAAATGGGCGTGGGTTGCGGCGGCGCCTTCTGCGGGGGCGGCTTCGTCGGCGCCGGCAAGGGCCTCGGCGGCCGCCGCCGGTCGGGCGAGTCGCTGGCGGCTGGGGTGCCTCTTCGCCGGTGTGGAGAGGGCCTGATCGATAGGTTCAGACTCTACGGCGTATACAAAAACCTCGTGTAGAAAAAAAGAAGTATAACGAAAACCGTCGGTTTTTTAGACCCCCGGGTGTTTTATGCCGCCCGTTGTTTTTACGCCCTTGGGGTGTTTCTACCCTCCCGTTTATTGTACCCTCGAGGGTTCTTATACCCTTAGACTCACCGAGCGCGTTCCATCGCCAAGCGCCTGCTCGCAAGAAGGGTGCCAGGTGCCGTTGTGCACCGCATCCCTGACAGCCACACTGTTTGTCTGCTGCCGTGCGGAGGGGCGCAAGCCGTGGCTTTACCGTGGCGCACTGCCGCTCTTCAGTGACTTCTCGGTGCGCCTTGGGGGTGCGCCTCTTTGGCCCCCGCTTGCGGTCTCTGCGTTGTCCTCATCCTCCTCCGCCTCCTGTTTCACGCTTCTCCGCTGCGCATTCTGGTGATAAGCTCAGGGGGGTCTGGCTTGTCTTCGGCGGGAAAAGAACATCCGAATAAACACCTTTATGCTTCGATGTGCAGTGGGGGCCCATGCCAAGAAACACCCTGCTTGCCTCCAGGGTGCCCTGGGTCTCTTGGGTTTCGATGGGTCTGCCATAGAAAGCGTGACGTTCCCACACCAAAAATCAGTGGACGTCCTGGGGTCTCAGGGTTGGGTTTCTTGTGGAAGGTTTCTTGTGGTCGAGCTCCTATCATAATGTGTCGTAGATCCTCCGCGGCGGGTCCGGACCATTTGCGAGTGCTTACTCTGCGAGTAGTGGAACCCGCTGGCCCAGAGAGGGGCGGGGCGGGGTTCCTCGGTTCTCGGGAGCTTTCAGGAGATCTCCGGCTCGGGGAGGCTTTCTCGCCACGGGATGCGCTCCAGCAGCTGCGCCTGTCTGGAAGCGCCCCCGGGCTGCCAGAAGCATTCCGAGCGGCCGCCCGGGGCCCGAAAGATGGCCTTGACGCCCCAGGTCTACAGTGATGGGATTATGTTCCACCGCCACTACCACAGGTACAGTCGGCCCAGATTAGTATTTCGACCCTTGTGTCCTGTGTGTGGCAATGTGGCCCTCGGAAGGGTCTTGTGTCCTCTCGCGTGTCCTGTCCAATCGAGTCCGACTGTAGGACGGGGAAGAAGGGAGGATTGGGAGGTCCTCCTCCTCGTCCTCCTACCCATGGCAGTGGTGGGAAATCGGCCCATCATTCAACGACATGATCTTTCAATCCTAGCGTTATTATTTTGGCCTCCGGGGAGGGCAATCAAACATGTGTCCAGGGCGACGAACATTCTCCGGAAATCGTGACGATCGAGATGGGTACGGAAAGAATGGGTACAATGCCCAACAGCAGTTCCTGTTCATTTTGAACTGGGCTCGCTGTCCGCGCCGCCGCGGCCTGTGTCCCTTTGAGACGGAAGGCCGCCTGCACAACAGCGGCCGCTGTTGGTTTGGGCAACATGTGTTGTTGGGCATTGTAACTACCTATCTTCTCCGTATTCATTTCGGGCGTCCAAAGGGAAGGTATCGTTTTTTTTTGGGCCGCGCATTGAAAAAAACACATCGTCTGATGTTTGGGTCTCTTGTTTCTGTATGCGCATTTCGGCCATGCATTGTCGCAGGCACCAGACACGCATGGGGAGAGAGAAGAGGGAGGGGAGAGGAGGAGGAGAAGGAGGAGGAGAAGGAGGAGGAGGAGGAGAGACTTGTGCCCCAAGAAGCAGCTTCTGGAAATCTCTGCAGCGCGGCCAACCCCTGATGGGCCGGTCGAGACATGACTTAAGTCACTATGATGCATGCGCATCCTCAGCATATCGTGCTTTCGGATGCTATATAATTTCAACCTGGCATCGCTCGGGCGTGTGCATTTTTTTCTCGGCGAGGACCATCCAGGACCATCCTGGACCATCGAGCAAAAAAAACACGCACGAAACCGAAAAATGCATGGGAAATGGACGTCCGAGCGATGGCGAGTTCAAGCGGGGAATGGGCAACACACACGCTCTGGCGATGATGTTTTGGTGCTCGGCCAAGACTCTGCTACCTTGGCTGTATCCTTGCTTGCTCAGCGAGTTCGAGCAAAAACACTATTATGTAGAGATGCGCTGCCTGCCGTCAACGTTGTGGCACTGATGCCGAGAAGACAATGCAAGACAATGCGTCCACCAACCAGCCCCAACCAACCAACCACTATCGAGTCGCAGTGCATAAAATGCGCAAGCCGCAGCCCCTTCTTCGAGAGAGCTGTTATACGACTTGACAATCTGGACAAGATGCTTGTCGCCCAAACTCCATGCGATGCCTATGGCGGAGAAGCCTCCGTGTTGAGAGCGCCATGGCTTCACAGCGCGATTTACTACACGCTGCACGCCTGCAGCCTGCCACTGGCTGCAGTACGGCATTACAATACGAGTCAAAGGCTGTTGCTCATGGACAGTCGAGCCAGGGAGGCGAAAAATGGGGGGCCGCACCCCCAAGATTCGTGGTAATAGTGCGATGTGTGAGGAATGCTGACGCAAAATGCTACAAAACTTCTTGATCTCACTGTCGGCGTGCTGCCGCTCCGAACACAAACGGCGCACGCGGAGCGCGTGTGCGAGCGGCCATGCTCGGTGCACGCCGGCGGGATGCATGCTGCGATCGCTGAGGGGGATCCACAAAGACGACCGCTTGATATGGATGCGGTGATCCATGATGCCCGTGGAGCGCCAGCGGGGCCCACGGTAAAACACGACGTCGAGCATCTGAACCTCATCGGAGGCGATGCTCTCAACTTCTAGCTTAAACACCGTTGACAGCTCTTGCAATCTGGCAATAAGGGCATCCAGCTGTGCTCTGGACCCCGAGTGCACCAGCAGAATGTCGTCACGATACCCAATATAAGCTACTATGCCGTGCAACTCACAGAAACGATCTTGAGACACGCTGTCGCGCTCAACTTGATTGAAATACGCTGCGTCAGCAACCTCCCCACTACAAGGGAGTCCCATGCCAGCGCCGACGGTGACCTTCCAGACCTTGTCGGGCGCTGTGGGGCACGCCACGTACTGGCAATCCAAAATCGCACGCAGCAGCTTGGCGTATGCATCTTGTTGGACGCCGTCGAAAAAAGCTGAGGAATGTGTGACAAGATCGGCATGCAAACCAGACATAAAATATTCTTTTATGTCTATTTTAACTAAGTGGCAATCGGCTGGCACGACTGTGCGCGACATGATCTGTAATAGGTGCTGGGTGTCGCGAGCCAGAAACGGAACACGCCTAAGATGAGGGAACAACGCGTGGGATATCCACCGCATTGCTGGAGCCATCGGATTACGAACACTACAGTGGAGGAGGCGCAACTCCACCTTGCCAGGAGGATTGTGCGTCTTGACGGTGGCCCCAACGCGCGACACGATGTCTTCGCACCGGCTCGCGTCCACGTCCGAAAGCATGGCTCGCTCGAGCGCCCTGTCATCTAAAACCCTGCACGTTTCGCGAACAGCCTCGATGAAATCAGTTACCACTGTCGCCCCAAAACTGTATGGAGCGAGTTTCTCTCGGTAGGCGGGGCCAGACAATAGATGCATGTAGCGATCGTGCAAATCGCTCTTGCGGATTAAACAAAACCGGCATCTTTATCTGTGGGGAGCGCCCTGACGCCGGTTTTTTGGAGGAGGGAGAGAGCAAGCCTAATCACTGCGGGCACTGGCGGAGCGCGACGCCGGCTCTGTACAAGGCACGCCTGCCAGACCTCACGCCTGACAGCGTCAACCATGCACTGCAGAGACAGAGGCAATACAACATCACACGGTTTGCAATATCTTTTTTTGGATCGCAACCGCCACCAACTTTCGCCAGCTGTTGGGTCTTCGGCGTTAGATCCGAAAAACCATCTCCAACGAAGCTTATGCTCCCAATTCCAAAGGGCAAGAGAAACGTGAGACAAAGAAGATTTGGGTGTCATGCAAAACACGTGCTTTCGATGAAACATCGTAAGCAAAAACCGGACTGGCCAGGCCAGCTCGGTACCTGAAGGAACAGTCGCACAATTCGAACGCGGGTGAAACAAATAAACTGGTTTATCATCACATGAAAGCAAAGAGTTGAAATCAGGGGCGGGAAGATCACGAGTGAACTGCAGGAACAAACGGGCCAGCCTCACCGTCACGTCCCCCTCCCTCGCCGCCTGCCTCCAGCGGATCTGCCACGTCCAGACCCTCTCGCGCTTCCTCGTGCGCCAGCGCCCTTCCCGGCGCTCGTCTTGCCGGATGCCTTGCTCTTGCCTTTGCCTTTGCCCTTGGACTTGCCCTTTGACTCGCCCTTGGGGGAGGGCGTGGCTTTCCCGTTTCCCTTGGACTTGCCCTTTGGGTTGCCTCGCCCTTTGCTTTTGCCTTTGTCCTTGCCCCCGCCCTGTCCGGCGGGGACGTGCCGTTTTTTGATAAGGCAGCAAGGCGTACGGCGTCGGCAGAGGATTGGCCAGCGGCCATGGTGGAGGTGTACAGAGATGCCGCCTGGGCGGCTATGGTGCCGCCACCTGCCGGACCTGCTCGGCCAGGCACGCGCTGGCGAGCGATCACACGAGCATCCACGGCCATGTTGAAGAGGTCCGCAGGGCTCGTCCCCATCATCTGCTGGATCAGCTTCTCCTGGGCCTGGTCCTGCTTGGCCTTCTCCTGCTGCTTGCGAGCCTTCTCGTCTGAAGCTCGAGCCACCGCCTTGGCGTAGATGGCGGTGGCTTTGGCCTTCAACCGTTCGGCGTCGACGCCGGCAGTGGAGACCTGGAAGCCGTCGTCGTTGTCCAGGTCCAGATCGAGGTCCAGGCCTGAAACTCTGGACGTCTGGTCGGACAGGGCGGCCGCGCATGTCTCGACGAAGTAATCCCTCTTCGTGAGCCTGCGCAGGTCGTCCCTCTGCTCGGCCAGGAGCAGCACATCGAGTTTCTTCTATATGGCCAGGTGCGCGCTGTAGGGCTCTTGCTTCGCCTCCCGCAGCGTCTTGCCGGAGAGGTCAAGGCGGAAGCTCAGGTCAACGACGCGCTCTGTGTCCAAGAACGGTGACTCGTATGCCAACGTGAAGGGTCGACACCCAGAAGGGACCCGGCCAGCACTCAAAGCTTCCACATCGCTCCTGGTGCTCGTCGCCCTCTCGTTCACCTTCTGGAGACTTGCGATTCTCGCGTTCAAATCGTTCGTGGATTTCTGAATTCTCTTAATCAGCTCATTCGGTAGGAACCCCTTAAACTCGTCTTCCACTAGCTTCTTCACAGCTGCGAAGTCGGAGCTGGCGGCGCGGGCTCCTTGTACGTCAGCGGGGCCCAGAGCCCCCCGCGGAGAACGGGACTGGCTCTGGGCTCCACGGGCCCCATCTGCCGGTGCTGACATCAGGCTAGACGCTGGCGCTAGCAGCGGTCTGCGCCCACCTGCAGTCCTCGCGCCTGGGAGTTCACTCGTCGCAGCGGCCGAGGCTTCATCACGGGACATGGTGTTGTGTAACAGGAATTACCGTAAACAGGGAATGGGCAACATACACGCTCTGGCGATGATGTTTTGGTGCTCGGCCAAGACTCTGCTACCTTGGCTGTATCCTTGCTTGCTCAGCGAGTTCTAGCAAAAACATTATTATGCAGAGATGCGCTGCCTGCCGTCAACATTGTGGCACTGATGCCGAGAAGACAATGCAAGACAATGCAAGACAATGCAAAACAATGCAAGACAATGCAAGACAATGCAAGACAATGCGAGACAATGCGAGACAATGCAAGACAATGCAGGACAACGTAAGACAATGCAAGACAATGCAAGACCATGCAAGACAATGCAAGACAATGCAAGACAAGGCAAGACAAGGCAAGGCAATGCAAGACAATGCAAGACAAGGCAAGACAAGGCAAGACAAGGCAAGCCAAGGCAAGACAATGTAAGACAATGCAAGACAGTGCAAGACAATGCAAGACAATGCAAGACAATGCAAGACAATGCAAGACAATGCAAGACAATGCCAGACAACGCAAGACAATGCCAGACAACGCAAGACAATGCAAGACAATGCGAGACAATGCGAGACAATGCGAGACAATGTGAGACAATGCGAGACAATGCGAGACAATGTGAGACAATGCGAGACAATGCGAGACAATGCGAGACAATGCGAGACAATGCGAGACAATGCGAGACAATGCGAGACAATGCGAGACAATGCGAGACAATGCGACAATGCGAGACAATGCGAGACAATGCGAGACAATGCGAGACAATGCGAGACAATGCGAGACAATGCGATACAATGCGAGACAATGCGAGACAATGCGAGACAATGCGAGACAATGCGAGACAATGCGAGACAATGCGAGACAATGCTAGACAATGCAAGACAATGCAAGACAATGCGAGACAATGCGAGACAATGCGAGACAATGCGAGACAGTGCGAGACAGTGCGAGACAATGCGAGACACTGCGAGACACTGCGAGACAATGCGAGACAGTGCGAGACAGTGCGAGACAATGCGAGACAATGCGAGACAATGCGAGACAATGCGAGACAATGCGAGACAATGCGAGATAATGCGAGACAATGCGAGACAATGCGAGACAATGCGAGACAATGCGAGACACTGCGAGACAATGCGAGACAATGCGAGACAATGCGAGACAATGCGAGACAATGCGAGACAATGCGAGGCAATGCAAGACAATGCGAGACATTGCGAGACAATGCGAGACAATGCGAGACAATGCGAGACAATGCGAGACAATGCGAGACAATGCGAGACACTGCGAGACACTGCGAGACACCTGCGAGACAATGCGAGACAATGCGAGACAGTGCAAGACAATGCAAGACAATGCAAGACAATGCAAGACAATGTAAGACAATGCAAGACACTGCAAGACAAAGCAAGACAATGCAAGACAATGCAAGACAGCGCAAGACAATGCAAGACAATGCGAGACAAAGCCAGACAATGCAAGACGATGTAAGACAATGCTAGACAATGCAAGACAATGCAAGACATTGCAAGACATCACAAGACACTGCAAGACACTGCAAGACACTGCAAGACACTGCAGGACACTGCAGGACAATGCAAGACAATGCGAGACAATGCGAGACAATGCGAGACAATGCGAGACAATGCGAGACAATGCGAGACAATGCGAGACAATGCGAGACAATGCGAGACAATGCGAGACAATGCGAGACAATGCGAGACAATGCGAGACAATGCGAGACAATGCGAGACAATGCGAGACAATGCGAGACAATGCGAGACAATGCGAGACAATGCGAGGCAATGCGAGACAATGCGAGGCAATGCAAGGCAATGCAAGGCAATGCAAGGCAATGCAAGGCAATGCAAGCCAATGCAAGGCAATTCCAGGCAATGCCAGGCAATGCCAGGCAGTGCCAGGCAGTGCCAGGCAGTGCCAGGCAGTGCCAGGCAGTGCCAGGCAGTGCCAGGCAAGGCCAGGCAAGGCCAGGCAAGGCCAGGCAAGGCCTGGCAAGGCCTGGCAATGCCAGGCAATGCCAGGCAATGCCAGGCAATGCCAGGCAATGCCAGGCAATGCCAGGCAATGCCAGGCAATGCCAGGCAATGCCAGGCAATGCCAGACAAGGCCAGACAATGCCAGACAATGCCAGACAATGCCAGGCAATGCCAGAGAATGCCAGACAAGGCCAGACAAGGCCAGACAATGCCAGACAAGGCCAGACAAGGCCAGACAAGGCCAGACAAGGCCAGACAAGGCCAGACAAGGCCAGACAAGGCCAGACAAGGCCAGACAAGGCCAGACAAGGCCAGACAATGCCAGACAATGCCAGACAATGCCAGACAATGCCGGACAATGCCAGACAATGCCAGGCAATGCCAGGCAATGCCAGACAATGCCAGACAATGCCAGACAATGCCAGACAATGCCAGACAATGTCAGACATTGCAAGACAATGCAAGACAATGCGAGACAATGCGAGACAATGCGAGACAATGCGAGACAATGCAAGACAATGCGAGACAATGCGAGACAATGCGAGACAATGCAAGACAATGCGATACAATGCACGACAATACACGACAATGCACGACAATGCACGACAATGCACGACAATGCACGACAATGCACGACAATGCACGACAACGCAGGACAACGCAGGACAACGCAGGACAATGCAGGACAATGCAGGACAATGCAGGACAATGCAGGACAATGCAGGACAATGCAGGACAATGCAAGACAATGCAGGACAATGCAGGACAATGCAGGACAATGCGAGACAGTGCGAGACAATGCAGGACAATGCGAGACAATGCGAGACAATGCGAGACAATGCGAGACAATGCGAGACAATGCGAGACAATGCGAGACAATGCGAGACAATGCGAGACAATGCGAGACAATGCGAGACAATGCGAGACAATGCGAGACAATGCGACAATGCGAGACAATGCGAGACAATGCGAGACAATGCGAGACAATGCGAGACAATGCGAGACAATGCGAGACAATGCGAGACAATGCGAGACAATGCGAGACAATGCGACAATGCGAGACAGTGCGAGACAGTGCGAAACAGTGCGAGACAGTGCGAGACAATGCGAGACAATGCGAGACAATGCGAGACAATGCGAGACAATGCGAGACAATGCGAGACAATGCGAGACAATGCGAGACAATGCGAGACAGTGCGAGACAATGCAAGACATTGCAAGACACTGCAAGACACTGCAAGACACTGCAAGACACTGCAAGACACTGCAAGACACTGCAACACACTGCAAGACAATGCAAGACAATGCAAGACAATGCAAGACAGTGCAAGACAATGCAAGACAATGCGAGACAATGCGAGACAATGCGAGACAAGGCGGCGAGACAATGCGAGACAATGCGGGACAATGCGGGACAATGCGGGACAATGCGGGGCAATTCGGGACAATGCGGGGCAATGCGACACAGTGCGAGGCAATGCGAGACAATGCGAGACAATGCGAGACAATGCGAGACAATGCGAGACAATGCGAGACAACGCGAGACAGTGCGAGACAATGCGAGGCAATGCGAGGCAATGCGAGGCAATGCGAGACAATGCGAGGCAATGTGAGACAATGCGAGACAATGCGAGACAATGCGAGACAATGCGAGACAACGCGAGACAATGCGAGACAATGCGAGACAATGCGAGACAACGCGAGACAGTGCGAGACAGTGCGAGACAGTGCGAGACAATGCGAGACAATGCGAGACAATGCGAGACAACGCGAGACAGTGCGAGACAGTGCGAGACAGCGCGAGACAATGCGAGACAATGCGAGACAATGCAAGACATTGCAAGACACTGCAAGACACTGCAAGACACTGCAAGACACTGCAAGACACTGCAAGACACTGCAAGACACTGCAAGACAATGCAAGCCAATTCAAGACAATGCAAGACAATGCAAGGCAATGCAAGACAATGCAAGACAGTGCAAGACAATGCAAGACAATGCAAGACAATGCAAGACAATGCAAGACAATGCAAGGCAACGCAAGACAACGCAAGACAATGAGAGATAATGCCAGACAATGCCAGACAATGCGGGGCAATGCAAGACAATGCAAGACAATGCAAGACAATGCAAGACAACGCAAGACACTGCAAGACAATGCAAGACAATGCAAGACGATGCAAGACAATGCAATACATTGCAAGACAACGAAAGACAATGCAAGTCAATGCAATGCAATGGAAGACAATGCAAGACAATGCAAGACAATGCAGGACAACGCAAGACAATGCCAGACAATGCCAGACAATGCAAGCCAATGCGAGACAATGCAAGACAATGCAAGGCAATGCAAGACAATGCAAGACAATGCAAGACAATGCAAGACAATGCAAGACAATGCAAGACAGTGCAAGACAATGCAAGACAATGCAAGACAATGCAAGACAATGCAAGACAATGCAAGACAATGCAAGACACAACAAGACACTGCAAGACACTGCAAGACACTGCAAGACACTGCAAGACACTGCAAGACACTGCAAGACACTGCAAGACACTGCAAGACACTGCAAGACACTGCAAGACAGTGCAAGACACTGCAAGACACTGCAAGACAATGCGAGACACTGCAAGACACTGCAAGACACTGCAAGACAATGCAAAACAATGCAAGACAATGCAAGACAATACAAGACAATACAAGACAATGCAAGACAATACAAGACAATGCGAGACAATGCGAGACAATGCAAGACAATGCAAGACAATGCAAGACAATGCAAGACAATGCAATATAATGCAAGACAGTGCAAGACAATGCAAGACAATGCAAGACAATGCAAGACAATGCAAGACAATGCAAGACAATGCAAGACACTGCAAGACACTGCAAGACATTGCAAGACACTGCAAGACACTGCAAGACACTGCCAGACAGTGCAAGACAGTGCAAGGCAGCGCAAGACAGCGCAAGACAGCGCAAGACAGTGCAAGACAGTGCAAGACAGTGCAAGACAGTGCAAGAGAGTGCAAGACAGCGCAAGACAATGCAAGACAATGCAAGACAATGTAAGACAATGCAAAACAACGCAAGACAACGCAAGACAAGTCTACAGTGATGGGCTTATGTTCCACCACCACTACTACGGCCCAGATTAGTATTTCGACCCTTGTGTCCTGTGTGTGGCAATGTGGCCCTCGGCAGGGTCTTGTGTCCTCTCGCGTGTCCTGTCCAATCGAGTCTGATTGTAGGACGGGGGAGAAGGGAGGATCGGGAGGTCCTCCTCCTCGTCCTCCTACCCATGGCAGTGGTGGGAAATCGGCCCATCATTCAACGACATGATCTTTCAATCCTAGCGTTATTATTTTGGCCTCCGGGGAGGGCAATCAAACATGTGTCCAGGGCGACGAACATTCTCCGGAAATCGTGACGATCGAGATGGGTACGGAAAGAATGGGCACAATGCCCAACAGCAGTTCCTGTTCATTTCGAACTGGGCTCGCTGTCCGCGCCGCCGCGGCCTGTGTCCCTTTGATACGGGAGGCCGCCTGCACAACAGCGGTCGCTGTTGGTTTGGGGCAACATGTGTTGTTGGGCATTGTAACTACCTATCTTCTCCGAATTCATTTCGTGCGTCCAAAGGGAAGGTATCGTTTTTTTCGGGGCCGCGCATTGGAAAAACACATCGTCTGATGTTTGGGTCTCTTGTTTCTGTACGCGCATTTCGGCCATGCATTGTCGGAGGCACCAGACACGCAAGGGGAGAGAGAAGAGGGAGGGGAGAGGAGGAGGAGGAGGAGAAGGAGGAGGAGGAGAGACTTGTGCCCTAAGAAGCAGTTTCTGGAAATCTCTGCAGCGCGGCCAACCCCTGCTGGGCCTGTCGAGACATGACTCAAGTTACTATGATACATGCGCATCCTCAGCATATCGTGCTTTCGGATGCTATATAATTTCAACCTGGCATCGCTCGGGCGTGTGCATTTTTTCTCGGCGAGGACCATCCAGGACCATCCTGGACCATCGAGCAAAAAAACACGCACGAAACCGACAAATGCATGGGAAATGGACGTCCGAGCGATGGCGAGTTCAAGCAACGTTTCGCATTCTGTGGCCGCTGCCTTTCCTTGAGCAGGCCCCGGCCCGCCTCCTGCTTTGCCCGGCGGCCGCCGTATGCAGCACTGCGTCGGCACGACGAAGCACAGTCGACGCGTGCGCACGGAGGAACAAGCATGGCTAGGGAATTAGCCCGAAGAAGAAGACTGCGCGCGCAGACACACAAATACACACACAAACACACACACACACCAACTGTCGGAAGTGTGCGCGGATTTCTTGGATCGGCGCTGGACCTCCCTGGCGCCGCCTCTGGCGCCGCCTCTGCGCGCCAGGAAGGGGGGTCCAGCTCGGATCTACTGTTCAGGGGGTCCTGTGGGCGGGGTGCATGGCTTGGCAGGCTGGGGAGAGGGTCGAGGGCAAGCAGCGCAGGCAGCAGCGGAAGCACGAGCAGCTGGAGATGCAACCACTCAGCCCATTGACCGAGACCCCCGAGAGGCCATGTCTTAATCAGCGCAAAGCGAAGGGATCTGGCGGACCTCCGAAAGACGATGCTGGTGCAGGTGTTTCTTCTGCCAGCGTCCTCGATAGGGGCACCCCAGAGTCGGGGGCGGCCAAGGGGGTGAGGACTAGGGGGGATGGGACTGCCGGTGCCGAGAAGTCTCCTCTGATTTCATGGCCCCCTCTTCTCCTTGGCTCAATACGCCTCCTGGCTCAATACGCCTCCTGGCCCTTGGGGCCTCTTGGGGGCCTCTTGGGGCCTCCTGGGGTCCTCTTGGGGCTGAAGGCTGGAGTTTTCGATTCCCAGTCCCCTTTTGGGGCCCCTCTGGGGGCCGTTTTGGGGCCCTCCGCGCGGATGCCTCGGGCCATGCTTTGCGAACCCCCCTCGTGGACGCACCCCCCCCTCGGACGCCCCCGGCTGCTCCTGCGACGGGCGCTCTCGACGGGGCACCCCGGAGACGGCTTGTCGCCCGCCCGCGCGGCGCCGCGCAGGGCCGGAGGGCAGCACGAGGCCTCCTCATCGGGGGTGGACAGACCTCCTACCCTGACACGTCGATTGAGGAATTGGCCGTTTTCGGTTCGCGAGAGGGCGTCGCGGCCGTCATGTTTGCGGGTCCAGGCCCGTCGGTCTCGGCCCCAGGCCGTTTTCCTTAAAGGGAGGTTTATTAGAGGGAGGTTTGTCCACCGCCGATCGTCGCGCGCCCGTGCGGCCTGCGAGGGCGCAGACTTTTGGGATCGGCGCGGGGGCCCCTGGCCGCGCACTCCCTGGCCGGCCCCGATCCCAGAAGTCCGCGCGCACCTCGGAGAAACACGTCTGCGCCTGTCTCGGTTCTCGAGTCAAGGCAGTGGGCTGAGCAGGCCTCCTCCCGCGCCTCCCCATCCAACTCCACCTGCCCCCCCCCCCCCAGGGTCCATTTCGATCGGATCGCGCTCCCATCCGATGTCGACGTCAGCCGTCTCGATCCGCCAACATTCCAGTGTTCCGACGACCCAGTGCGACCCCCTGTTCCAACGTTGCTGTGCGCGTTGGTGACCCGATTCGGGTTCGGCCCCGTGCCCGCTGCAGCTGGGTCCTATGTCGGGCGAAGAGAACTATGCACATGCACCGATCCTGGCAAGGCCCATCTTTGACCCAGGATCGGTGCATATGCCTTCCTGGCCAAGGTAGGAGGGCGTATGCACCGATCCTGGGCTCAGGATGGGCCTGGCCAGAATCGGTGCATGTGCATAGTTCTTTTCCCTCTACTATGCAAATTCCAACCCGATCCGATTTACCGATTCGATGCTGGCTGCTCGTGTCTCCCCGCGTCCAACTTCGCCAGCCCTCCTCCCCGACCGAGGCGCGGAGCCTCAGTTCGGCCCCCTGAGAGGCAGGGAGGAGGACAGCCCCCTCCCGGGCACGCCGCAGCAGAGCGCCTGATCCACCACCCTCTGGTCCTGCTCATCCTGCTCCTCTTGCTGTCATGAAGCAAATAGTTCCCGAGGGAAACGGGATCCGAAGTTTCTCGCCATTTGGGGGCTTTCGGGGACCCTCCTGGGCCCTGGGACCATCAAACAACGGATTGGGAGGATCAGCTGGCCCAGGGAAAACCTTAGGGTCTAGGGCCCAGAACCTTTGCCCTTCATTGCAAACTGTTCCTTCTCCTCCGTCTTCGTGCTCCCCCCCCCAATCCGGCTCAGTTTCCTCAGTCTACCCATCATCCTCCATTTGCTCTTGTTGCTCCTCTTCACGGCCTCCGTCTCTTCTTTATTTCATACCTCCCTCTACCTCCTCCTCCTCGTCCTCTTCCCTTGCCTCCCCCTTATCTACCTGCTCCTCCCGCTCACCTTTCGTTTTGCTCCGCCTCGCGGTCGCGCGGTTCAGTCCTGCCCCCCCGCTGACTGATGAGCGAGACTTTTGTGCGAGTGCTAACAGAAATTCACCGTCCTCCTCCGCCCAGGGCGGCTGCCTCATGAGCAGGCGGCAATGGGCGCTAGCGGCAGACGAGTTGCCGAGGGAACCCCCTCGACCTCGCACCCGGCAGCAAGGCGTGGTGATTGCGCAGGGGTCGCGCAGTGTTCACTCATCCTTGTTCCCCCTCCGAAGGTGCCCCCCAGCTTTTCGCCCCATCTTGGAGCACCTGGGGCGCTCTGGGCCTCTTGCGGGGGTGCTCTGGGTGCCGTGGAGGCCTCTTGGGCAAGGGGCACTTCTGGCAACGCCCGACTCCTCCGCAAGTCGACGTTCTAGCCCCCCCTGATGCTTTGCACCGCTTCCAGAAGCGCACTCGAGGTGCTCGAGCAAGCTTTAGGTTTGCAATCTCGGAGGTCTGGGCTCGTGCCCCTGGTGAGCGTGCCGTGCCGCCCCCTCTCCGCCCCTGGACGGTTTAGGGTTTAGGGTTTAGGGTTTAGGGTTTAGGGTTTTGGGTTTTGGGTTTAGGGTTTAGGGTTTAGGGTTTAGGGTTTAGGGTTTAGGGTTTAGGGTTTGGGGTTTGGGTTTAGGGTTTAGGGTTTGGGGTTTGGGTTTGGGTTTTGGGGTGGGGGGGGGGGGGGGGCGACGCTCGAGCGGCTGGACGTCGTGGAAGCCTCCGGCACCCCCTGCCTCCCGTCGCGCTCCCCGCGCGCCACTCGGGAGCGCGCGCGGGGTATACCGCGGGCCGCGCCGACGCGCGGCCGTGCCAGGGCGCGCCCGCGGATCAGCCTCGCGCAGCACTCGGCGGCCGACCAGCGCGACGCTCGGCGAGCGACCGGCGATGGCCCCGCGCATCCTCCTCCTCCTCCTCCTCCTCCTCCTCCTCCTCCTCCCCTCCTCCTCCTCCTCTCCTCCTCCTCCTCCTCCTCCTACTCCTCCTCCTCCTCCTCCTCCTCCTCCTCCTGGACCAGCTGGGCCTCCTCCGATGCCAGAGGCCCAGGGCGGCACTGCTGTCTCCCCCCTTCGGGGGGGGGGGGGGCCTTCTGGCGTCGAGGCGCGCTCTCCCTGGACGGGCGTCTCTGCATGCCGAGCAGCAGGCCGGGTGAGCGGCGAAGGATAACGGGTTCGTCTTCACCGACATTGGCGCGTAAGCTGCCCGCGTAAGGCCGCGCGTAAGCGCCGCCGTCTCCAACGTAGCATGCCGTGCTGGCGGCCGGCGCAAGCCGCCGCGCAGGTGGGGAGAAGTGCGAAGGGGCGGCCTTCCCCAGGAGGCTCGGGAGCCCCACGCCTTCCGAGGAGGCTCCCGAAGCCTCCCCCGAAGACGCAGACAGCCTCTCGGTCGCCGCCTGCCACCGAGATGGCCTGCTCCTGGAGGAGGAGGAGGAGGAGGAGGAGGAGGAGGAGGAGGAACTGGAGGAGGATGAGGAACTGAGGGAGGAGGAGGAGGAGGAGGAGGAGGAGGAGGAGGACTCCTCCTGCGCTCCCCCCGCCTCTCGAGGCGCCCGGTGGCCGGGCACCCGGGGGCGGGCCGCGGCCGCGCCCTTTTGGCCCTCTGCGGCCGCTCCCCTCGGCGCCCGCGCCCTCTCCCCCCTCCTCCCCGGGGGGGGAGGCCTGGCATCGCTCGGACGTGTGCCTTTTTTTTCGGCGAGGGCCATCGAGGAGCATCCTTGATCATTTCGGGGGCGGAAAAGAGGGGGGTGATGACTAGGAGATCATTTTTTTATTCCGGCCGGTAACGCTCGTTACCCGGGGGGGGGGGGGGGTCGTGCCCCCCGGGTAACGGTAACGCTTGGGCTGGGCGGGGTATGGCGAAGCAGGGGCGCTCTGCGATCGCCATAGTATGCGCGCGAGCAGCACTCTCTGCCTGAGAGCACCACAGTGGCTTGCGATTCGAGTACAAGCGCAAAGCCCGCCGCGTGGTCCCGGCACCACGCCCGCGCCCGCGCGCGCGACGACGATGATCGACGAGCGACGAGCGACGAGGTCGACGACGACGACGACGACGTTTGCCGCCTGTTTCGGCCTCCGGAGGCCGTTTTCGGGCGCCGTCGACGACGACGACGACGACGACGACGACGACGACGACGACGACGACGACGACGACGATTCGAGTACAAGCGCAAAGCCCGCAAGCACCAGCATCGCGCATGCGAGCGCCGCAATGGCCTGCGAGCGCCCACAGTGCGCCTGCGACCACCACACCACAGTGCGCATGCCTTCGGGCACCAGCATGTTGGAGGGGAAGACCGAGACCCCCCCCGCGTACGAGCGTTACCGTTACGGGGGGGGGGGGGGGGAGAGGCCCGGGTAACGAGCGTTACCTCCCAGAGGATAAAAAAACAATCTCTAGGGGGGGGTGGATATCATGGCGGGGGCCATGATATTTCCCCAGATTTCATGGCACCTCTTCTTATTTCATTACGTCCCTGGCCCCCCCGCTGGGCCGCGCACATGCCGCCGGTCATGATTTGCACCCCCCCCTCTTGGACACCCCCCTCTTGGCCGCTCCCGATTATTTGGCAAAAAAACCACGCACGCAACCCAAAAAAAAAAACAGGGAATGGACGTCCGAGCGATGGCCTTTGAGGAGCTGCAGGGGTCCCTGGAGATGCGCGGGGCCCGCCCGGTCGACTGCGAGGTGCAGTGCGGTGGAGACCCGTGCCAAGAAGCACCCTGCGTGCCTCCAGGGTGCCGTGGGTTTCTTCGGACTCGATGGTTTTGCGGCGGGGATCGCGACGTTCTCACACCGAGAATCAACGGACGTCCTGGGGCCTCAGTGTTGGGTTTCTCGTGGGAAGTTTCTTGTGGTCGGGCCCCCAATTGTACTGTGGGGGCGTTAGTTAAAGAATGTGCCCTGGGGGTTGAGACCCTGGCAGATTCCTCATCTGATGAGGGCGGTGGTGATGTCCATGGACACGCCACGATTGGAGCTCTACCAGGTTCCAGACCCTGGGTCCCTTGCCCAACGGTTCCTTCTCCAATGCCCTCAGCGTGCCTGTTGTTTGTGACCTTTCTGGGGCACATGCCCACCTGGGGTACGAAGTTCGCGCCCATGCGAATTTGCACCCCTCCTCATGCCATGGATCGGCGGCGAGCGAGGGGGGGGAGTGAGAAGGAGAAGGCCTTTTCAGAAGGCTCGGAAGTCCCTCGGCCTTCGCAGAAGGTTTCCCAGCCTTCCCCGAAGACACAGAAGCCTTGTTCAGAAGGCGCGAGGGCTCCTGAGAAGCCCCGCCGCCTTCTGAGAAGGCCTTCTCCTTCTCACTTCCCCCCCTCGCTCGCCGCATCGCAGAATATCACGACGAGAGCCCGAGACCTCATATTTCTGCACCACTTTTCGAGCCCGATCTCCCCGTGAGGGTCCCAGGGCCCGACGCGAGGCAAAACCTCCCGCTCTGGACAAACTGCAACGCCAGGATCTGAGGGCAGGCGCCAGCGCCCTTCTGCCCCGCCCTCGCCAGGGCTCTGCCGCCGAGTGCCCCACGGCGCCGCCTCTGCCCCTCTTGGCGGCGCACACAAGAGGGTGGAGGGTGGAGGAGGGAGGGGGAGGGCTTCTTAGAAGGAGGCTGCTTCTTAGGAGGCGCCAGCCCTACATCTATAGAAGCAGGTGTGCTTCTAAGAAGCCCTCTCCCTTCGCCCACCCCTTTGCGCGTAGCTGACTCTTCGCGCGGGCGAGCGGCGCCCCAGCCGCCGCGATTCGCCCGACTGGCGGCGGCCGCCGAAGCTCCGGCCGCCGCCGACGAAACCGCTCCCGCCGAATGCGCCGCCGCAGCCCACGCCCTCTCGGGCGGGTGGTACTGGGGGGTGACCTGCATGGGGGTGAAGAAAAAGGTCCTGAGGCCTTGAACGGGGCCCTTTAGAGCTCCTGCTGGCTTTAAAAAGAGCCCTCCAGGGCCCCTTAGGGCCTTTTCTCCACCCCCCATTCAGGTCCCACCATTATCGGCTACACGCAAGAGTGACCCTGGGCAAGAATGATCTTTGGTGCGCGGCCCAACGGGGTGGCCGTTGGAGACACCACCAGGCGCGCAAGCCGCTGCTATCGCATCGCATTCAGCGATCGAGAGGCTCATTGGGCCGCATCCAAAGCCACTCTGGCGAACAACCACTCTTACG
Source organism: Prorocentrum cordatum (assembly GCA_963575745.1). Classification (NCBI taxonomy): domain Eukaryota; class Dinophyceae; order Prorocentrales; family Prorocentraceae; genus Prorocentrum; species Prorocentrum cordatum. The sequence goes on along the minus strand of CAUYUJ010018516.1, from coordinate 391,209 downwards.
TGTAGCCGACATTACCACCCGCCCGAACCCGTTTTCCCGAAGCCCTAGCCGGCCTTCCCGAAACCCACCCTGATCTGCGCGTGATTGCCTCTCGGGCGTGGCCGGTCGCCAGCGGCGCGCCCGACGTTCTCAACACAAAAGCGCCCGACGCCGCGAACCCAGTATCGTTGAAACCGCGTGGGCTGCAATATCAAACCCATCTCAATTAGAAAGACTGGCGTAGCGCAGAGTCCATGGAAAGTGCTAGTGAGCCCCTGGCCTTGCAAGATCCTGCAGGACCCCGTACCCAAGCCCGGGTGAGTGTACCCCTGGCTCTGCAGGTTCCTGCAACATCTGGCGCTCTGACTCGTTAGCAGTGACCCCCGTCTCTTGAGCCCCGACCCCCTTTCCCGAAGTTCTAGCCTGATTGGCCTGTTTTCCACCACCACCACCACCACAAGATGGAGGGGGAGGAAGAAGACGAGGGGGAGGAGGACCCCCTCGCCCCTCCAACTTGTGGAGGTGGTGGTGGAAAACAGGCCCATCAGAGCCAGCCTCCCTGAAGCCCACCCCGATCTGCGCGTGGCTGCCCCTCGGGCGCGGCCGGTCGCCAGCGGCGCGCCCGACGCCGGCAGCGCCCTGCCGCCGCACGCCGCTGGGCGCTGGGCGGCGTCTGAGGCGGATGGGGCAGCGACAGGGCCTGGCGCACCGCCTTCATTCGGCAGCGATATGGCGCCTCCTAAGAAGCAGCCTCCTTCTAAGAAGCCCTCCCCCTCCCTCCTCCACCCTCCACCCTCTTGTGTGCGCCGCCAAGAGGGGCAGAGGCGGCGCCGTGGGGCACTCGGCGGCAGAGCCCTGGCGAGGGCGGGGCAGAAGGGCGCTGGCGCCTGCCCCCAGATCCTGGCGTTGCAGTTTGTCCAGAGCGGGAGGTTTTGCCTCGCGTCGGGCCCTGGGACCCTCACGGGGAGATCGGGCTCGAAAAGTGGTGCAGAAATATGAGGTCTCGGGCTCTCGTCGTGATATTCTGCGATGCGGCGAGCGAGGGGGGGAAGTGAGAAGGAGAAGGCCTTCTCAGAAGGCGGCGGGGCTTCTCAGGAGCCCTCGCGCCTTCTGAACAAGGCTTCTGTGTCTTCGGGGAAGGCTGGGAAACCTTCTGAGAAGGCCGAGGGACTTCCGAGCCTTCTGAAAAGGCCTTCTCCTTCTCACTCCCCCCCCTCGCTCGCCGCCGATCAGGGTCTGACGCCGGCGCCCTTGTTCTCCGCCCTTTGGCAAGGCCTGACTCCGGCGGGGTCCTGGGCGGGCGCGGTGCCCGTGAGCAGCTGTGCAAGAAGGCCTCGCGGCGGCGGCGGGGGCGGGGCGAGGGGGCCCTGGGCGAGGGCCCCCCGCACGGACAACTGGAGGGCCTTTTCGGCGCACAGCCAGGGCGAGGCGAAAAAGTTGGGACATTGCAAAAAGAACTCCATTCGTGAGGTTGTGGTTCGCAATCTTGGGGTTGTGGTTCGCGCTGGCCTGCGCTGTGGCCTCCTGCGCATTCCATCTGCCCTTTGCTGCGGGCTCTGGCTTTCACAGTTTGCTTTCATAGATTCTCGCATGTCCTCACCATGGCCTCCTGGTCGCCTCATAAAGGCGACCCGAGATCCGACGCTGCGACCTGACGCCCGACGTGGCGAGGAGCCTCGCGCCTGAGGAGCGTCGCGTCTGACAATGCGGCGCCCGATGCGCCTGACTGCGGCGGAGGAGGGCGCGCAGCGTCGGGTTCGGGCGGGGTCCAGGGCGGGCGCGGTGCCGGGCGCGACTGGTGCAGGGGCGGCCCCGCGGCGGCGGCGGCAGCCGCGGGCCGAGGCGGCCCTGGGCAGGGGCTGGCCTCGGCGACGAGGTCGTCGAGGACGCGGAGGCGCCGGTGCAAGGCAGTTGGCCTGCGCACGGTGCTCGAAGGATGCGGAGCGCCGCTCGCTGGCCTTCAAGTTTTACGTCCACCGGGCACACATTCGCCGTCATCACCATCACCATCCTGGCACTCCTGGTCACTTTACTTCTCATCATCTGCCTCCTGCCGCTGCTGCTGCATCCCTTCTCCCCTCATGGCGCTCGTCGCATTGTCAGGCGCGTCGGGTGTCGCTCGGGCGGGCGGTGTCGGGCTGGGCGATTCGCTCGGGGCTTCCTCACAAGGTGCGTCCATCAGGTTTTGAGCACCTTCTCGGGTGGAGGGCGGGCATTCCTCAAAGCCACGCTCTCGCTGGAGACTTCCCTACAGCGTGTGAGCGCAACGTTCAAAATGTCCCGACTCGCCCGGGACGGCGCAGGTCACAAGACTCAAATCGCCAGTAGCCGCACGGACCGAGGGCGCAGCATTTTTATGATCACGCCTCGCCTCGGACACGCGCAAATATCCTTCCGAGCGTAAGCATTGGGGGTGGCACTGTTTGAGCATCGGGATATCGCCTGACATTTCCGCACATCTACGGGGCGCTCCCGTCAAACCCATTAGGCTTGGGCAAATTACGGTGTCGAGCATTTGTGTGACGTTGCTTCGGATTGTGAAGAACCAGGGCTTTTTCACACGCTCAGTGCTCACAGAGCAACTTCGTGGCAGGTCACCAGTCTCAGGCGCAGGAGGAAACAAGGTACGTACGTGGGGATGCTGGCTTGGTCAGCTTCGCCACGCTCCGGGTCACCTCGGGGTGTCCTCGCGCGCCCTCCCAGCCGTTCCATCTTTCATGTCCCCATCCCCTTGTCACCATCGTCGCCGTCTCCGTTTTGTTCGCTGTCGTCGTCATCGTGTTCTGACTCCTGCGGCTGATCCCCACTTCCAGTCCCTGCCCCTCCTTCCCTCCCCTGCACGCACACACATAAACCTTGCCTTACTGGCTAGCAGGTTCAATTCTCCTTTCCTCCTCTCCCTGTCGGCTAGCAGGTTCCATTCCCGAGCGGTGATTATTGTGCTGGCGCAGGCGGTGCAGGCTTGGGAGTTGGCTCACTCTGGGGTGGTGTTCGGGACGCATCGCCCCCGAAGACGACCCTGGATGGCCCAGCCCAGCAGTCCGAGTCGTTTGTTTTTTGGGTGGTTCCAAGGTTTGTTGTGATTGTGGCCGCCATGAGGAGGAGGAGGAGGTCAGTTGCTCGAAGAAAAACAAAAGCGTACTTATCTATCCTATTGTGCTCCTCCCCTCCTCCCCCTCCTCGATCCTCTATCCTATAGATGCCCGCCGAGTGTTTGTGGCGCACTGAGGCCAGTTGCTCGAAGAAAAACAAAAGCGTACTTATCTATCCTATTGTGCTCCTCCCCTCCTCCCCCTCCTCGATCCTCTATCCTATAGATGCCCGCCGAGTGTTTGTGGCGCACTGAGGCCAGTTGCTCGAAGAAAAACAAAAGCGTAAACATACACTGTCGGAACTCCGCGCCGGATTCGTGGGTCGGCGTGGGGGTCGCCCTGACGGCGCCTCGGGCGCCACGGACGGGGGGCAAAGCGCCGATCCGAGCAATCCGTTCGGACTTCCGAAAGTTTGTGCTTATGATTTGTTTTGTTCCGCCAGTCGTGCGAGTCGCAGCACTTGTTAGTTATCGATGTGAGGGTCTCTCCGCATCGGTAGCTTGCCGCTCGCGCGAGCACGGCAACGAGGACCTTCCGACTGTAGCTAGAATTGGGGGAGCAGCATGAGCAGTGTCCGTTGCCCCCTTCGCCAGGAGGATAGAAGCCGAGATTGGGAGTGCACTTCATGCCGCCTCGCCCGCTGCATCTTGTAGGTCGAGGATTTGGAGGAGGAGCAGGAGGACGAGGGAGAGGATGATGATCACAACTCCGCACGCGGACGAGCACACTCATATCGAAAAGGTTGGCGTTCATGTGAATCGGGGCTTGAGTTGAGCCTTACGTCGGCATCAAGAGGTTGAAGTTGATCGTGGTCGTTTGATGGAGGAGCAGTGACAAATTACCCACGTGGACGACATACCTCGATCATGTTTGCAGGCGTCGTGATTGGTGCCTCCCGGCCAGAGCCAGCGGAGTCAGCCGAGTGCATTTGTCATGCAGGGTCTGCACATGATCTCCTTCAGTTTGGCGGATCGATGCTACGCGCAGAGACTTGATACAGAGTGGGCAATGCATAAGGAATCTTCTCCAGCAAGAAAATTGCGCGCAGCTTCGGCTCGTCCCTGACCCTGTGGGCAGGAGAAGTCGTTCCAAAGAGAAAAATAGCTGCTGGAGGGCCAGTCCTTGGCCTCATCCATGGCGCTGCCGAGGCGGTGCAGGCGGCCAGCGATGTTCTGGCGGTGCGCCGTTCCTCGGCCGCGAGACCGTGGATCGCTCGTGATACGCTCTTGTTTGTCGTGGTTCTGTTGGATGTGTATCTGCCCCAATGCGTTGTCCAAGTGCGTGTTGGAATTGAGGAGCTTCTCGCCAACACTGTTAACATCGGTGAGCACATGCGCTTTAGAATTATCGTCTGCATATGTGGTTGTAGATACGTCGACGTCCCGATCATCAATGGGATGTCGAAAAACAAATTGCTCATCGAGAGTGCGCTCGCACCAGTCGTCCACGACCGGGTGATCCACCTCTAAGAACAGCGGGCCAGCAAACACATCACCTTGAAGAGCCCCACTGCCAAATCGCAATGACAGCTCCCGATCTGCTGCTTGTACTGTCGTGGCTGAGTTGCGATGCCGCTGGCGGAAAAGAAGTCGGTCCTCTTCCCTCGCAATGCGATCAATCGCGGAGTTCAGTACAGAAAAAGGCGGGCTAGGGAATGCGTTGGTGGCGTCGTGGAAACTGAAACATACGACTTTTTGGCTTGACGGAGTCTACTGGTGAGCACCTGACGTTGTAGAATGGTTGCCTCGCGGCTCCGGGATTTGAGGTAACCATAACACTGGACGATCAGCGGTGGGTGTCGTGCGCCTCCACAGGTGCCCGTAATACAACTTGCCCAAAGAGTCCAAAGCGTGAACCAATATGAGCCCTTTGGATTCCATTTTGCCGTTATCTTTCGGTAGTTGGTATGCTCTATTATGATGCCAAGATGCAGGTGCGTGCTGATATAAACGTACATTGTAGAACAAGAACAGAAGTATGCGCTCGAACTGCGGGGTCGAAATATCAGGGTCGTTCTCGCCAGGACCTGTGACCTTATTCGGGTGTAGCAACATGCGGAAGAACTCGGCGGGCACTGTGCCAGGATCTTGTTGCCGGACGTATTCTTCCACACGCCAGGTACCTCGGCCCTCACCTGCATCATGCTGGCCGTGCTGGACCTGAGATCACTCGAAGGATCCGCGCTGCTGAACTTGGGTGGGCCACCATCGGGAAGTTTGGGTATCGGTGCCAGAGGAAGGAGACGATCCGTTTTGTATTTCTGTGCATGGTGCATGCCCTTTTTCTGTCTGGCCTGGAGTGTTTCATCTTCCACAAAACAGAATATGGACGTCTGGATGTGTTCTTGCAGACAAAGGTTCGTAAACTTATGCGCGGTAAGGCGTGCGAACGAGTTGAACAAGCAGATGGCACGAACAAGTATGCTGCATTATCTGCTCGAGAGGTTTGGCGCTACATCCAGCGTGCTCCTTGCCACATTGAGCTGCAGACTCGGCGGCTTCAGTTCTGGCGGCGTGCTGTCTGGACTTTGGAGGCCCACGAGCAGCTGCTGGTAACTATGTTCGGGCGTGCTCCATGGAATTCCGAGCCTCTCGTGTCCCCTACTGGTGAGTTTTGTGATGCGCCCCACGAGTGGATGGATGTTTTCCGGGCTGACTTGCAAGCTCTCTTTCGGACTTCAACGGCGACAGACTTACGCCAAGCGGTGGGGGAGCAGTACTTTCCGTTTTCACAATACACGTGGACAAGTTTCGCCATGCCCACACGGATGCTCTCAGATGTGAGCCTTTGGAATATCTCGTGCAGCCGGTTGTTCAACATGTGGATCTTGATCCTGCTGTGCTTACCCCACCACCTCCCGATCCTACCGACGATCTCGTGGACCAAGTTTTTTTTATATGCGACATACGGATGCCTGATGGGACGATTTGTGGAGATGTTTCACGATGCTGCAGGTTTGGCCAGACATAAGGCTTGCAGTAAGAAGCCAGGGCATCGAAAGAAACATCCAGGTACAGTCACCGCTATCACGAGCCAGTGCCCGTGGTGCCAAACTACATACTCGAACAAACGATCGGCACGTGACCATGTTCTTGCATCACTCGCACGTGGGCGTTGCGAGGGAGAGGGGAGTGCATGCCACCATATCGTCATCGATCCTGATCCTTCTTGTCTTCGTTGCAAAATTTGTAGCCGAGAGTGCGCCAGCTTGGAAGCATACAACACGCACGTGCAGACACATTTCACCGATTTTCCTTCTCATGGATAAGTTATTGCAGGATGGTCCCTGCGCGAAGTCGCAGCGCAGTGGCCCAGCCAACGTAGAGGAGAAGGACTTCATGAAGTTGCAGCGCCAGATCCTCAGTTTTGTTTCGCAGTTGGCTCTCAAGCTTGACCTCGACGTCCGGGAGTTGCGTGCCGATTTTCTTACGAACGTGATATGCAAGAGGGTTCTCGCCCCAATTGCAGCAGGGCAAACCGAGATCAACAGCTACGAAGAGCGGGTCAAGGAGCTCAGGGCGCAGTCGGAGGACACGTCGAACGCAGGCCACAAGCAGATTACGTTATGGTGCCGGATCATCAACGCCATCGCAACCGACGAGCAGTGCCAAGCCGCGAAGGAGGCGTTGGCCACCGTTCGTGCGCGCCACGGTGCCATCGACAAACCGGACCAGTTGATTGGCCAGATCTACTTGTGCAAGTTCCGCAAGGCCTTCGACAAACTCTTTGTGGAGCTGCACATGGTCGTCTCGCCTGAGCTCAAGCCTGTTCTTCGCTCCGCGGTCGCTTGCCCGGTCTCCATCGGCGGCAAGGAGAAGCAGGGGCAGGAGGCGAGCGGGTCAGTGGCTCGAGAGTTGCAGGCGAAGATCGATAAGCTCAAGGAGATCTTCGAGTAGGCTTCTGAGGCCTCGTCGTGACGGCGTTGCCGGTGCCAGTCCAAGCCCAAACTTTTTGTCGTAACGGCGCTGGCGGCGCGGGAAATGTCAGTTTTTGTCGCAGCGGCGCTGGCGGTGCCAGAAGTGCCAGATTTTGTCGTAACGGCGCTGCTGCTGCCTCCTCCTCCTCCTTCTCCTCCTCCTCCCCCTCCTTGTCTGAGTGGCTGGCCGGTCCGATGTCTGAGGCCGCAGTTCGTTCAGTTCCAGGTTTGATTTTCTTTTGCTTTTTGGGAAGGTCGTTAAGGAGTCTGCGGGCACCCCGCTCTCTGTGGGCCACTGCGTGTCTGCGCGTAGGTATTCTGCGGTCGGGGCGCGCGAGGGGCCCGCGCGGCCGCCCCCTTCGTTTTCCGCTTGAAAGGGGGGGCAGTGACCACAGCGGACGCCGTTGCTACCGTGGCCTACGCGCCACTTGCTCGCCCTTGGAGACCCGTCCACAGTGGCGCTCGGAAGGAAGGAAGGGTCGCTCGTGAGACGATCGGCCCTGCGAGACAGAGGCGCGGCAGGTTCGCGTCGCGTCGACTGGCGGCGACCCCGCCGCGGGCGTTCAAGGTTGAACGCCACAATTGGCCAGGAATCGGCCTCTATGGAACAATCGGGCGATCGGAGAACCGCCGATCGCTCAAGGTTGCGCGATCCACGCGGTGTCAGAATCCAACGCCCGGGTCGTCGCGACACGAACCCGCCGTGCCGACGCTTGCTGTCGGGAACTTTTGCCGCGTCGCTCTTCTGGCCTGCCCGATTTCGGCGCGACGCGCGAAGCGCGTCCGAATGCGCGACGACTGGAAACAGCAGCGGGGCCCGCAGGACACGCCTGGCCAACTCCGAACACGACTTGAGGCGTGGAAAGGGCATGCTCGTAGTGTGGTGCTTCCTGCCTCAGACCACCCTGCAGACTGGCTACCAAGCTTGGAAGACTTCCTGCGCGTGCTGGACCGCGCGAAGGGGACCCCAGGCATGGATGGCTGGAGATCAAGATTTTGAAGCGCCTCTATCCAGATATCACTACCGAGCTGCATGAGCTGCGGGTGGAGACCTTTCGTGCATGCGTTGCGCAGCAGGGCCATCTCTCGAGCAGCTTTCTGGCGAAGGTATTTGCGTGGAGAGTTGCTGGCATGCCCAAAGGAAAAGATGACCTTCGTCCTATCTCAGTGGGCTCTCTCGTCATGAGATGTTGGCTGGCCGCTTTGCCCAAGTCAGTTCCAGGTCCGGCGGGGAACCACTGCGCTTGCAAGAAGGGGGCTTCGACCCCGCATGCAATTTCAAAGTGGTTTCCTGATGCCATTAATTCTGAAGCAGGAACAGAGCTGGATCTATCTCGTGCATTTGATCACGCCAGCCACCAGATTGCAGAAGAGCTCTACTTCACCATTGCAAAATACCTCTCGCCGTGGTTTTCACCGCCCGCGCGGCCTGGCAAGGCCCTCGGCACCTCAGCGTGGCTGGTCAGCTTGTCCCACCGGCGTGGCCTACGCGAGGCCTCCCTCCGGGCGATGCTCTTGCGCCTGCCACGCTGCGTGCGGTGCTGGCCCCGTGGCAACCAGTCAACGGCATCGCCTACATGGACGATAGATCGATCGCGAATGTTCCGGCTGACTTCGCGCAGGACGACCTCGTAGCGACGCCCGACTTCGACCTGGCCGTCGGTTGCAAGGAGAACGCGAAGAAAAGACAAGCGTGGCATGCCACGGACGACCCTGTACATTTGGTGGTGCCTTTTGGACTGACATGCCGACCAACAGACGTGGAGTACCCTATTGTTACTCGCAAGGGTTGGGGCAGTTTTTTGCGGCAACCAGCATTTTGGGATCGTTTCCTGGATCTTCGTTTGTACGAGAGAGACCGGCTATATCTTGCAGCAGGCCTCTCTGGCTGTGGGCCACGCCGATTGTTGCCCCTGCACCAAGCACTGTCGCACGGCTCCTCGGCCCCGGCACAAGGCGATCGTGCGGACTAAGACGCAGTGGTGGTGCCATGGCAGATGGCGGTGCCAACGCATTCAGCTGCGCCCGATGCTGGGGGCGGCTCTCCGAGCCACTACCGGTATCACGGATCTTGAGTTGACGTGGAGTGAGTTCCTGGACTTGCTACGGTGCTGGGCGTCACGTTCATCCAGTGATCTGAGGCTCGTGGGTGCCTGTTGGAGATCTCGCAGACAGATGACCACCGTGTACTTCGAGCTGTTCAGTCACTGCGCTCTGATGGGGGCTTTCGTTTTTGGATTTGTTCGGTTCAGGGCGAGAAGCATGCCAAGAGAGTGGATCACGCTCTCAGACCCACTGCCCGCATACGTTGTCGCCAGGCAGTCACCCGAACCAGGCGCGACCCTTAGTTCTTAGTCTTGAGGAAGTGGATGCGGAGGTTCTGTCGTGCAAGACTTTCTCCAAGTGGAGATTCTCCTTGTCCGAGGGCGACAGAGTGCGGCTTGGGATGTTCCTCTCAGGAGCTGCGTCGTCGGAGACTCGAAGGCAGACGGGTCGCCCGTGTCCCCACCGTGGATGCTTATGGCCCTCTTTCAGGCATTGATGGGCCGAGTGCCCTTTTTAAGCAAGCGAGCGGCGTGCCATTGCGCATCAGTTCGTTCTCAACGATCTTTTCTGGACCAGCGTTCCCAAAGTTGCGGTCGAGAGTGGGCGGGTTGCGTTCGCCCGGGCTTCTACCCTTCAAGAACGCGCTACAATGATGAGGGCATCCTGCGATACGGCCTTGAAGATCGTGCAGCTCAGTCCTCTCGAGCGCCTCCATCCTTTGGACTTGGGCTACCTTTGTGGGCCTACATCATAGTTCAATGTGGTTCGCTCATCCTCTTCTTCTTCGTTGTCAACATCGCCACCGGCATCGCTACTATCATAATCGCGTCTACCGTTGTTGACGTTGCCATGCTACCACGCCCGCCCAAGTCGCCGACTCGCAGTGATGTGCCCGTTGGGATATGCCCAGCGGTCAGCGCCACGGCGGCTGCGTCGGTCGCGCCGAACTTGCTGGCCGCTGCGCGCTTGGGTTGGCGCGGCCGCAGAGATGCCCCAGCCAACGCCAAGCATGCATCGCAGTCGTCACCGCGTGAGTTCTGCCAACCAAGTTGCGGGTGGGTGGGCGGGGTGTTTGCGAGAGCATGGGATGTGCCAGCTCGTTTGTTATAACCAGTTACATAGCTTAGGCGTTCTTAAGAATATGAGAACCCCCCACCCACGGGCCACACTTTCGCATTGCAAGTTGCATGTGGTTCTGCCCTTGTTCGTCCTAAATACTAGCTCATGCAGTCCTAGGCAGGCTGGCATCGCCCCCCCCCTCAACCCATGCAAAAAAGGCATGCGTGCGCGCACTTGTTTATCAACAGTCATCAGCTTCCAAACCCTATTCAATACAAAAAACGAGACGAAGTGCACGCGCGCGCGTGGCCGCCCGCGCACGCCGAAATATTTTAATAACTTGCGGTTTCGCAAGGATTTCGAAATCGAGAGCCACGAAAACATTAGAAACGCGCGGTTTCGCAACAATGATTTGCAAAACAAGCTTGCCCCCGCGCTCTTGCGAATTCTCAAGAAAACCATGTCGTTTCCAACATTTTCACGCGGCGCTGCCAAACGGGACTCGCGCGCACGTCGAATCCGTCCGAGCGCCCTTGCGCGCGCGCTGTCGCAAGAGTCCTTTTTCAACAAATGGGGCGAAGTGCGCGCGCGCGTCGTCGTCGCGCGCGCATGCCTGCTTTTCGCAAAAACTTGAGGTTTCGTGAGGAGTTCAAAAACGAGTGCCCCGAAAACAGATCAGCACACATGATTTTGCAACATCAGTTTTCAAACAAATCCTGCTCTCGCGGTCGTGCGGATCCCAAGGAGAACATTGGTTGTCCAACATTGACATCAAATTCTGCCAAATGGGCTTCGGGCGCCGAATGTCGAATTCATTCGAACACCCTTGCGCGCGAGCTGGCGGGGGGGGGGCAACGATCCGCGTCGAATAATATTTCCCGGGCCACTCGCGCGCGTCGGCCGCGCGCGCGTGTCTAACTCCTTCGAGAACTTTCATCGCCCATGCGAGGACATCGTCATCGTTATCGGCGGGCGCGATCAGCTTCGGCGCCCGCGCTGGCCTTGCCGTCGTCATCGCCACCATCATCACCATCGTGTCCGCTATCATACTCGCGTCCACTGTTTTCGGCGTTGCCATGATACCGCGCCCGCCCAAGTCACCGACTCACACTGGACTGCCTGCTGGGAAATGCCCGGCGGTCAGCGCCGCCGCGGCCGCTTCGGTGGCGCCAAATTAGCCAGTGGCTGCGCGCGCGATCGCGCGCGGGCCAGCGCGGCCGCAGAGATGCACCAGCCAACGCCAAGCATGCATCGCAATCGCCGCCGCATGGGTTTTGCAAACCAAGCTGCGGGTGGGTGGGCAGGGTGCTTGCAAGGACATGGAAGAAAGTGTTAGCTCGATTGTAAAAACCATTTGCACAGCGTAGATTGCACCACATTATGCTCCACATCGGCTCTCTTTTCTAAGAAGAAATTGGGATCTTCCCGCCCCCCAGTCTTCGCGCTATCCTTTGCGTAGCACGGTTTACATGCGATCCTGGCCCATCTGCCACTTTCAATATGACCGCGTGCCATCCGAGGGAGTGCCCTGATCGCCCCCCCCCCCCCCCCTCCATCTTCATCCTTGGCAAAGAACTCGATGCGGGCGCACTCGTTGGTCACGTATCATCCATGCTCAAGAA
>CAUYUJ010018516.1:339495-374495 GCA_963575745.1 Prorocentrum cordatum | reverse complement strand
CCCTCTTGTGCCATCTTGTGCCCGCCGCAAGTGTTCCTCTGCTTCCCCGCCTGTTCCCGATGCAACTCCTGGGAGGTTCATTCAGCATCGGCGCTGGCATATTTGTGGGAGCAAATCGTCCTAACTTGCCGTGGTCTGGCGCACTCCAGCTCAATCCCGCTTCAGCCAGCTTGATCGTTTTAGTGTACGTCATCGTTTTTGTTCGAATACTTCCCAGGAGTTGTTTCCTGACGTCTTCTTCCCATCCTGGGCTCCGTTCCCTCCTCCCTCCCCTCTCAGGTAGCGGAAGAGGCTTGGTGTTCTTTGGGTCCCCCTTTCCCGGGCAGGAACTTGAGCATGATATTGTTTCCACAGGTACCACCGAGCAAATGCAGTGGGCATCCTTCGGGGTAAGCCGTGAGCGGGAGACGTTCAACAAGATATGTACATCATGTTTTGTGGCAAGTACCTGAGTGCACACGCACACACACACACTGCTATGGGAGGTGAGGGGGTGAGATCGAAGTGGAACGGAGAGCCCCCCTACCGGGAAATCGATTTCGGTTTCGTGCTCGTGCGTGCCGTGCGTGCGGGCGAGGCGAAGCTGTGTGGGCGGGCGAGAGGAAAGTCTCCTGTGGCTGAGGCGCGGCCGGACCAAATGATTCTCCACCGGGCGGCCGGTGGCGCGCGGTGTCCCGCCGGTGTCCCGGTGGTGTCCTCTGTGGCTGAGGCGCGGCCGGACCAAATGATTCTCCACCGGGCGGCCGGTGGCGCGCGGTGTCCCGCCGGTGTCCCGCCGGTGTCCCGTCGGTGTCCCGTCGGTGTCCCGATCATGATGTTGATGATGATGATGATGATGATGATTATGATGATAATGATGGTGATGATGATGATGATGGTAATGATGATGATGATGATGTTGATGATGGCGATGACGATGATGATGATGATGATGATGATGATGATGATGATGATGTTGATGATGTTGATGTTGATGATGATGATGATGACGTCGATTGCGAGATCGGTTGCGATATCGATAGTGAGATCGGTTGTGATATCGATAGTGAGATCGATTGCGAGATCGATTGTGAGATCGAATGTGAGACCGAATGTGGGACCCAATGTGAGATCGATTGCGAGATCGATTGCGATATTGATAGTGAGATCGATTGCGAGATCGATTGTGAGATCGATTTTGAGATCGATAGTGAGATCGATTGTGAGACCGAATGTGAGACCGAATGTGAGATCGATTGCGAGATCGATTGCGATATTGATAGTGAGATCGATTGCGAGATCGATTGTGAGATCGATTGTGAGATCGATAGTGAGACCGAATGTGAGACCGAATGTGAGACCGAATGTGAGGTCGATGGCGAGATCGATTGAGTGAGACGTTGGTTCCCCCTCCCCCCTCACCTCCTTATCATCCGCAGGGTGGTCGTATAGGTACACATTCATACTTATATACAGAATGGCAACTATACATCTATATACACATGACTGTATATATATATATATATATATATCGGAGGTTGGGGGGTGAGATCGCAGTGTAACGGTAACGGAGTCCCCCCACCGGGAAATCGAGTTTCGAGTTCGTGCTCGTGCCGTGCGTGCGGGCGAGGCGAAGCTGCGTGGGCCAGCGAGAGGAATTCACCCTGCTGTCGCTAGGGGTCCGCCAACACAAATGTTTCCCCCCCCCCGGCCTTGTCAAGCGGTAGCCCACGTTGTCCCGTCGGTTGCCCGCCGGTTGCTCATCACGGTTGCTCGTCATGGTTGCTCATCACGGTTGCTCATCATTGTCCCGCCGGTTGCTCATCATGGTTGCTCATCATTGTCCCGCCGGTTGCTCATCATGGTTGCTCATCATGGTTGCTCATCGTTGTAGCGCCGGTTGCTCGTCATGGTTGCTAATCATTGTCCCGCCGGTTGCTCATCATGGTTGCTCATCATTGTCCCGCCGGTTGCTCATCATGGTTGCTCATCATTGTCCCGCCGGTTGCCCATCATGGTTGCCCATCATGGTTGCTCATCATGGTTGCTCATCATTGTCCCGCCGGTTGCCCATCATGGTTGCCCATCATGGTTGCTCATCATGGTTGCTCATCGTTGTCCCGCCAGTTGCTCATCATGGTTGCTCATCATGGTTGCTCATCATGGGACACCATCATGTTTGCTCATCATGGGACACCTTCTCTTGCTTCTCCTCCTCGTATCATTCCTCTTTTTGGGGTGTTTTTTCTCAACCTAATTACTTAGATCTTTAGTTCGGTTCAAGGGCTCAGGCCATGCGACGCAAGTCGGTCAGCTCGTCGCCTTTTTGCTAGGACGAAGGTTCGATTGCCAGTCATCGCCTCCCTTCTCCTCTCCTCCCCCCTCAGAGGATGGCGGCCACTTTCGTTTGGTATCATGGGCTGGGGGGTGCCGTTCTTGGACCACTTAGTCGTCAGAGGACAAATAAATGCCGTCATTTATTGGCCACGCCGTCCTTCCAGTTCCCCTGCTTGTGTGAATTTGCATTTATCAGCATCTCCTCATCGTCATCACCACCATCACCATCATCATCATGACCGTCTTCATCTTCATCCGCCTCGTCCTCCTCCTCCTCCTTCTCCTCCTCCTCCGCCTCCTCCTCCTCCTCCTCCTCCTCCTTCTCCTGCCCCTCACTGTCCTCCTCCTCCGGCTCAAGGCGCCCACTGCGGTCGCGCTAACCCCCCCAGGGCACCCTCCTCGCGCATTTCTGCGGCCGGGCTATCCACGAGATGGGGGGCCGCGTGGATGACCTGAAGAAGGCGGAGCTCACCAAGTACGCTGCCAGTCTTGGAGCCCCCACCAGGAAGCCGGCGGCGCCGACGCAGTGGCGCGCAGTCAAAGAAGTGTGCGAGGATTGCAAGCTGCGGGAGGCCGCTCAGCGGCAGCCTTCCCTGGCGCGCGCGGGCGAGCCAGGCGCTGCCAGCTCCGACCTGGCGGCGCCGTCAGTTTCACATGGGTCCGCGTCGGTGCAGGCCCCGGCGCGCGTGGGCGAGCCAAGCGCTGCCAGCTCCGGCCTGGCCGCTCCGTCCGTTTCACGCGGGCCCGCGTCGGTGGGAGCACCAGGTGCGCGCGCGGGTGGGCCCGGCTCTTCCAGTTGGAGCCAGGCGCAGGTAGCGCCGTCCGCCCCCGCCACGGTTGCACGGAAACCGGTCGCGGGGGCGGCCGATGTCATTTCCAGCGACGTGCGGAACATGAACCGGAATGAGTTGCGTGCGCTGGCGACCTCGTTGGGGGTCGGGACTCGGGAGAACACAAAGTGCTCGGAGGCGCTCCAGGCGGCGTGCTGTCGCGCCCTCCCGCAGGCCCCGCGGCGACAGCGCTCCCGGGCGGGCGCGAGTGGGCCAGGCGCTGCCAGCTCCGACCTGGCGGCGCCAGCAGCTTCGCGCGAGCCCGCGTCGGGGCCTCGCGCTGCCAGCTCGAGCCAGGCGCAGATTAAATCGCCCGTCTCCGCCACCGCGACGCAGAACCCGGCCGCGGGGGCGGCCCGTGTCACCTCGACCGACGCGCAGAACATGAACAAGAAAGAGTTGCGTGCGCTGGCGGCCTCGTTGGGGGTCGCAGCTACGGACACCCAACAGTCCACGGGGCTTCTCCGCTCGGCCTGTTGTCGCGCCCTCAAAGGGCAGGTTGGGATAGCTCCCTTTTTCCAGCCTGCCGTGGCTCCAGGTGCCCCAGGCCGAGAAGCAGGCGACGCGCCAGTCTCTGACAGCGCATCCGCAGTGGATCCAAACCCAGAGAAGCCGCGCGAACGACCGAGGGCCGTTCGCAAACCGTTGTGGCTGCGTAAACCAGCCCGGTTGTCTGCGCAGACAGCGCGCCAGAAGAAAGTTGGGAAGCGGCGCACTCATCGCGCGCTCCGCAAGGATCGCGTCCACGACAAGATCCGCGACGAGCGCCCTCAGCGCGCACCCCGTAAGAAGCTGGCGGCTGCCAAGCGGGGCAAGAGGACTTCGCAGAGAGAGAGCGAAGCGCAAGCATCGAGCGCTGATATCCCGCAGGGAGGCGCCTCGCGCGAATCGGAGGCCGGCGATGCCGAAGAGCGCCAGGGCAGAGCGCGCTGGTGTCCTCGGCAGGGAGGGCAGCTGGAAGCGGACGGCGGAAGAGTCTGCCAGGCTCTGCCAGCAGGACGGCCCCAGTCACTCACCGCCGCGTTACGCGGGGCTGGACCAGGAACACCAGCGGAGGCTGACCTCGCAAGTGTGCGGGTGCTTGGAAAACGTGCAGTGGGCAACGTGCGTGGTGCGCTGACGTGCGCGGTATGCTTTGCCTGCCGAGTGCGAGTTCTCGCGCACGCAGCAGGGGCTCAGGACGCGCGCACCAGGCACTGCCAGTGCACCCATCGTCGACTGGGGCGTCGCGGGCTGAGCGCCGCGTCGCGCGGCAACCAAAAAATCCGCCACGCCATCCACACCGCCATCGCCCATCAGCACCACGCTCATCACAGTTGTCGTCATGAGCCCCCCCCCCCGCCACCACACACACGCGCACACACAACCTCCTTATCACCCGCAGGGTGGTCGTATAGGTATATATGTATGAAGTGGCCTTCGGTCCATCCAGCCAATGTGCCTGTGCTGTAGATCAGAAGCCTTTGGGGTGGTTGTGGAGATCTCCAGGGGGACCTCTTGGAAGCCTCTTGCGGGCGGTTCGTGGGTGTTTGGTCTCGGGAGTTTTTTCGGAGCCTTTGAGGGCATCTTAGGGCCCCCCCGCAAGGACGCCTTGGCGGTCTCGGGAGTCATCTTGGGGTGGAGGGCAGTTCGAGTTCCCCTTTTTGGGCGCCTCTTGGGCCGTCTTGGGGGCCTCTTGGGCCGTCTTGAGGCCTTCATGGGCTGTCTGGGGGCCCTCTTGGGGCGATCTTTGGGGCCTCTTGGGCCATCTTAGAGCGCCGGGAGTCCGAAAAGGCAAGAACACTGACATTCTTCAAGCATAAAGGAAATCAGTGATTGCTGCCTTTGGGGGCCCCCGTGGGTGTCATCTTGGAGCCCTCTTGGGCCGTCTTGGAGGCCTCGTCGGCCCCCTCGATGCCATGTCGCGCCATCTTAAAGATGTATTGAATTGAATCGTCCCCAGGGCTCTCTTAGACCATGTGGGGTGCTTCTTGGGACACATTCGGGGGTTCTGGGAGTAGTTTGGGGCTGGCTCGGCGCCCAGGGAGCTTGCGCGACGCAACCCAGGAATTCCCAGGAGCGCCCGGGGAATCGGGGGTCGAGGCCCTTACGAACATTGAAGTGGATTTCTAAAACCTTGACAAGTGGTGATCCTTGGAGTACTCCACTACGTGCTGAAGGCACGGTGGCATATTGTTTGTTCCCAACCATCCGTTCGGCTCTTGTTTCGAGTAGAGCATCGCTGACGCGTCTCTCCTCCTCTCGCCTCCTTCCTCTATTTTTCTTTCTTCTCCCGTTTCCTACTTCCAGGTAGTTTCCTGCCTATTGTTTGTCCCCCCTGCCTCGCCATCCCTGGGGGGGTGCGAACTGCAAAACTGCTGCCACCTTCGAGCGTTGCGGAGGGTGGGGGATCCTGCGCAGTTGGTATCTAGCGGTAAGTCAGAGTAAACCTCGCCATTCCTGGGGGGCTGCGAACTGCGAGATCGTCGCCACCTTCGAAGGCTGCGGGGGGGGGGTGCAGCGTGGTTGGTACCGAGCGGGGGCTCATATTAGACCTCGCCATCTTTGGGGGGGTGCGAACTGCGAACCTGTCGTCATCTTCGAGGGCTCCAGGAGGGGGGCAGCGTAGTAGGTACCGAACGGGAATTCATATTAGACCTCACCATCTTTGGGGGGGGTGCGAACTGCGAACCTGTCGCCATCTTCGAGGGCTGCGGGGGCTGCAACGTAGTCGGTAACGAGCAGGGACTCAGATTAGACTTCGCCGTGCCTGGGGAGCTGCGAACTGCAAACTTGTCGCCACGTTCGAAGGCTGCCAGGGGGGTCAGCGTAGCAAGTACCGGGCGGGGATTCAGGCCTAGCTTCTCCTGGGGGGCTGCGAACTGCAAAATTGTCACCACTTTCGAGGGCTGCCGGGAGGGGGTCTGAGATTGCGAGACAGTCGCCAGTTTCGAGGGCTGCTGCTGGGGGGCCAGTATATCAGGCACCGAGCGCCGATTCAGACTAGACCTCGCCATCCCTGGTGGGCTCCGAACTGCGAAAGTGTCGCCGCTTTCGAGGGCTGACTGGGGGGGCAGCGTAGTGGTCACCGAGCGAATATTCAAATTTGACCTCACCATCTGGGGGGTTGCGAACTGCGAACTTGTCACCACATTCGAGGGCTCCGAGGGGGCAGCGCAGTGATGTCATGCCCAGATTTAGATTCGACCTCGCCATTCCTGGAGGGCTCCGAACTGCTGAATTGCCGCTGCTTTTGAGGGCTGCTGATGGGGCCCAGCACAGTGACGCCGTGCGGGCATACATGGTCCAGGGCTTGGGCCCCCCCCCCAATGCTGATGCCATTGGGCCCCCCCCCCCGCGCGATGGTCCCCCCCGCCCCCCCCTGTGGGCGTGGCGTGGTGCTGCGCTGCGGTGCCCCCCCCCCCCCCTGTGGATGTGGTGTGGTGCTGGGGTGTTTCAGAAGTGGGCGTGGCGTGGTGCTGCGCTGCGGTGCCCCCCTCCCCCCCCTGTGGATGTGGTGTGGTGCTGTGGTGGTTTAGAGGTCGTCGTCGTCGTCGTCGTCGACCTCGCCGTCCTCGTCGTCCTCGTCGTCTTCGTCGTCATCGTCGTCGTCGTCGTCATCGTCGCCGTCGCCGTCGTCATCGTCGTCGTCGCCGCCGCCACCGCCGGCGTCGTCGCCGCCGCAGCCGTCGTCGTAGTCGTCGCCGTCGTCGTCGTCGTCGTCGTCGTCTCTGGGACCATACCATCTGGGGGGGGGGGGGCCGAGGAATCCTGGGACCATACCATCTGGGGGGGGGGCCCGTGAACCCTCGACCCTGGATCATACATACCAGACTTCGCCACCTCTGGGGGGCTGCGAGCTACGAAATTGTCGCTACTTTCGGATGCTGCTGGGCTATGGGGGTTCCGATGGGACCTCGCCATCCATCCTCGAACTGCGAAAGTGTTATCACTTTCGAGGGCTGCAGGGGGTGGCAGCCTAGTTGTTACAGGGTGGAAACTCAGGCTGGATCTCGCTATTTTTGTGAAGCTGCGAACTGCGAGACAGTCGCCACTTTCGAGGGCTGCTGGGGTGCCCAGCACAGTCACGCTGTACAGGGATTCACGTAAGACCTCCCCGTCCTTGGGGGGCTGCGAGCTGCGAAATTGTCGCCAGTTTCGGATGCTGCTGGGCCATGGGGGTTCAGATTAGACCTCGCCATCCCTGGAGGGCTGCGAACTGAGAAATTGTCACCACTATTCGAGGCCTCGCTAGCTTCCTGCACTAACTGCTTACGAACAGCTGATCACTCGGGGCGCCAAGGCGACACGGCGTCCTCGTCGCTACCCACCAGCTACCAACTTGAAAAATCACGATCATGCTTTGTCATCCCTCCTCTATCTCGCTGGAGTCCCCTTCCTCCTTCCCCTCCTGCTGTTCCTGCGTTGACTTTTCGGCCCCCCTTCCGTCCTCCTCCTTCCCCTCGTTCCCGCCCCCTTCCTCTTCGAGCCTGGGACATCACTTCTCGTCCTTAGACTACTGTCTTGTGGGTCGTGTAACGCGCGGGCATCTTATGTAGCTTGCGCATCAAGCGGCGCTCCTTGTGCGGAAGTGTTGCCATCAGCCCTAAGACTTTGGGCCAATTGGCCTGGCCACGTGAAGTAAATCGGAGTGGGTGTGTAGCAGAGACAGTTGGGGGATGTGGAGTCCTCTTGAGAGAATGTGTTCGGCAAATCGTTCTTCAGCAGCTACAACTTGTAATCATCATTAGTTACTCGCAGATGTAGCGATAATGGCACTCCTGCGCTCTACAATTATCCGAGGTCTCCCGCAGGGCGCAAAGGTGACGGCACTTCGCGCTTGGCGATCGGGGCTGGATATTCGTCTTTCTTCAGGGGGGCGCGCAAGAGCGCGAAGGTAACCGCGCGTCGCGCTTGTCGCGATGTGATGCGCGAGCCCAGGGTGCTCTAGACACCGCTGGCAAAAGCAACATCGTCGTCGCGATCGCTGTCTTGATCATCAGGGCAGCCCGCATCATTGTCAAAGAAGGCGCCACTGCCGCCAGCCCTCCTTGCCCTCCTCCTCTTGCCGCCATCACCCAGCTGTCCCGACTCCGATGCGTGGCGGAGGTGGGCGGATGATGAGGATCTTGATGATGATGGTAGCGTTTACGATGATGATGGTGGTACTGATGGTGATGATGATGATGATGATGATGATGATGATGATGATGATGATGATGATGATGATGATGATGATGATACTACCGATGATGATGGTGATGGTGATGATGATGCTGGTGATGCTGATTATTATGATTATAACAATGGCGATGATTATTATAGGGATTATGCTGCTGATGATGTTGATGATGCTGAAGATGATGCGGAACATGATGCTGATAATGGTGATGGTGGTGGTGATGGTGATATTGATGATGGTGGTGATACTGATGCTGATGCTGATGCTGATGGTGGTGGTGCTGATAGTGGTGATGATGGCGTCTATGACGATGATGATGACGATGATGACGATGCTGGTGACTATGATGAGGATGATGGCGGTGATGACTGTGGTGAAGGTGATGACGATGCTGATGACGATGACGATGATGAGGATGATGCGGATGATGCTGATGATGATGACGACGATGATGATGGTGATGATGATAATGATGGTGACGGTTATGGTGACTATGATGATGGTGATGATGACGACGATGATGATGACGATGGCAATGGCGATGACGATGGGGACGGTGATGATGATCTTGATGGTGGTGAGTAAGGTGTTGGTATCGATGATGTTGATGGTGATGGCGAGTATGCTGTTGGTGATGGTGATAGTGATGGTGATGGTGATGGTGATGATGACGACGAGGAGGACGAGGAGGAGGAGGCAGAGGAAGAGGTGGACGGAGAAGGAGGAGGGGTTGACGATTAGAGGAAAGTGAATCGGATGATGAGGATCAGGATGGGATATTCTCGGGAGCCTCTTTGGTTTTGGAGGCTTCCAGAGCCCATGTCCGATCAATTTGAAGCGGACACTGTGCAACAGCTATCCACTTTTTATGATTTGCACCGCTCAGGGCCTGCACGAAGCAGTTTTCGAGCCGACCGTGGCCTCTCGGAACCATCTTGGAGTCTGTTATGGCCTCTCAGGGCCTACTTGGAGCAATCGTCTAGCCTCTCGAGGCCGTCCCCGGGCTAACTTTAGCCATCATGGGCCCTCGTGGGTCGGGAGCGGAAAAGAGGGGGGTGATGACTAGGGGGGGGTGGATTTCATGGCGCGGGCCATGATATTTCCCCAGATTTCATGGCGCCTCTTCTTATTTCATTACGTCCCTGGCCCCCACGCTGGGCCGCGCACATGCCGCCGGTCATGATTTGCACACACCCCTCTTGGACACCCCCCTCTTGGCCGCTCCCGATCTGGGCCGTCTTGCAGTCATCCTGGGGCCATCTGGGTCCAGCTGCGGTTGGCGGCGCGCGGCGTTGCTCACTCGGTTGCTCAAGCTGCCTGGTAGGCTCCCTTGATCCCATGTCCGCGGTTCAGACCGTCCTTGGACTTTGCGCCCTGCGCCGCGTTTCTGGTAAAAGCATGCAGGTAGTCTGCCGCGCCTCCGCGCCACAGCTGCACGGCCGCACAGCTCTTCCGGGGAACCTGGGCGCCGCGCCCCATTCCTGGAGGAGGCGCTCTGCGAGCCAGAGGGGTCCACCGTCGGGCCGCTGAGCTGCCGCGCAGACAGGACGCCCGAGAGGTGCAATCTTCAGTCGGACGCGACCCGGAGAATCGGAGCTACGACTCGACGGCATGCGGCACGCCGCTGGCGGAGCCGCCTCGGCGGTGGACCGCTGGCTCCGGGGCGCGCGCTGCGCCCAACGTGCCAAGGGTCTGGTAGCGCGCGGAGCCAATTTGAGATTTTGGGTTTTCTGCCTTGCAGTAGAGCAGTTACAGTAGTTGGCACAACAGAATGCAGAGAAGTTTAGAAGCCAGGGTACCACTCCACTACGCGCCTCGAGGCACGGTGGCGGATACGCGGGCCTTCTCCGAAGGCTCGGAAGGCCCCTGGCCTTTTGAGAAGACTGCCAGGCCTTCCCCGAAGTCGCAAGAGCTCCTGAGAATGCCCGCTGCCTCCTCTCGCTTCCCCCAGGAGGAGGAGGAGGAGGAGGAGGAGGAGGAGGAGGAGGAGGAGGAGGAGGAGGAGGAGGACTGGGCCCGCCGCCGAGCACCACATGGGCAGGACGAGGGCGCGCTCCAGGCGGGGCCTCGCCGCCGGCGCGTGCTGGCCTCGGTGGAGGGGCCAGCGAAGGTAAGACGGCGGCGGCTCCGCCGGCAGGCAGGCGGCGCAGGTAAGAGTGGGACGTGCTCCAGATTTCGTAGTAAAAGGGAGGGGGTCACAACCCTCCCAGACCAGAAGTTTTAGACCCCCCCCCCCAGACCATCCACGAAGGAACGGCCCTCTGCCCAGACCCCCCCCCCCCCGAGCCCTCAAGACAGCTCAAGTCAGACCCCCCCCCCAAATGTGACCCCCCTCCCTTTGTTACGAAATCTGGAGTACGCATTTTTGGGCTCACGTCTCCGGCCTGCTCTTCGCGGAGCTCTTCCACGTCCAAGCGCTTCCGCCCCCCTCCCCTCGCGCGGCCGCCCCAGTCCTCTTTCCTTCCTCGTGCACGCCGGACAGTTCGCCTGTTGGTTGCCCCGATTAGCTTCACGCTGGTGCGGACTGCCTCTGCCTCGCCGCCGACGGAAAATTTTTGGGTCCATGTTGTCTGGGGTCGGCCACGCAGTTGCCCGTGCCGCAATCTGGGATGTCCCAGTTTGGGCAAAACGTGAAGGCTGAAGAAGGCGGACGTGGGTGTGGAGTGGCATCTGGGCTCGCCCGCGCCTGGCATGGACTTGGCCCCCGCTTCCTCCGACCCACGCCTTCTCCTTCGCCCTCTGGCCTCTCCCCCTCCTCTCCTCCCGCTGACCTCTTCCCCTGTTCACCGCATCCATTCCCCCGCTGTCCCCCTGTTGTGAGGAGGAGGAGGAGGAGGAGGAGGAGGAGGAGGAGGAGGAGGAGGAGGAGGAGGAGGAGGAGGAGGAAGAGGAGGAGGCGGAGGGCAGTGGAGGAGGGCACAAAGTGGTTCTCCGGGAAAAGAGTTGGTTCCCCGGGAAATCGGCTGGTTCTCCGGGTGAACAAATGCCAAGTCGGTTGGTTCTCTGGGTGGGACTTCCTTGAGCATCCAATACACCAATATATTGCAAACACCAATATATTTGCTCTTAGCAAGAACCCATGTTCGAATATATTCGCTCGCGGCGGGCGCCAATATATTGGTACGCTTTCCTATGTTGTGTTCGACATGATCCCTCATGGTTGCGCGACGTCACCCCTTGCTAGGGGAAGAGCTTCCTGCGACCCCTTCAAAGGGGCACTTCCTTTTCTTTTACCCTCTTTTTCTGTAGCCACTTTTGCTCAAAAGCGAGTGGCAGCAGGCATTGCGTTGAGATGGGGGGCGCTTCTAAGGAGAAGCCGCGCCTCTACCGCACTTGCCAGCTCGGCGATGAGGCCATGGTTGACTTGGTGAAGCAGCGCGTGTCATTGATCGAGAAGAACTACATCAATGGCACAACGGAGCATATCATCAAATATAACATGCCGTTCTTGTTGGATGCGTGCCAGGCGTCGCAGCGCTTGAGCTCCACAGCGCTCACGAAGGCCATCGTTTCGCAGAAGACGCACCTCGCGGCAGAGGAAGCGAAGCGCTGGGCCACTGAGATGAGCAGGTGCGTCAGCTACGTAGTGAACAAGTTCAGGAGCGCCGTGACCGCGGAGAAGCTGGATCACTACACGATGACCCTCGGACAGGCGATGAACTTGGAGTGCGGTCGTACTTCTTCTGGCAAAAAGAAGGAGACGCCACGCAGTGACGTCGTCGAGAGCACTTCCGAGGATGACACTCGTGCCGAGAGCTCGGCCCCAGCCGCGAGTGCACCACGCAGTCCAGACGCAAGGCACAAGCTGATCAAGGAGCTATATGGGATTTCTCCACCGCCCAAGGCGAAGACCAAGAAGGACGAAGTGCACAGCCCGCTCGTCGTTTTCTCAAACCAGGAGGTGATGGAGTCACCTGCGCGCCCTTCCGCTGCGCCTGCCGCTACTAGCTCTGCGAAGAAGGTCACTCTTCACCTCCTCTCCATCCCTTTCTGCTGCCTGCTAATTTCTCCTGCTGTGATCATCCTCTTCTATCCGTCCAACTCATCCGTCTTCTTTATCACAGGTGACGTGGTGCGACTGGAACTCTGACCCGCCGTCCATGGTCGTTGCTATGAGTCGGGCCAGGAGACGCGCGTGCCGCTGTCAGCAGGCGAGATGGGTTTCTTGATCGCACGCGCGCCTGGTGGGGACAAGATCGAGACAGACCAGTCCAACGCCTTGCTCGTTGCCCATGCTGAGGGGCGGAAAAAGCGGGAGGCCCAAGAGAGGGAGACGCTGACGAAACCTGACAAACAAAAAAACAATGAAGAAAAAGTGCATGAAAGCAGCCAGGAAGCGCCCTGCTTCAGCGATGAAGGGACCTCCCAGGAAGCGCCCTGCCCGCGCGAAGGCTGCCAGCGAGGATTCGGACGGAGAAGAAGGCGGCGGGCAGGAAGACGAAGAGGATGAGGAGGAGGAGCAGCAGGACGCGGGAGGCGGTGGCGACGACGAGGCGGAGGACGAGCTAGCCGACGAAGCAGTTGGAGGCGCTGTCGACGGGCGCGATTATCACCTTGACTGGTACAAGAGGGACTACAGGGTGGGGATCAAACTGCTGCACGGGAAGAAGAATCAGCTATGCTCGTTCGGAGGCGCCGCTGCGAGGGACAAGGTGTCGAAGGAGGAGCTGCTGGACATCGGCAGGCAGGTGCGCGAGCAGCTCAAGGAGGGCACGATTGCTGAGGCGAAGGCTGCTGCGCGGGGCGCTGCGGACGCTCTGATGGAGGAGCTGATCTATGGAATTACCCTCATCCTCCTCATCATCATCATCACGGTCATCATCGCCATCATCAGCACACATCGTCATCTTACGCAGCACTTCCCCTCTGTCAGGGGCTCGCCATCTCATCTCTTCACGCTATTATATAATGTTTACATCCCCTTCCACCAGGGGCGTCGCGAACCCCTTGTTAGGGGGCGCGCCCCTTCGTTCGGGGGAACCGCAGCAAGAGATTTCGATTGTTTATGTTCAGTGCAGCCGTTTGCGGCTCAAGGCGATCGAGCCCGCGAGGCTCACGAGAAGGCCTTCGCGCAATGGCGAAATCCGCTCTTGCTGCTCGCGGCGCTCGCGGCGCTCGCCGCATGGCTCGCTTCGCAGGGGGCGGAGGCCGCGAGTCTTGGAAACAAATCAGGAGGTTCGGATGTCAGGGGCGAGATGGGGATCAGGGAATTCAGAAACCAAAGTTTTCTAAGAGAAGCCTTCTCCCTCCAGGAACTCCTTGGGTAGAGCCAGAGAAGAGCGAGGGCGCGCGCCAACCCTCCCCCCCCCCCATCCCTCAGGCGATGATCGCTGGCAGCGGATCTGCTCCGGGAGGCAGCGGCGGCGACCAGTGGGGCGATCCTCCGCGGAAGCGTCATCTCGATGACGCGAAGGACGCTGGGTCGGATGCAAAAGTTTACCCCTTGCTAGGGGACGCCTCTTCAATAGAGGATTTTTTCGTCTCCCCCCCTTTCCTCCCCTAGGACGACGCGACCGCCGTCTCAGACGAGGGGGGGGAGGATGAGGCTGAGATGCTGAGGGATCTCAGGGAGAAGCGGTACACGAGGGCTCCAACAAGGCCGTTCTTGCGCACGGACAAGATCCAGCTGTGCAATAAGTGCAGCAGGCGCACGTGGGTCTTCACGTGCGTGTCGCGTTCCTGCCAGGAGCACCACGCCTCTCGCTGGTGGACGGAGCGGGGCTTCATCTCCACGGGAGGTCGCCGCTATCGCGGCCGCAAGTCGGAGGCCGAGCGCGCCAGGTGGCCCCCATGGGAACCCATTACACTGCGCGCCCACTGGAAACCTAAGTTTGACATGATAAACCTTTCTTGTCACCAGAGTTTGGTATGAAAAACTTTTCGCAGTTTTTCAATCCGAGTTTCTGTTCTTGCAGGGTTATTCCTCCTCCTCCTCCTCCTCCTCTTCCTCCTCCTCCTTCCCCTCTTCCTCCTCCTCTCCTTCCTTCTCCTCCTCTTCCTCCTCCCCCTTCTCTTCCTCCTCCTCCTCATCATCTCCTCCTCCTCCTCCCCCCTCCCTCCCTCCCCCCTTCTCCCTCTTCACATCCGTTTCCTTTTCTCCTCCTCCTCCTCCGCCTCATCCCTCCCCCCTCCTCCTTTCCCTTCCTTTCTCTTCCCCCTCCTCCTCCTCGCCCCCCCCCCCCCCCTCTTCCTCCTCCTCCACCGCCCCCCCCCCCTCCTGCCCCCCCCATTGCCCCCTCCCAGGTGGCAGCAGCAGAGGATGGACAGGAACGAGCAAGCTCCCGTGAACGCCACCGAGGACGCGATGGGGATCAGGAAATAAAGCACCCCTGCGCTAGGAGACGCCAAAACAGCCCTACGATAAGATCCCCCTTTGCTAGGGGTGCAAGCATCCCCGCTTGTATTAATGACCCTTCAGCTAGGGGCATATTGTCCGCAATCCCCAGGGCTTGGCCGAGGGGGCAGGAGGGGGCGCGGAAGCAGGAGCTGCAGGCGCGCATCCAGCGACGCAGCCTGCGACGCAGGAGGCAGGAATGCAGACCGAGACCTGCGAGGGGGGCCCGCTCAGCCCAGAGGCGGACGCAGACGACGCTAGCGGCGCTGAGACGGAGGACCTCAACAAGAGAGGGCGCGCAATCCTGAAGAGGCTGATGAGGGGGAGGCGCGAGAGAACGGCTTCGCGCGAGGAGATGGAAAGGGGGGCTCTGCAGGAGCAGGCGCGGAGGGGCGAGGAAGCAGCCCGACGACGCGAGGAAGCAGCTCTTCGGCGACAAGAGGAAGAGAGGAAGGAAGCAGCCAGGCAGGCGGAAGAAAGGGAGATTCAAGCGAAGGCCGACGAGAGGAAGAGGAGAGCAGAGATGACGAGGCAAGTCCTGCGCGTCTTCGAACAAGCAGAGGTGAGTGTCGCTAGTAGAGCAGCTGAAGCTTTCCAACGAATCGAGCAGGAGCGAAAAGAGGCGGGGGAGCTTGAAAAACAGAGGCAACAGGAAGAAGAGGAGGCTGCGGCGATGAGGCTGCAAGAGGAGGAACCCAGGAGCGCAACCGAAGAAACTCGGCAACGCAAGCAGGAAGAGGACAGGCGCCGCGAGCGAGAACGCAAGAAAAAGAGAGCTGACGCCAGGCGCGGGGGTGGGGGGGGTGGGGGTGGTATCTTTGTGTAGGTGGCTTGTGTGTGTGTGTTCTTGTGTGTGTGTGTGTGTCTCCAGCTTTCTCATTGCCTTTCTCGTTTCCTGTATCCTTCGGTGCTTCCCATTATCATTCTCTATCTCTTTCTCTCTCTCCCTCTCTCTCTCTCTCTCTCTTGCATGCCTCTAGGTCCAAGTCCTCTGGGTTCTATGTGAAGACATTAAAAATCAATGGAAACTATGTGTTTTTCAATATTATTGTTCAAAAGTCAATAAAAACTATGTGTTTTCCAATCTTTTTAATCGAAAATCAATAAAAACGCTGTGTTTTCCAATAATTCCAATTATTTCCAATATTTTCCAATAAAAACGCTGTGTTTTCCAATTTTCCAATGTTTTTCAAGGTTTCGGGTGCGGCAACGGGGCGACGCGCGATCCTTGCTGGAAAACCTTGAAAAATATTGGAAAATTGGAAAACACAGTGTTTTTATTGGAAAATATTAGAAATAATTGGAATTATTGGAAAACACAATGTTTTCATTAATTTTTGTTCAAAAAGATTGTAAAACACAGCGTTTTTATTGATTTTTCATTAAAATAATTGGAAAACGCAGCGTTTTTATTTATTGTTTAATAAAAAAATTGGAAAACAAAGCGTTTTTATTGATTTTCCATTAAAGAAATTGGAGAATACAGCGTTTTTTGATTACAATTAAAAAAAACACAGCGTTATTATTGATTCTCTCCATTACAATAATTGGAAAACACAGCGTTTTTAATGATTTTTGTTGAAAAAGATTGGACAACACAGCGTTTTTATTGATTTTCATTAAAATAATTAGAAAACACAGCGTTTTTTTTTTTTTATATTGAGTTTTTAATAAAAAGATTGGATAACAAAGCGTTTTTTTATTGATTTTCAATTAAAAAGATTGGAAAACACAGCGTTATTATTTATTTATCATTGAAATAATTTGAAAACGCAGCGTTTTTTTTTTTTTTTTTTTTTTTTTTTTTTTTTTTTTTTTTTTTTTTTTTTTTTTTTTTTTTTTTTTTTTTTTTTTTTTTTTTTTTATATATATTAGTTTGTTAATAAAAAAAAATGGAAAACACAGCGTTGCCGTACCCGAAACCTTGAAAAACATTGGAAAATTTGAAAACACAGCATTTTTATTAGAAAATATTGGAAATAATTGGAATTATTGGAAAACACAGCGTTTTTATTGATTTCAATAAAACCTTCTGGATGCGGAATCCATCTCATTTCTATTGAATTCCAATTGGAATCTAATTAGAATCCAAATAGAAATCCTCTGGACCTGGGACCCGTTCTCTTTCGATTGAAATCCTATTGAAATCTCATTGGATTTCAATA
Organism: Prorocentrum cordatum; assembly: GCA_963575745.1. Classification (NCBI taxonomy): domain Eukaryota; class Dinophyceae; order Prorocentrales; family Prorocentraceae; genus Prorocentrum; species Prorocentrum cordatum. The sequence goes on along the minus strand of CAUYUJ010018516.1, from coordinate 357,689 downwards.
GAATCTTCTGGATGCGGAATCCATTCCATTTCTATTGAAATCCAATTGGAATCTAATTAGAATCCAAATAGAAATCCTCTGGATCTGGGCTCCGCTCTCCTTTCATTGAAATCCAATCAAAAGCAAACGAAAAACTAATACAGACAGAAAGAACGAGAGGGAGAGAGAGAGAGAGAGAGAGAGAGAGAGAGAGAGAGAGAGAGAGAGAGAGAGAGAGAGAGAGAGAGGGAGACAGCAGAGGGAAATGAGAAACCAGGAACACACACAAGCCACCTACACAAAGATACCACCCTTACGGGGGGGGGGGGGGGGGGGGGGGGGGGGGGGGGGGGGGGGCGGGGGCAGTTGCGCAAGCACTGCGAGTCCGCTGGAGTTGGCGACGGCGGCTTCTACGGCCACGGCGGCTGCGGAGCAGGAGAGGGCTGACGCAGAGAGGCGGCAGGGGGAGGAGAACGACAGGAAGGCTGCAGAGGAGCGGAGACTGGCGCAAGCAGAGCAGGCCCGCACAGCAGCGGAAGAGAGGAAGAATAATGGAGAGGACGACGCGAGGGCAGAAGCCGAGAGGAAGCAGAAAGAGGATTCCGATCGGAAGGCGGAGGAGGAACTGAAGAAACGCGAGGAGGACCAGCGGGGGAAAGACGAGGAGGAGAAGCGGAATAAATACGAGGACGCCCAGGCGAAGAAGGGCGGGGGCAAGAAGGACGGCAAGAAGGGCAGCCGCAAGGGAAACTAGGGCCGCGATGCTTTTCCTGGAGAGCCGCCACCACTTCTGTAGTGGATCTGCCTCCCTCCCGCACACTACACTTGCGCGCCCTCCCCCCCCGCCCCCCCTCCCAGAGGGCGGCTTCCTCGTGTGCGGCGCGCAGGGGGCCTGAGACCCGCAGTGGGTTTCACATCCATATCTGCGACAGTCGTTGCACGCTGGCTGCGACTGGAAGCCCGCTCAGCTGGGCCACAGAAGACACGCCCGATTCTATTAAATAGAAATTCTATTTAATAGAATTGAAGGACGTATAAAGCAGAACCCACATTAGATTAAATAGAAATTTTATTTCATAGAATTTCAGAAAAGAGATTGTCCGCTTTCTAGCGGCAGATTGGCTCGCTTTGCGCTGCCTGATGAAAACGACACTTCCGAACAAAGACTGGTGGTTTGACCACGGGGCTTCTGACCCCACACTCTGATCAGCTTAATAGCGGTAGCGCAAATGCTTACCATTCGCTCGCAGTCCGCGATCGCCCCATGATAGGGGTATCTAGCCTAGATATAATTGTCCTCTTGGTTCGTGCCCCTACTGCAGGGGCTTTCTGGGGGGCAGGATGAGCATGGCGGATTTCTGTAGATCAGGGCGCTGCGGCAAGGAAGGACCGACGAGGAAGGAGGCAGGCGGGGCCAAAGGGGGGAGGGGGCAGCATGCACCCCGCAAGTGCGTTTCGGCTCAAGGTCCGCTTGTTTTCGGCGCGCTGATTGTCATCTTTACATTTGCGAGTGTCTGATCCTTGTGCGGTTCGACTGCATGCCTCCTCCCGCCGCGGTTTCTTGCTTCGCGTATGCCGCGCCGATGATGATTCTTTTTTTTCGTCGATGGTGTGCGGGGCGAAGAGAGGCGACGACCCCGGCCCCGCCCCTAAGAGATGCAAGGCTTCTAAGGGGGAGGGGGTCGACCCGAAGGAGGCCACGCAGCCGCGCAACTGGCTCGAGTACAATTCCTCGGGCACTGCTGCATATTTGCAGAAGAAGGCAGCGGAAGCGCAGGCAGTCTGGTCGAGTTGCAAGAGCCCTTCAGAGCGCAAGATGTTCTTGGAGAGCTTCCAGAAGGATAAGAGCAAGAACTTGGACTGGGTGCATGCGTTTCACGAAGAATGCGAAAATGCAGAGAAACCTAAGGAATGGGCCAAGAAGGGGTGCGTCACAGTTCCGCAAGTTTTGAAAGAACAGAACCTTTCATTGTCAGATTGTAAGGATCATAAGCTGGCCCTCGAGTTCGCCCAGGAGTGGTGGGAGGATAATTCACAGACGTACAATGCGAAGGAGGCGTTTCCAGTGAAGCACGACAAGAAGGACCGCATATTGTGGCACGAGTTCTATTTCATTTCCCCACAGATGTCTGAGGACAGCTTGGGGGCGTCTCACAAGAAAAAGTGCACGGGCGAGGGCAACGTCAAGTCGGCAAAAGCGCTGGAATGGGCAGCAGGCAGGATGGGGGAGCTGCGCAGTGGCAGCAGCAGTGCGAGCGCGAACCCAGTGAAGCTGGAGAACCCGCTGTGGCCGAACATCCAGGCGAACAAGGATTCGATCACGCCATCGCCGCAGCAATCTCTCCTCTCCCTCGTCTTCCTGCTGCTCGCTCCCCTCGCAAACGCCCCCCCCCCCCTCCCTCTTCTTGCGCTTAGGTCTACCCTGCCGAAGTACCAGGCTGAGATGAAGAAGCTGAAGACGCTCCGCGCGAAGCTCCACAATCACGCCAAGACTGCCAAGGACAGTGACAAAGGCCAATATGACACCTGGGCAAAGGAGGCTGACAAGACCCTCAAGAGCGCGACTGATCACGAGGAGGCGGTGGAGCTCCTGATCGAGAAGACGGGAATCACTCACGAGACGAACGAGAAGAAAGAGGATTATGCCAATCTGAACAAGGATCTCGTAGCCATGAAGTCCACCGCAGAGCGCCACCTGGACGGCATCAAACTGGCGGTCAAGAGGTTCTCGCGCTACGTGGAGTGAGTGGCGTTTCCATATCATATTCGTAGCTCTCTGAGTTACATCCACATCATCCCCTCGGCGCGCAGACGCTAGAGATGGAGGCGCAAGGCGACGCTCCAACAAGAAAAAATGCGCGCAAACCTTGATAGGGGCTCTCTGTCTGTCTGCCCCTGTCTGTCTCTGCCTATCTCTGTCTGTCTGTCTGTCTGTTTCCTGTCTGTCTGTCTGTCTGTCTGTCCGTTCGTTGCTTCTCGCTCTCACTCACGTTCGTCTGTTCTCTCTCCATCTCTCTCTCTCTATCTCTCTCTCGTTCTCTCCTTTTCTCCCTCTGCTGTTCCACCCCCCTTTCGCCGCCTCGCCCGGCATCCAGCGCGACCCCTCTCGAGGGGAACCTTCGCATCTTCTCGTCGCCCCTCTCCTGCAGGGGTGGCCCTGTTGTAGGGCGCGCCAGTGCGCAAGATACGTCCGTAGCTTTTGGCTCAAGGGACGTCCGTAGCTTTTGGCTCGAGAGAGGTCGCCGCAGCATGCTGTCCAAACGCGCGCTGCCTTATGACAGGCGCGCGCTGCCAGCAGACAAACGCCCGAGGGCGAATGTCGCTGACCTCGTGTCGCGCAACATCGCGTCGGGCGCCAGGGGGCCCCAATTGGCAAACGACACCCACCGCTCTGGTGCCACAGGCGTTGCTGATTTAGTGCCATCAGAAAAATACCCGGGCAATGCTCCACGTTTCTTTCGCCAAATTTTCAGAGAGAACGGTTGGCCACCCTTGTGCGTGCGCGACGTGCGGGCGTGGAACACTAAAAGGCAGGTGGAGGAGCTTCAGAAAATACATTTAATGCTGCCCCACGAGATTTTGGATCGTTTGGCGTTCTTCGGCCACGCAGATGTTATGACTGGCACGTCTGGGTTAGATCCCGTTTCGCTGGAGCATTTCAACAGTGCAGCGTCGTCCCTCGGCGACTCCGACACGGTCCCATGCGGCATCTGGCAAGACGGTGTGCCTTGTAACTGGGACCGCAGCGTGACCGCTGAAATTGTTTCGCTCCTGTTGCCTGGCTTAGAGGAGCGCTACAAGAACCTCCGCGTGCCCATCGCATGCTTGCTGAAGAACCAGTTGTCCCCAAACACCCTGGATGATATTTTTGAAATTGTCCGCTGGTCATTCGCGCACCTCGCAACCAAAACGTGGCCATCGTGCAGACGCGATGGATCGCCATTCGGGAAGGAGCGACAAGTGGAGGGCCAAACAGCATAGCCAAGGGCGACTCCCTCTCAGGGGCGTTGCTTGCCAGATCAAAGGCGACGAGAGAGGGCGACTCCCTCTCAGGGGCGTTGTTTGCCAGATCAAAGGCGACTGGAAGATGTTCAAGGAGGTGCTGAAGCTGCCAGGGTGGCAGGACGCGGAGTGCTGCTTCCAGTGTAAGATCAAGCTGCCCGAGGTCACAGGGAAAAACACATAGCCAACCCAGTTCTGCCTCCACCGACCCCTGCCCCAACGCCCCACCCCCCCTGCGCTACCTGAGGAGGGGGATCCCGGCGCGAAAGTTGCGCGCCCCCCGCGCTGACGTTGCAAAGGCCATCCCCTATCGCTAGGGGGCGCTCGCCCAAGAAGCGGGGGAGGGCCATCAACGCTGCGCGCGGGGCCAGCAGGGCGAGTTGAGAGGTGGAGTGCGGACCATTAGCTGGAGGAGGCAAGGGGAGGGGGAGAGGGGAATGGAGGAAAGGGATGGCAACGCGCATAAGCAAATCAATAACACGAGACGGATAGGAGGAGGAGGAGGAGGAGGAGGAAGAGGAGGAGGAGGAGGAGGAGGAGGAGGAGAAGAAGGAGGAGGAGGAGGAGGGGGAGGGGGAGGAGGAGGAGGAGGAGGAGGAGGAGGAGGAGATGGAGGAGGAGACGGAGGAGGAGGAGGAGGGGCGGAGGAGGAGGAGGAGGGCAAGGAGGAGGAGCAGGAGGAGGAAGAGGAGGAGGAGGAGGAGGACGACGACGACGACGACGACGAGGAGGCACGCAACGGGAAATCATATGTGAGGGGGAGGAGCGATGCGCTGGGGAGGAGGGGGGGGGGCGACGCGCCAAGTGACGGGGGCGTCGAGGAGGGTGGGCAAGCCGAGGAGCAGGCGGAGGAGGCAGAGGCAGAACAGGAGAGGGAGGATGGTAAAGCGAAGTTTTCGATGCCCGCACGGTCTCTACCGAGATCGGCCACGACGCGCCCTGGCGCACGGACCGCAGATCATGGCAAGAACTTTTGATGAAAATCCTGGGTTCTGGACATCGAGTATGCCCTTTGTTGATGGTTCCGTTTGTCAGCGTGCGAATTTTGATGTTGGATTGGCTGCGCTGCGCGGATTTAGGTGTAGCTGCAGATTTTATGGGCTCTCTGATCTGGTATTGCGTCGTCAAGAGGAAAGTCCCAGGCGGCACGCAGAAGCAGCGCATGCGAGAGATGCACCTTTTGATGCAGGGGTTTTACGATAGACAACCTCCGAACGGCGCGCCGAACAGGCTTCCTCACTTGAGCATTGGGGTTGTGAAAGGCAAATCAAACAGCTATCCCAAGCTCAGATGTAGCGCTGGTATGGTTCGGCATCTAATACCGTGGGGTATGGAACTTGCGGAACAGTTCTGCGACAGGAATGACCCCGTGGAGTCTTCTATGTATTTTTGCATGCAGAGTTTATCACGCTGCTACGCTGCGCTCGCAGGGTCTTTCACATTTACGAAAGACACGATGCTGGAGCATTCTGTGCGTTTTGCTCAACACTTCACTGCTTTGGCGACGGCGCATGGTAACATATTTCGCATTAAACCCAAGCTGCAATTATTTTTGGAATTATGTTCTTCTGGAGGACAACCGTCCAAGCACTGGAACTACCGAGATGAAGACTTTGGAGGGTCCGTTGCGGCGTTTGGGAAGCGCAGAGGGGTGCTCCGAACACGTCTGAGTTTTCAAGGGCATGCATGACGAAGTTTATGGGGCAGCCTGTTGTTCGTCTCTTGCGCTGGGTATGAAAAAAAGGCCCGAAGAAGGCAGCGCCCCTCATCTAGGGGGATTTTCTTGGGTGCGAATTTTGACGGAAAATCTTAACGGATGAGATTTTAAGAGAATCCTAATATATTGGTGTTTGCAATATATTGGCGTATTGGATGCTCAAGGTCGCGCAGACTCCCCCTAACAAACGCGCGTCAACACCCAAACACCGCGCACCAAACCCCACACACCACGCACCAAACCCCATACCCAAATTCCCAATCACCAAACCCCAAACACCAAACCAGTAGTTGGCGCTTGCGTGAATTGACCGGGTTCCTTCGATTTGGTTCCTTGAAATTCTCGGGGGCCCCGTTCACATTCAATTCCGACCTTCCATCCCCCAAACTCCGCCGCAGGCGCCCAAAATATTAATAGTAATAATAATAGTAAAAATGATTTCAAATTGCGGCCGTGCCCCCACATTGGAGGCATGCCCCCCTGCGTTGCCCAGCGCCCCCCAGGAAACCCAGGGGCCCTGACGGATTTTGCCGGTTCATGGAAGGTTCCTCCAACCCTCCATCCTGGAGGATTCCTTCCTGGACGCTCTCTTGGAACCGACGCGTTTTTGAAACCGCTTGGGAAGTTTCGAGGCCATCTTGGTCGTCCTGCATCTTGGGCCGCCTTGAATCGGCATTGGGCCACCTTGGCGGCCCTCTTGGCCTGCTTGGGCCATGTTGGCCGCAATTTTGGATTCTTCGGAGGGCGCCAGGGGCATGTCTCGGCGCCGACGGTGCTTCGGGAAGAGGGCGCGGCGCTCGCGGCCCAGCGTGAGGAAGGGGGTGGCCCTAAGAAAACTCACAGAAACACTGCGCGACAGCTCACGTGCATTCTAACACGCCTCTGCCGCGCAGGCACGGCGGCGGATCTGAGTCCTGTGGCCCTGGCGCCTTGGCGGCTGACGCGGGCGCGCACGCGCTGCCCGTTGTGCGTTTGAATGTGTTCCTCTTACCCCGCCTCGTCCAACGTCCTCCCCCCAAGTATTCCAACGTCCTCCCGCCTCTTCCCGCGCCCTCCCATCTCCTCCTACCTCGTGCTACCTCTTATTTCTCGTTCTCCACATTATCCTCCCTCCTCCTCGTCCTCCTCCTCCTCCTCCATCTCTCCCTCCTCCTTCAGGGGCAACGATAGGGGGGATAGGCATAAGGGGGGACGCATCGACCCCCAATCGCCCATTGATCGTCGATAGGGGCCCGATAGCCCCAACCTGCCCAGGAAGGTGCGGATCCATTATCGGAGGCCGATCGCCGATCGATCGGCGATGTATCGCTGGTTCCAGGTCGATGCATCCCCCGATGCCAGTCCCCCCCTATCGTTGCCCCTCGCTCCTCCTCCTGCCCCCGCCTCCTCCCGCCTTCCCCGCCCCCCCCCCCCCCCCACCCCACCCCCCGCCCCCCCATACCTCCCCCCGCCGAATCCCATTTCGCCCAGCTTCGTCCCACTTCCCACCTTTCAGGTCCTCCCAGTTGTGTGCCCTATGCCAACAGCTGGGCAGCTCGTCGTCGTTCGTCGTCGTCACTCGTCAGTCGTCCGCGGTCAGTCGTCGTCGTCGTCGTCGTTGCTACGGCGAGCCCGCGCAACCCCCCGCCCCTTTTATGGCGCATCCGCAGCGCGGCGTTCGTCGATGTTCGTCGTCGTCGTCGTCGCCGCGTCGTTGCGACGGCGGGCCCACGCAGCGCCCGCCCCTTCCCCGCGGTGCATCCGCAGCGCGGTGTTCGTCGTCGTCGTCGCGGTCGTGGTCGTGGTCGTGGTCGTCGTCGTCGTCGCTGCCACGACCGAAAATTGCGAGAACTCGAGAGAAACACTTGGTTTTTCTCGCGCTGTTTTCGGGGTGACACGTGCCGCCCGTGCGTTGTTTCACACTGCGTGGCCCCATGTTGGCGCCCTGAGTACGAGAAGGACAATTGTTTTTTCTCACGCGGTTTTCGGGGTGACACGTGTCACCCGCGTGTTGTTTCACACTGTATGGCCCCACGTGGGCGCCAGAATACGATTGAAACAGCTGTCAGTTTTTTCTCACGCGGTGTTCGGGGTGACGCGTGTCACCAGCGTGTCGTTCCACAGTGTATGGCCCCATGCGGGCGTCCAGGATGCGAGTGAAACACCTGGTTTTCTCACGCGGCTTTCGGGGTGGCACGTGCCACCCGCGCGTCGTTTCACACTGTAGGGCGCCATTCAGGCGACCAGAATACGAGTGACACAATTGGCTTTGCTCACGCAGTTTCCGGGGTGGCACGTGTCGCCCGCGTGCCGTTTCACACTCTATGGGCCCATGTTGGCGTCCAGCACGCGCGTGCAACAGTTGTTTTTTTCTCATGCGGTTTTTGGGTTGACGCGTGTCTCCCGCATGCTGTTTCACAGTGTACGGCCCCATGCTGGCGACCAGAATACGAGTGAGACGTTTGTTTGTGCTTCCACTGTTTTCGGGGTGACACGTGTCACCCGCGTGTTGTTTCACATTGTAATGGCCCCATGTTGGCGTGCTGACTACACGCGGAACGCATGGTTTTTCTGACACGGTTCTCGGGGTGACACGTGTCACCCGCGTGTTGCTTCACATTGGATGGCACCATACTGGCATCTTGAATACGAGTGAAGCACTTGATGTTCCTCGCGCGGTGTTCGCGGTGACACGTGTCACCAGCGTGTTGTTCCACACTGTACGGCCCCATGCTGGCGACTAGAATACGAATGCTACAACTCTATGTTTATCATACGGTTGTCGGTGCGACACGTGCCACCCGCGTGCTGTTTCACACTGTATGCCTTCCATGTTGGCGACCTGAATACGTGTGACAGCAAGTTGTTTGTATCACGAGGTGTTCGGGGTGCCGCGTGTCTCCCGCATGTTGTTTCACACTGTATGGCCCCATGTTGGCGACCAGGATGAGCTCGGCACAACTGGTATTTCTCGCACGGTGTGCGAGGTGACACGTGTCACCCGCGTGTTATTTCACATTGTGTGGCCCTATGTTGGCGCTAAAATGCGAGTGACATAGCGGTTGTTTTCTCACGGTTTTCGGGGTGACGCGTGTCACCCGCGTGCTGTTTCACATTGTATGGGTCCATGTTGGCGAATAGTATACGAGTGAAGCCATTAGTTTCTCTCGTGGTTTTTCGGGGTGACACGTGTCACCTCTGTGTTGTTGCACACTGTGTGGCCCCACGCTGGCGACCATAATACGAGTGAAACAATTAGATTTTCTTACACGGTTTTCGGGGTGACGCGTGACACCCGTGTGTTGTTTCACAGTGGTGGCCACATGTTGGCGTCCAGAATGCGAGTGAAACAATGTGTTTTTGTCACACGGTGTTCGGGGTGACGCGTGTCACCCGCGTGTTGTTTCACTTTGTACGGCCCCATGTTGGCAAACAGAATACGGGTGAAGCAACATGTTTTCCTCACGCGGTTTCCGGGTTGATGCGTGTCACCCTATGGCCCCATGTTGGCGACTAGAATACGAGTGAAGCATTTTGTTTTTCTCACGCGGTTTTCGGATTGACACGTGCCACCCGCGTATTGTTTCACATTGTCTGGCCTCATGTTGACGACCCGAGTACGAGTGAGACAATCTTTTGTTCTCACGCGTTTTTCGGGGTGACGCGTGTCACCCGTGTGTTGTTGCACATTGTATGGCCCCATGTTGGCGTCCAGAATACAAGTGGACAACTTGTTTTTTTCTGACACGGTTTTTGCGGTGACGCGTGTCACCCGCGTGTTGTTTCACATTGTATGGCCCCATGGAGGCGTCTAGGATATGAGTGGAACAATTGTTTTGCTCAGACGGTTTTCGGGGTGACACGTGTCACCCGCGTGCCGTTTCACACTGTATGGGCCCATGTTGGCGTTCAGAATACGCGTGAAACAATTGGTTTTGCTCACGCGATTTTCGGGGTGACACGTGTCACCCGCGTGTTGTTCCACATTGTATGGCCCCATGTTGGCGACCAGAATGCGAGTGAAACAGTTGGTTTCTCATACGGTTTTCGGTGTGGCACGTGTCACCCTGGTGTTGCTACACACTGTAAGACCCCATGTTGGCGTCCATAATACGACTGAAACAAATAGTTTTTCTCACACGGTTCTCGGGGTGACACGTGTCACCCGCGTGTTATGGCCCCATGTCGGCGTCCAGGATATGTGTGAAACGATAAGTGCATTCGGAGTGACACGTGTCACACGCGTGTTGTTTCACATTGTATGGCCCCTATGTTGGCGACGTCGCTTCGCCCGGGCCCTCAGGAATACCCCAGGAATCCTCAGGAATCTCGAACCCTTAGGCATCCCTCGGGAATCTTCCCCGAGGAATCCGGAGGAATCCTTTGGGAACCCTCTAGGATTTCCCAGGGACCCAATGGCCCCGCCCCGCCCGTGACGGGCCCAGCCGCCGCGGTTACGAAAAAAATCCACAAGGCTTCCAAAAGGGCGGATAACATCAGGGAGGCCTGTCGCTGTTTCGACGGCCCGTTCATCCGACGCGAGGGGTGTCGGAGGAGGAGGAGGAAGAGGAGGAGGAGGAGGAGGAGGAGGAAAAAGGAGGAGGAGGACCCATGGAAATCCAAGAGTCACTAACGATGTTGGAGTTAACCCTCCCTCCAACCTCCCTCTTCACAGGCCCGTACAACGGTTCATTTCAATTGAGGGAATTGCCTCGCTGGAAGACAACAGTTTGAAGATCCTGAAGCGTCCCAAATCGTTGTTCTCGGGATTTCAACGCCACACCTGACTGTTGCGTCTTGACGATCCAGAATCGTGCCAGAGCGCCATGTTTTGGAACTTCCACACAGCGAATCAACATAACTGTTGCGCCCGCATAATCCGGAATCCTTCCAAAACTCCATTTCTGGTACGTTGATCATTGGAACCCGTGAAATTTTTACAAATCGTCGAAGCAAATGCGCGCGGCGCTGAGGCGAGAGCCACATTTTGAAAAAGGAACCGCCCTCAAGAAGAGGAGGGGGAGGAGGAGGAGAAGGAGGAGGAGGAGGAGGAGGAGGAGGGGGACGAGGAGGAGGAGGACGAGGACGAGGACGAGGACGAGGACGAGGAGGACGAGGACGAGGACTGGGAGGAGGAGGAGGAGGAGGAGGAGGAGGAGGAGGAGGAGGAGAAGGGGGAGGAGGAGGAAGAGGACGAGGACGAGTAGGACGAGTAGGACGGCGAGGACGAGGAGGACGAGGAGGACGAGGGGGACGAGGAGGACGTGGAGGACAAGGAGGACGTGGAGGACGAGGAGGACGAGGGGGACGAGTGTAAATAATGATCCAAATCTCTCCACCCACAACCTCTTGATGCAAGAAGAAGACTGGCAGATGATAGGATATTTTATACCGAATCAAAATTTGCGTTCGATAGGTGCGTCCACCCTCCCGCCTCAGCTGGGCGGGTTCAAGCCACAAATGGCAATAGTAAACAAGAGAGTGCAAGCATGAGCGAGCGAGAGCAATAACATAGATAATTCTAAACATCATCCTATAACTCACATCCTTGCTGATATAACTTTCACACAGGAAAAAGGAAATGTTGCTAAAGAATGCCTTGGCAAATTCTGCAGCAAGCCTCCAGAATTTTGAATAATATTATTGGCTCGAACGATCAAACTATCGTCCGTACAACAAGCAACAGGTATCAAATAAAAGATATCCAATACTCTCTGCTCGAACGGTCAAACTACCGTCCGTGTATCAAACAACAGATATCAAGATAAAAAAAAAAACAATACACCGAGCAACATATACTAAGATAGAAGAAACCCACGCACTGAGCAACATATAAACAAATATGTACCTGAGGTCTGCGCACCGAGCAACATATATTAAGATATGGAATATTTACCTGAGCTCTTGAGGGGGTGCCTTCACTCCTCATCTGCAGATGGTGACCAAACATCACTCATCATCTGAAAAGGTAACCCAAATCATTCATCATCCACAGCGCACACGTACTGCTGACTTGATGATGCTGTATGCAATGTAAACCTTGATGCTCGGGTCGAGACTATAACTCCCTCTCTCGTCTGCGTCCAGCTTGAGACACCGTCCTAGGCAATTTGCATAGTGCTTGTCCTTCGTATAGATCGTCTCGTAGCTGTCGCCCTCGTACTTGCCACTCTTGATTATCGTCGGTCCCATGGTCTCCAGCCACTGTCTCAGTATAGCACTATCTTCCAGCATAATTGGTCCATCTCCCATGATATCGTCGTCATAGGTCGCTGGATCGGCTCGTGCTGCGAGCGTTGTCGTTGTAGTTTTCGGCGTAGCCTTCGCTGTCCTGGATTTGACCTTGACCTGCTTCTCGGGCAACTCCGGCTTGAACAGGTTGTCGCTGCTTGAACTATCCACCTCCATCGGATCAAACATGTCCTCGTCGTCGTTCTGCTTAGGCTTCATTTCGTAAATAAATATGATGATACCCGCGATGATAGAGACTGCTGTCACCACCGCAGGAGACATCGAAAGACAAACTCCATACTCTGCAAGTGCACAAAGTTGAAACAGAACTACAGCTTGGTCAGGTATCTGGAGGGTTCTCTGCGCGCCACTCCTCTCCATCAGGTAGTTGTCCGTTAGCTCTTCCGTGTAGAATGCCTCGACGTAGTCCTCATCTTGCTCCTCGTACTTGTCATCGTAGAAGCACTCGTCCACGTAGTTGTACGTCTCCACCGGCCACGTAGAGATCTCCTCGTCGTCCTTCCCGGTGTCATCGTACAGTTCCTGCTTGACGTACTTGGCCATCTTCGCGTTGAGCTCGTCCACCTCCTTGTTGGCTGCCACCTTCTCTGGTCCAGCAAGCTTTCGTCCGCGTATTGATGGTGCCCTGTCATCAGGCCCAAGAGTCCACAAATTTGATGTAACTATCTTCCTCGCGTAGCCTCCTGGAAGTACTTTTGTCAAACAGTCCGCTAGCATCTGTTCACTCTTGACCCACTTGATGCTGACCTCTTTAAGTGACTGCCGCAATATAGCCGCTTCCAAAGAAAGCCTCCTGTCCGTCATAGAAATATTTTCCTTTGTGATCGTGTCGTATAGGCTCTTGCAGTCGGTCACCGAAATGCATTTCACCGGGCAGGTGTCGTGCACAATCTCGGTCATGTCCATCTCCGGGTACAGGATCTCCGCCAGGGTCGATCTCGTCCATATCAACATGTCCACTGAATCCGCACATGAGTAGGCCTCCGCCGATAGAGTAGATCGTACTACTCGTTGGATCTTGGAAGACTGCCACCCAATGCAGTGTACCTTGTACTTGTTACTGTGGTCCTCGTTGATCTTCTGGTCGCCCAGCATGATGACGCGTCCGCGTTGTGATCTGTGCTTCGGCAGATTGTCGAAAAAGCACTGTCGGTGACATTGATCACCATGGTCTCCCACAGGTTCAGGCCTGCTGAGAACCTAATCAGCAAGCCGTCCCGCTTCTGTATCCGCCTGATGGCCGCGTTGCCGTCCTGTAGGTCCTTCACCGTCGGAGCTCCCGGCGTAGATGCCAGTCGGGATGCTTCGAAGGCCTCTTCGAAGCATATCATCCGCGCAGCCCATTACAGTTGTCCAACTACCATTCGTAGTCCACGATGCTCTGCATGGGTCAAGGCGCTACCTGGTGCCTTGCTGCGCTCTCTGGAGATACGTGCAGTCTGCATCGACTTCACGTAGGCCTCCATGGTGACGTTGATGCTGCCGTCCTTGTCCTGCTTGTAGGCACGGCCACAGAACGCCGCCTGCTCTTTCCTCGCGTACTTGACCTCGCCAAAGTCGATCTCCTTCTGCAGGTCCTTCATGATCTTGGCGCCCTCCGGGTCGTCCTGCTTGATGCCCATGAGGAAGTCATCCACGTGCAGGCACATGATCCCTATGATCGTGCCCTCCGCATTGCGCTTGATGAAGGTCGCGGGCTCGAAGCTCAGGCCTTCCCATCCAAGCTTCACGAGCGTCTCGCGTAGTGCCACATACCGCGCGCGAGCTGCATCGTTAGTCCCGTAGATTCTGTTTTTTAACTTCAGCAGGTCGCCTGCCTTCACTCCCGGGATGTTGCACTTCCCGAGGTTCGTCGGGATACGAAAGTAGAGCTCGCGTGTGATGGCTTTGCCTTGCAGAAAGGCTCCCTTCACATCCGCGATGACTAGGTCTAAGTTGAGGCTTGATACGATGCTGCACAAGAGTAACGTCATCTGTGCTGAGACTGTAGGTGAGTCCCGTCGTAGCTTGTCGTCAAACTCCTCCTCGTAGCCTCTCCCACAGATCCCGGCCTTCGGCTCGAAGGTCGTGGGGTCTTTATCGGTCCAGACCACCTTGGAGCTTAGGATCTTGTCCGGGTCGACCTTGTCGGCTGCTGTTCCTGATATGTGGGCTGCTGCATCGTGTTTGCACCGCGTGTTCCATTCCTTCTCCACCGCCTGATGCATCTTCTTCCACTTGAGCTTGTCATCGCCCAGCGTCTTCAAGTTGATCTCCTGATCCTTGTTGGCTCTCGTCGGTTGGCTGCGCATCCGCTCGGCCACGAACGCCTCGACGAGCAGCGGTGCATCTGCCAGCTGCTTGACTGGCCCAGTTTGCGCCCGGGCTCGTTTGATGCTGATCGGCACATCGTCCAGCAAGAACTCCTTGATCGTGAATGGGTGTTCCTGGCGCCTGCCCTGTGCAGGCTGTCGCGTTCTTGGCGATGATGTAGCCGGCTGATCTTGCGGTACCTCTGCTGGTGCTGCTGCCGTTTCCTCCGCCTTCTGGCGTTCCTCCATGTGCCTCTGGATCCTGGCAGGCACTCGAAGCTGAGCTCGATCGTCCTGAGCGTCGTCCCGCTTGGTCTGCTTGAGCTTCAGGTCCTTCTTGGCGTGCTTCTTGCCTCCGCGCTTCACCTCCTTAGGTTCCTCCATGGTCTCGTCAGTATTGGTAGGCTCCCGCGGGGCTGCTGCAGGCTGTTGGCCACCTCCCGGTCCATCTCCAGCTTCCTCTTCCTTTCCCAGAGTGATCTCCTCGATGATTGTGATGGGGTCTTGTGATACCGCATCGTCGATGATCTGAGGATTGGCTATCCAGTCCACTCTCGAGATATCTTGAACCAAGTCGCGCGTGTCCAAGTTGAAAAGCCGCCGCTTCTCAATATTGTACCCAGGTGTCGGGTCAGGTAGAAGAGGGGCGTTCCTGACATTGTCCAGCTGCCTCAGGTCGGTCTTGCCCTGGCTGCTGGCCGCCACCGTTCCCAAGAGGGTGTCCCAAGCTTGATGCGCTCGAACAAGTCGTGCTCGTAGGTCTTCCTCCGCTTGATCTTGATCAGCTGGCACTGTCTCGTACTCGTCGTCCAGCCTCTGACGCATTGACATCACGTCGTTATCGTGTACCACTTCCGATCGTCGCTTCCTGCTGTCCGCTGGCTTCGTCAGCTCCACGTTGCCTTGAGCAGGTGCTGCTGGTGCCGTCGTCGGTGCACTCGAGGGTGCATCACCTTGTCCTCCTGCTGGCTGTGGTGGAACATCGCCCTGTCCAGGATGATGCTGATGTCCTGGATCTCGGTGATCTTGATGTTGGTCTGGCTGCTGATCTGGCTGTTGATCGGGCTGCTGGTTTGGCTGTTGGTCATCTCGTGCTGGGTTATACTGTTGACCTCGAAGATCCAGAAAAACACGCTGACCAGCTCTTCCACGTGCAGGTCCGCCATCTGAAAACAGGTCGGTAAACTGCATGGTGCTCACCTCGTGCTCAGGCGCCCTTCGAAGGAGACCGGGTGAACTCAGGATCGGGATCCGGTTATGGATCAGCCAGTAACCATGATCATCCTTGCCCAGGCACCGGGCAGGTCCATGCCACCGTGCATGCAGGTTGCGCTTTAGGTTATCAGATCGCCAAAACAGCAGTAAATCACCTTGCTGAAATGGCCCTGGTTGGGGCCTCTTCCTCGCCAGAACTGTCCGTCTCAATGCTGATGAGTTTGCTGCCTTGAAAAAGATTCCGAACAGATCTGTTGAAGGTGTACTCGGTTCCAGAATTATGTATTCTCGGCCAGTCGTGAAACCACTGCTGGGTCGTTGTCGGGATTTTTTGCCAAACTTGCAGGCAGTCGGTGTCCAGCTCCAAGTACCCATTGCTGTGGTGAGAAGCCTGACGTGCTGACAAGTTGATTGCACGCGTTGGCCATACCACGTACTGCTGCTGCAACCGAATCTTGACCACGAGCGTCCCCAGCGTTGAAGACACTCGTCGCCATCTCCTTCAGGTAGCGTATCTTTCTCTCTACTTTGCCCATTTGCCAGTGAGCCTCTGGAGCCGCACTGTTGATCACAATGCCCAGGTCGTTGCATAGCGTCTCGAACTCGCCCATAAAGGTAGAGTCCTGGTCCTGCTCCACGACGCGTGGTGGCCCGGCCCAGGTAAGCCATCCGAGTTCGAAAGCCTTCTTTGCTAACTCTGCCGTAGATCTCGACCCGGGACACGTGTAGATCGCCACGGTGAAGTCCGAGGCCACGTCCACGATCACAAGCACCACGTGCATGTTCTTGTCCAGGTCGGGTATGATCATGAAGTCCATGCTGATGGCTTCGTTAAAGTCCTTAACCTTAGGCTGAGCTGCTGTAGGTCTCGCTGCCGTCCGAGCCTGCTCTTCACATGTCGTGCATCTGAAGAGACGTGCTGCTTGTACCGCTCGTCGGCTAGCTCCACCATGCTGTAGATACCGTACCAGTGACTCTTTGTAGGGTCCATGTGAATGGCTCTCGTGTATCTTCTCGATAGCTGCTCGCATGAGTGGTGGCACCGCCGTCCATTCCGCCATCTCGATGTTCTCGCCATGCTTGCTGAAGATCGCCGCCGCGCTAGCGTGCATCGGCGCCTCCGTCTCCGCAGGGTTGGCCTCGAACTCGTCACAGTCGATGTCGTCGAAGTTGTTGGCGTACCAGGCGTAGCCACCATGCTGCTTCTCGAGGTCTCGCTGATCCTCGATGCCGTCCAAGATCGTCTTGGCCAGCTCCTTGGTCCAGTTCCCAAGGCTCGATGCTGTTCCCTTCGGCCTGTTGATCACGCTCGCGTGTACGTGCTGCTCGTCACACCTGATGTTGTTGAGCTTCTTGCCGAGCATGATGGCCGTCGTCAGGAACCTCGTCGGCTTCTTGACCGGATCGCCCATGAAGTCCACCAGGTTGTTGCCCTCGGCGCACTGGTGCCCAGCCATGGCATTAGCTGCCATGCTCTTGATGCCAATGGGTTCTCCAGTAGCATATGAGCTCCTCGGCGCTTGCAGTTGAGCCAGATCTTCTTGACAAGCTGCAGGTGCTTCATGCCGATCGCCAACCTGCGCATCTTCGTGTCCTTCGGGAACATGTGGGATATGTTCGTGAACGGGTCGCAGGGGAAACCCACAATGGTCACGTAGGGGTCATCCTCGTTCAGCTGCTTCAGGACGGTCTTCTTTGACTTCGCGTCCAGCAGGTCGTCCCCGATCAGGATGTCCCTCGGCCTCGTCACTGGATGCCGCCGCTGCTGAGCTTCTGATGTGGCTGCCATGCCACCTGCGTAGAGCTCGCAGATGATGGGCCGCTTCTCCTCCGGGTCCGCCTTCAGCGTGTCCACGATCTGCTGGCACTGGTCCAGCGTGTCCTGAATCTCCTTCTCCCACGTCTCGATCTGCTTCCTCTGCTTCCGCCGTAGGATGCCCTTATCGATCTCCTGGACCTCCGCATTCCAGATGTCGATCTCGTCGGACGTGACTGATGGCTCGATCTTTGTCGTATCCTTCTTCGGCCACTCCTTGAGCGAGATCGTCAGGTGTCCCTTCTCCGTCTTGTTAAGAGGCACTCCGTACTTGTTGATCGCCTTGAAGTCCGCCTTCTGATCTTTGATGTATATCACTGTGTCGAGCTCCTCCAGCTGGTGGATGCTCAGCAGTATTGGCGTCTTCGACTTCGGCAACCTCTGGAAGCGTAGGTTCACGTCAGCTCCAGCAAGTCCAGCCGTCACCTCTTGTTCTCCTTCTGCTATGACCTGGGCGCTATCATTCACGCCTTGGAAGCGCATGGGTGATCCTCTCATCCGCGTGGTGACTCTGCCGTCGTCTTCTGTGTAGCCGTCCAGTGATATTGAACCTCCACATCCACGTAGGCACGCAGTGTCCAGTACAGCATGTCCATCTGGAATAGGTCCTTTTCGTACTGCGTAGGCTTCAATTTCCTCCAGCTCCTCGCAAGGTTGCTGCCGCCCAATTCCCTCTGGAGCGTAGTTGGTTCCAGCTCGACGTTGCGTCCACAACCATGTCGGTCGTACTCCAATCGGTAGGCGCTCGCAAGTACTCCTTACGATGTCACGAAGCTCCGAGGTCCTGTCCCAGGCTGCTTGGCATAGATCGTAGGCCATATTCCTGAGACCGTTCGGTGCCATCTCCATGGTGATGTGCATGAGCTGCTGGAAGCGATGTAAGGTCCAGTCCAAACAGAAGTCCATATAGTCCCTGTAGGCCGCTTCCATGTTCTCGCAGCTT
>CAUYUJ010018516.1:324495-334495 GCA_963575745.1 Prorocentrum cordatum | reverse complement strand
AGATCCACGCATGCGGCTGGTGCGCGGCCACTTCAGCTTCGCTGCCGTTGCCCCTCTGGACTTGGCCACGCCTGATCAGGCGAGGGAGGTTGAGCCAACCGACAACGCGCGCGTGCACATTCAGCTTTGGTCGGGCACCTTGGACCGCACGTTTGGAACGATGGCTGGGGACCCTGCGCACTTCTGCAAGGGCTCCGACGCCGTTGCTCGCATTGATCGCCTGTGGGCATCTGAGCCGAGTTGCGTATGGCGCCAGCTCCCCCGCGGCGCGCGCGGCTGATTCTCCCGGGGCCATATGGCCGCGACCTTTCTGGCCACGCGGCGGCGCGTGTATTCATTCAACGCAGAGAGCGACCCGCTGGCGGCGATCGGCGCGCCATCCCCATTGCGTCTTCAAGCGCCTAGAGTCCCAGAGCAAACTGAATCGCCTGCCGCTGCAAGAACAAGCGGCCTTCGAAGCATCATCGGCCCCTCGGCAGCTCGAACGCCGCAGGGGCTCGATGGCGACTGCGGCGGCGGACGCTCTCGACATGGCGCTCGCGACGCAGCGGGGGGGCTCGGGGGCGCGCGGGGTTCACGCGATGCAGCTTGCGAGGGCTATGTGGCGACGAGACAAGAGGCTTGCAGAGAAGGTGGCCAGCGCCTCGGAGACGGCCCGCGCCTGTTTCGATCTTTCGAACTGGCGTCGCACTCGTAGATCCTTCTGCCTTCGAGGGCTGGGCGGGCGCGGCCCGGCGCGCTGCGGCTGAGGAGGGCCTGGGCGAACTACAACGCGCAGCTCGACAAGGCCACGGACGGGCTCGACTGCGCGGGGGCGCGCTTCGAGCGACGCAGCGCAATCGCAGCTTCGGGCCCCCATCGCCGCGCAGATGGCGCCGCGAGCGGGCCCGCTTGACAGCGAACTCTACACGATGATGGAGGGAAGTTGGGCACTCACCTCCCACTGGGCGCCCGTCTTCGCGCCGCCCGCCTTTGGAGCTAACGGGGCGAAGGCGCGCGTCAACAAGACCGCGCGGCCCTGCGACTTCGCTCGCATGGCCCCGCCGTCGAAGGAACTCATTGGGCGTGTCCTTCCTCGTCTGGCCCCTGCCAAGTATTCCCCTGGAGTGGATGGCTTCCCTTGCCGCGCGTGGTCCGCGCGTTCTCGGGGCGCGCGCCTTCTTTGGGCGCCCTGCGCCTGGCTCCTGGATGGGCGGCGCACGCGTCGCAGCGCAGGGCGCGCGCTGCAAGCCTTCCTGCCGAAGGGCGCGCTGGCGGCTGGCGACTACTCCATCGGCGCCCCCGATCAGGCCCGCACTGGGGGGCTGCGCAGCGCGGGCACGAAGGTCATTTCAGCCGCGCTCAACGGCGCCATTACCGATTATTCCGCAGACCACCTTCGGCACAGAGAGGCGTTATCTCTGGGCGCCAACTTGTGTCGCGCATTCTCGAGCTGGATGCAGCGGCTCGCATAGTGTCGTTGCAGCCTGAGCGAGAACGTCGCATGCCGTTGCTTGTCGCGCTGGACTTTGGCCGAGCCTTCCCGAGCCTGCGCCGGCAGCTCGTCTTCGCGGTCTCGGGGCGATTTGCTAAACCCCGCGGCTCTCATGGAGGCAAACAGGGCGTTCTAATATTTCGTCTCGGCGGCCGGGAGAGCTGGCGGAGCGACCTGGGAGCTCTTTGCGCGCTGCGTGGCATCATTCGAGGTGTGCGCTTTCAGGCAGCCCCTCCGCCTCAGCTACTTCACCATTTCTGGAATGCAAGCAACGCGGTGCGTTTCATGCGCGCGCTGATGACATCGGCTGGGAGCGCTTGCGCTTTGGCAAGCTTGATTCGCGCTTCCTTGCGCGAGCCATGGCAGTAGCAAAACACATGGCCAAACTGAAGCTCAAGCCTGCGAAAGCATCATCGTCCCGCGTTCGCAAGAATTCTCGCTGGCGCTCGGCGCCTCGCTTTCGTGCTTTTGGGGGTGAAGATCTCGTCCTGGACGGCGTTCAAGGTGATCGACAAGCTGCTCCACCTCGGCATGCGGATGGGGCTTGCAGCGCGTGCCGCAACATCATGGGGAGGCGCCGCGGGCAATGCGCCGCGCTCGCCCTTCGGCTCCCGCGCAATCGGCCGTGCCTTTATCGCTCAACTGCATCAAGTACGTGATGCGAGCACTTCCGACGATGGGCCACGCGGCGCAGTTCATTTCGCTCGACCAACAGCATGCTACCTTCGACGTGCACGTCCTTGTCCGTCTTCTTCGGCTGCCAGGTGGTGCTCTTCACTTTGTCGACTTCGTCTGCCTTGAGGATTGGGGAGGGCCCAAATTCAGACACCTGGCATCGGCATCCTTCGCGGCCCTCATTCGGTTGGGGGTGGCCACGCATCCCGAGCACCGTCTGTGCCTCCGTCGCATGCGTCGGGCCGTTGTGGCCCGGTGCCCCCGTCGTGTCCTGCGAGATGTGGTGTCTGGTCATTCTCTATCTCCACACGTCTGGCAGACCAAGGCATTTGTGGAATATCTAGAGGAGGCTGCCCGACCTAACGCATCGGCTGGCGCGCGCGCCGCGCGCCAGCACCGTCGGCTTCAAGATGCTGACCCACGACGGGTACCACGGGTCGCCGACCGCGAACTGTTGTCCACGATTGCCAGCAAACGTGTCTCTTTAACCCCATCTGCCCCCTCGTCGCTAGTTGACACGCTGATCAAACGTTAGGCAACATGGTGTCCTGATGATCTGCAGGGTTTACCGACTCTCCCCTGGGCGGCATTGGAAAATAAGTTGCGTTCCTGTCCGATCTCGCGGGGCTTCGGCGTCTTCCGTTCGCTCCTCGGGGGCTGGCTGACGTCGGCGCGCATCGCTACTCCTGGTGAAGTCAAAACGTGCATCGTCGGGTGTCAAGACTTGCTTGGACGACCAGGCGCACTACTGGGACTGCCGTGGGCTGGCGCGGGCGACTGCCATGGCCAAGTCTGGGGGTCGACTCCTACCTGCCCGCTGGCCGGTTGGAACGATGGGGTCAAGCAGTACCTAGCGACAGGCACTTGCTAAACCTGCAGCTTGCCAACACGGTGCATCATGACCTCCGTCATTGCGAACTTGTCCCACCAAACCGGCTTTTGGAAACTGCGCGAGGAGCCATCAGGGCGAGGGCATTGGGGTGCCCCTCCAAAACAAGCTGCTCGTTCTCTTCGCAACGCACGAGTTCTCGGGGGACTCTGGCGCCCGATCCGCCGCCGACTACGCCGGTCGAGGTTCCCCGTGGCATTCCACCGCATGGCGTGGAGTTGGTCGGGTTGGAGGAGGCCGCCTCGGACCCCGATTCCGACGTCTGCGACCTCGGCGTTCCCGCTGGCGTTTGCCCCGCCCATTGCCTGTCCAGAGCTGATTTCTTCAACGGGTCTCCTCGAGACATGGGGCTTTCTCCAGTGGGCCTTCCATGCGGGAGACTCTTAGACAGTGGGCTACTGCATTGTTTGATTACCCGCATGTTATCCCCTGTGGTGCGTTCCTTTGTTTGAAGAAATATGTCAGACAGGAATTGGGACCTGCGACGCCTTCTCCAGCGGCGGTGGCCAGGCATGCCCTTCCTGGAAGCTATCCAGGAGCTGCGCGAAAGCGCATGGCGCCAAAGAGATCCCCATCGCCGGGCAAGCCTGGCCAGTTTGGCCAATCTTTCTGCGAGTGAGCGGCGCCGCCAGGAGATGGGGCGCTGGCGAGCGCTCGCCGATCTGAGAGGCATGTTCGCACGGGCCCCCGGTGATCGCACGCCTTAGGCAACTCGACGCCCAAAGCGCGTCGTTCCTCAATCATGAGATCCACGAGCAGATGGGGAGTGGCTAAGGTGGAAGATGGAGTGGCTGATGGAGAGACTCAAGCTGGGGCAGATGCAGTGGCTCTGGGTGGTGGAGGCGCTGGTGGAGCTGCGGATGGAGTAGCTCAAGTGGAAGAGCCACTGGAATAACACTCCGGCGTCGCACTGATCGGCGTCAGCTCGCGCATGCTGGGGCCACGGTCCTTCCTCAGCGATGGAGCTCTGAAATTCGCGCTGGCTCTCATGGATCGCCCGGCTCTTTCGGCAGATCCTCGTGAGTTTCTCCACTGGGCCCGCATGGACCCCAACCAGATCCTCGAGCACGGCCCATCTGATACTGGCTCTTGTAGTGACCACGGCGACGAGACCGACCCGCCCTATCTGGGGCCAGCGACTCCGGCGCTTGCCTTCAGCCGTTCTATACAGCGGCGGTGGCGAGCCGATCCTTCGAGGATGTCACCTGAGCAAAAGAGCGATTTAGACATGCGGCATCGCGCGACGCCCACCGCTGGGCCCTAAGCCTCATCATAGCCTACGTGGAGCCATCCCGCCCGAAGATGTTGACCACGGCGGCGACCCAGCGGACTTCCCGACGGAGTCCGACCGGGGCGACGAGGCCTACTCAGTTGACGAAGCGGCTGCCGATGGTGAAGTCGCCTCCTCGGGCGGCGCGGCGGCCGCGGGGGCCTGCGCGAATTATCCCTCGCCCGCCGAGCTCGACGCGCAGAAGGTGCACGGCTCATTCGTCGATGACATCGACCACCTCGGCCAGGGCGACATCAGTGAGCAGGCCCAGGCCATAGGCTACGGCGAATACTTGGCCTTCTTCGCGGTCTCACAAGACGTCGTGGTCCACCCGCTCCCCCCGCCGTTCGCGCCCCCCTCGCCCGCCTCGGATTCGCCCCCCCCCTCGGCGCGACCGCCGCCCCCCGTCGGCGCCGCCGCGGCGTTGTTGGCCTAACGAACGTGCGCCCCGACATCGAGATGACCCCGCCGACTGCAGACGATAGCTCAGAGGACGACGTCGAGTTCGACATGCCCATGGCGAGGCGCGGTTTTTTCGGCCATCTATCCGAACAGCCCGCTTGGTGGAGCTGCTTCCAGAATTGCCGCGACCCCCCTACTTGCGCCTGCTGCGCCTGCTGCTTTCCCCCCGCATGGGCATATCGAACCTGTCGGGCATGCTGGTCTCTCTTCTATGTCCCCTGGGAATGGGGTGGGGCTGGGGGCCTTCCCCGCGAGTCCACAGGGGCAGCGGGCACCTGCTGGGCATCGAGCACCTTCTGGACGTCGAGCCTCCTGTATATATCGAGCGCCCTCTGGACGACGACTTTCACCAGTTCCGCTACTTCATACTGATGGCCCGCCTGGAAGCACCATCTCGCCCGAAGACCCTGTGGGCGGAGCACGGGCGGAGGGCGACCTGCCCCCGCGCGCGGAGGCGGCTGGGGACCTTGCGGGACAGGGGATTCAGCCCCCACCTCAGCCGCAGGAGGCACCGCATTCGTTGGTCATCCCCGTCGATGATGGCGCCGATGCTCAGCCACACCGGCCTGTCCTTGCTCAGCCTGCCGTTCGTGATGCTGCTGCAGTTCTACCGCTTGGACTCTGTGTCCCTTGTGGGCTTCTCAACGACGATCATGACCTTCGGCGTGCTATGTGCGGTCTGCCTTTCGATTCAGACGTGGAAGATGCTCATGATGAAGCTCCTGGGCTGCCAGCCTTTTCTGACGCAAGTGGTGGGTGCCTCCTCTTCCTCGACGAGTCGAAGATCGAGCGCGCTGCGGTGGCGCCCCCAACTAATGCAGCAGACGTGGGCTTCTCCATCACCTCTGACCCTCTCGACGTGGTGCCATGGCTTCTGCAGAACCCAGACAACCTTCTCGTGCACCCTGAGAACGAGCCTACGGGGAGTGACGCGGCTGGTGGCACAGGGACGCCGCCTGCATCACCTGCTGATCTGGATGAAAAGTGCACGCTGGTGGGACCCTCTCGATGAGAATGCCGCCATCTTGCAGGAGCTCGACCAAGTGGAGGATGACAGCGCCGAGATTGACGAGTACACAGTGGCGCTCGCTGCTGCGTCAACGTCGCATGGCCCTGCTGTCTCTGTGCAACACAACGCGTTCTTCCCTGGAGGCACTGCGGCGCCATGCGGCGGAGCGGTTCTCTCCTCGGCAGCTTCTTTGGGCGGCCCTGGCGCTGTCGCCGACGCAGCTGAGTATGGGGTCGGCTTCCACGACGACTTTTTCGATCACGAGGGCACCCTGGAGGAGTGCCTGAGGTCAGGCCCCGCGGGAGCCGCGGGCGGCGCGGCGAGCGTGCCCTGGTGAGGAACGAGGACGGTGCGCCCTTCAGTGGCGTGGGTTCGTCCTCCTCCTCCTCTTCCTCCTCCTCCTCTACCTCTTCCTCCTCATCCTGGCAAACTATCCCATCGGAGGAGGCCCTGGAGTTCTTCCCTGTCGCACCACCAGGCGTGCGCGTCCGTAGACCTCCCCGGACGTTTCGCTATCGATATTCCCATATGTTACCATCCTGAAACTCATAGCGACCAACCGGTGCATGGATGAAGATTGGTACTTTTGCTAAATTCGTCTGTCGCCTTCGCCCCGTGACAAGTGTTCTAAACCTTGTAACTGCTACGCGCATTGAAAGGCTAACTGGTTGTCACAATGTGGCTCCCGCTTTGTAATTTCCAATCATGCTGCTACGAATTTACAAATTGTGCAACAGCCACACGGGTGGAGGGCGGCTCCTGGTCAATATCGGGTTCTCGCTTGAGACGTCTTCAAACTGAACGGACAGCCGCTACAGCCTTGTCAAAGTGGTGCTCTCGCATCAGACGGCTTCCAATGTTGTAGCCAAAAGCCTTAGCATGTGCCCCAATTGCGATGGCGGGGGTCGTTTTTTTCAAAACGGAGCTTTCGCTGGACACCGCGTTGAATTTTATGATGTCAGTTTTGCTTATTCGTTGTACCTCACCAGAAACATGCAATGCCGCTCCTGCTCAAGAGAGCGTTTTTTTCCTCTACGTGAGTGGCAGGCTCAAGAGGGCGCTTGTCTTTCGAAGGGGCGCTCCTTGTAGTGAATCAGAGGGCCAGCGGGGCTTCTTCTGCGGCGGGAACTCGGGATGGGAGGGCGCAGTTCATGCATCAGAGTTGATGCATCTTCTCTTTACGAACAATGACATCAGCATAACAACTCGGAGGTCCGCGCGGATTTTTCGGAGTGGCGTTTGACCCCCGTGGGCGTGGCTAATGCAGCAGAGTTGATGCGTCTTCGGTGCACGCTGGTCCGTCCCCGCACTTTCTGGAGTCCGAGCGCTGCCAGAGAGCATTGGGGGTGCGAGTGGACCTTCGCTGGATTGGCCACGGCAAAGACGACCGCGACGAAAACGACGACCACGAAGATGGGGAAGAGGACGATGGCGATCACGAAGATGGGAACGGGGACGACGACGACTACGACCACGACGACGACGACGACGACGACGACGACGACGACGACGACCACGACGACGACGACGACGACGACGACGACGACCACGACGACGACGACGACGACGACGACGACGACGACGGGGGTCCCCCCAGCCCTGGCCCGCGGACCCGGACCGGCCCCCCCGCGGGAGGAGCGGAGGGTGGAGAGCAAGCCCCCACTTCCGCACGGCGTGCCCGCAACCACGGCGGCGGGCTCGGTGCCATGTTTGGCTTCCGGAGGCCACTGCCAGGCCCCCAGGACCCAGGGGCGGAAAAGAGGGGGGTGATGACTAGGGGTGTGTGGATATCATGGCGGGAGCCATGATTTTTCCGCAGATCTCATGGCGCCCCTTCTTATTTCATTACGTCCCTGGCCCCCCCGCGGGGCCGCGCACATGCCGCCAGTCATGATTTGCACCCCCCCCTCTTGGACACCCCCCTCTTGGCCGCTCCCCAGGACCGTCAAGAGACGACCCGAGACGAAAAGACGGTCCTAGGGAACGTGCCGTGGCCTCTGGGGCTCCGTGCTACGAGAAAGTCACGGCTTCGGAGGCTGGGGCGTGGGGAAGAGGGGGCGGGGAACGAGTGGAGGGGAGGGAGACGTGAGGGGATGAGGGGAAGGGATGATCGATGAATGTGATATTCCCTATGGGGGTCTCCAGCTTGGTGCACGTGAAAATTTCAGTAGGGGGTGGGGAGGCGGGAGGGGTGTCAGGGAAGAGGGGGTAAGAAAGGAGTGAGGGAATGAGGGAGGGGGGCAGGATCGATGTGAAGAAGAGGAAGGAGGGAAGAAAGGGAGGGTGAGAGGAGGAGGGCAGGGATGAAAAGTTGCCGGTATGCTTCCAGGAAGGCATGCAGTGGTCGATGCAAATTTGGGTCTTCTGCGCGTTGACACGCCAGCTAGCTGCGGTATCCCAGGTCATGCCTCTGGAGACTTGGCCTCGCAGATTGCCATTTGCACCAGCATAGACGCGTGCCTTCCGCACCCGTGGGGTGCAATCCATGGATGGGCCAGACGGGTGGAAACCCTCGCTCTGATCTTTTGGTGGGACATGAGAGCACTAAGCATTTTACAGGCATGGCTGCCCATGACACACGGCGGTCGCTGACACTTGTTTTCCCAACCATCCTGTGGTGTTGGGTCCTCGTTTTGAAGAGACAGCGCCCCGCGTCTCTCCTTCCTCCTCTCCTCCTCCCCCTCCTCCTTCCTTCCGTCATCATTATCATCAGCATCGTCATCGTCATCGTTATGTTCATCGTCCTCATCACCATCATTATCGTCTTCATCATCGCTACCATCATCGCCATCAGCTTCGGCACACACCTCACACGTTTCGTGGCCCCATTGGGAGCTCCATCGAAGGTCCCATTGGCGCAGTTCGCATGGCGGCGCCGCCCCATTTTGGCACACCTCTCACACGTTTCGTGGCCCCATAGGGAGCTCCACCTGAGGTCCCAGTGGCGCAGTTCGTATGGCGGCGGCGCCCCATTTTGGCACACACTCACGCACTCACACCTCACACGTTTCGTGGCACCATAGGGAGCTCCACCTAAGGTCCCATTGGCGCAGTTCGCATGGCGGCGCCGCCCCATTTTGGCACCATAGGGAGCTCCTTCTAAGGTCCCAGTGGCGCAGTTTGCATGGCGGCGGCGCCCCCTTTTGGCACACCCCTCAAACGATTCGTGGCCCCACAGGGAGCGCCACTGGCGCAGTTCGCATGGCGGCGGCCCCCCCTTTGGCACACCTCTCACACGTTTCGTGGCACCATAGGGAGCTCCACCTAAGGCCCCAGCGGCAGCGGTTCGCATGGCGGCGCCGCCACATTTTGGCACACCCCTCACACGTTTCGTGGCACCATACGGGGTCCCAGCGGCGCAATTCGCATGGCGGCGCCGCCTCACTTCGACACACCCCTCGCACGATTCGTGGCCCCATAGGGAGCTCCACCTATGGTCCCATTGGCGCAGTCCGCATGGCGGTGCCGCCCCATTTTGGCACACACACACACACACACACACACCTGGCACGCTTCGTGGCTCCATAGGGAGGTCTGTCCAGGGTCCGGTTCGCATGGCGGCGGCGCCCCATTTTGGCACACCCCTCAAACGATTCTTGGCCCCATCGGTAGCTTCACTGAAGGCCCCAGCGGCAGCGCCCGCATGGCGGCGCCGCGCCATTTTGGCACACCCTGCACACGTTTTGTGGCCCCATAAGGGGGCTTTACCGAAGGCCCCAGTGGCAGCGCGCGCATGGCGCCCCTGCTCCATTTCGGCACACCCTTCACACGCTTCCTGGACCCATAAAGGGATCTACCGAAGGCGATATTAACAACGACGGTATTCACAACTGCATATGGTGGGGTCCTTCGCCAGGCTAATTGAGATGCTTATGTTCTTGTTATGTTCAACGCCCAGCGCCTCCTACTGCGTGCATGTTACGCTGTCTTCAAGGCAAGCGTGCATTTGTTGTTACCCATGTGAGAGTATGCAGGGTGCTTCCACTACGGCAGTTCACTGTTACGTTCTGTTCAAGGAAGGCGTGCATGCAGGACTCCTGCGTTCACCCAGAACTCCTGATCCCACATCCCTTCTTGATAAACAATCGCCACTCTGCTCAGGGCGATGGCGTTTTCTGGGAGAAGGAGCCGCCACGCCGCCTTCATCTGCTTTTTCTCGGTGCTCGCTGCCTGTCCTTCCATGCTGCCGGCGATTGTTACCACGCCTGTGTATGTGTCTGT
>CAUYUJ010018516.1:286995-316995 GCA_963575745.1 Prorocentrum cordatum | reverse complement strand
AGGAGAGGGGGGACCCAAGCAGATAAAACAGCACCAGTTCGACCAGTCAAAACCAATCACCTAGGCCAGGTCAAGCCTGGGCTTTCGGACAAGTTCTAGCCCCGAGAGCACCGCTTGCGACCTCAGGTGTCCGACCGAGAGAGATGAGAGAGAGAGAGAGAGAGAGAGAAAAAATAGGAGAGAGAGAGAGAGAGAGGAGGGAAAGGGACGAACAGCACGAGGATGACAGATGAGGATTCGATATCGAAAGTGGTCTGCCCGATCCGATTCGAGTCCGATATTCCGACGACCCGATGCGGTCCGATGCTCGATGGCGTCGTTGTAGATTCTGGCGCGGCCGGTCCGATGCAGTGTCGATTCCGTGCCGATGCTGCCCGATCCGACGCACATTCTGGTTCGATCCGATTTGCCGATCCGATGCTGGCTGGCTGGTCCTGGGATATGTGTGTATGTGTGTGTGCTTCTGTGTGTTTTTTCCACATATGCTGGCCGATCCGATGCACATTCTGGTTCGATCCGATGTCCCAGTTCCATGCTGGCTGGTCCTGGGATGAGGTTTGCAGGGTGGTCTGCTCAGAGAGGCAGTCTGGGAGGTCGCGTGCCATCAACCTGGGTGTCGCTGCGGCGGACTGTCACAGGCGGAAGCAGGCGCGCGGTGAGAGGATGCGCGGAGGGGGGTCCAGTTCCATGGCACAGATGCTGCAGAGTGCGTCTGCCAAGGAACGGTTGTCGGTTCTGAGTTTCGAACATTCCACAGTCAAGGGTATGCGGACGTGCGGGTCCTGATTTTGACAGGGGCTGCGCTTTACTCCCGGAGCCACGACACGGCTATCATGGCTTTCCGCTGTGTTCGCAAACGCTGATTTTCATCACGGTACGCTGTATCACGATTGCTTTGCTGACTTGTTTTGTTGCTGCGGCCGAGGAAAAAGAAAAAGAAGAAGAAAGACAAAAAGAAGAAGAAGAGCTCCAGCTCCAGCTCTGGCTCCTCCGAGAAGAAGGAGAAGAGGAAGAAAAAGGACAAGAAGAGGCGACATGCAAATGCTTGGGAGTTGGGGTCGTGAAGCTCGTCAGGCAGTCGAGATATCCATGTTGCTTGCGAGCTTTCTATGTGATGGCGGAATTCCATCGTCTTTCTTGGGCCGTTCGATCTGGTGGGGATCATCTTTGTACAACTTCGGGTCCTTGCGAGGTGCAACCATTTAGTACCGTGGCACGTGTCATTCATGTTCATCGCCATCCGTATTTGGGAATAGTGGGTCTGATTGTGGAATTCTCAGGAGCGCGATCATTCGGATTTGGTGTCATTTGCGTGGTGGGCATCCGTCTTTGTGAACCACGGTCTCTGCGCACATGAACGGGGCACAACCGTGACGTGTCGATGCGCGTTTGATGAATACAACGGAGGGTCAGGCCTTGTGCAACAGGCCTTGCTCCTCAAGGAGGAAAGTCGGAAAACATCAGGCGACATCACGATGGCCAACAATGGCGGCGGGTTGCCAGCCACGCGCAGAGAAGGTGCGGGCGCCCCTTCTAAGAAGCTTGTGTTGCTTCTTGGAAGCTGTGCCTGGCGTGCTTCTAAGAAGCAGGTGGTTTTCTTCTAAGATGCTTTCTTGTTTCTAAGAAGCAGTTCCGTGCTTCTCAGAAGCTGCTGGGGTGCTTCTGAGAAGCGGCGCGCCCCTGTTTTTTTAGAAGGGCGGCCGGTGCTTTACAGTCAAGACGCTTGAATAAGGACCGCTATGGGCTCAGGAGGGGCTCGGGTTTTCGGACCGCTTCTTATGTTCATGTCGTGGAACCTGTGTGTGGCTTAGGCCCGCCATGGCCGGAAAAGTCCCCTCTTTTCTTACTGTGCGCTCCTTCTGCTTGCACGATGGCTGTAAGAGGCAGTCGCCTGCCAAGAAGCCTCCCCCCTCCCGCTGCCCTCCTATGCGCGCCGCCATGTCTGGTAGGCGCAGGCCACGGTCCGCACGGGAGGCCGATGCGGTTTGCGCGAGAATCGCCTTGGCTGGAGTAGGGGATCTATTTCATAGTTCCCCAAACAGTGCTTGCACTTAGGGGTTCTTATTTGGCTTAGCCATCTCGGGGTGAATGGCGGCTTTTGCGGACGGTGCCGCCCGTCGCCGCCGTCGCCGGCGCCGTCGCCGGTGCGCCCGTCGCCGCCGTCGCCGCCGTCGCCGTCGCCGCCGCTCGGGGCGAGTGGGGACTTGCGGGCGGTGCCGCCCGTCGCCGCCGTTCGGGGCGGGTGGCGGCTTTTGCTGGTGGTGCCGCCCGTTGCCACCGTCGCCGTCGCATAATTTGGGATGATCGGTTCCCTTTTTCGTGTTGCAATGTACGTATGACTCTGCCTCATGGTCCATCTTGAATATGAGTTCGTACCATGCCAGGCAGGCCGGTATCGACGCCTCCGCCATCTTTCGGGTATAGCCAGGACCCCAGGTAAGGGGACCCGGTTAGTAGTAGGGCCCCGGAGTCTTTCAATTGGCCAAAAATCACTGAACCAGGTCTGCCGTAGCTGGTGTTTATTCGGGTGACGGCACTTCCGGTTGGTGAAACGGGGCGGGGGGGGCGCCCCCCAGTACACATCACTAAACCAGGTCCCACCAAACCCAGTTCTGCCAACGCCCGAATCTTCGGCAACGCATAGTATGCGCGCGCACCTTTTTCATCAAAAAACAGTTTTCAAGCGTCATTTGCCCCCCAAAAAAAACATGACGAAGCGCACACGCGCGCGTCGTCGCGCACGCATGCCGAAATCCTTCAAAAACCTTCGGCGTCGTAAGGATGTCAAAGTCGAGTGTCAATATCTATATACCAGGGCACAGCCTAGGGCATGCCCGGGCTCAGCCTCGCGGACCTACTCTAAAACCATCTGTTCAAAAACCCTTGTTTTGTTCCACGCCCTGCCGTCATCGCGCAAATTATATTCAAAAACCAAAATTAAGAAATTGTCACGGCGCTCTTCCTCCGGATATTCCTCCGGATTTTCTTACAGATCTTCACAGGTCACTAAATCTTCACGTAAATCTTCGCCCAGGCCCGTAAATCTTCACCCAGGGCTTTAATTTTTCCCCCAGAGCCCGAAATCTTCACTTAAATCTTCACCCCGGGCCCTAAATCTTCACATAAATCTGCGCCCAGGGCCGTAAATCTTCGCCTAAATCTTCACCCGGGACCCTGAATCTTCACCTAAATCTTCACCCAGGGCCGCAAAACTTCACCCAGGCTTGAAATCTTCGCGTGCATCTTCCTCCAGCGCACTAAATCTTCACCCAGGGGCGTAAATCTTCACCCTGGCCTTAAATCTTCATCTAAATATTCGCCCATGCTCTTAAATCTTTCCCCAGGGTATTAAATCTTCATTTAAATCTTCTTCCAAGCGCGTAAATCTTCAGCCAGGGCTTTAAATCTTCACCCAGAGCTCGAAATCTTCACCGAACTCTTCGCCCAGGGCTTTAAATCTTCACGTTCATCTTCACCCAGGGCCGTAAATCTTCACCTAAATCTTCACCCAGGAACCTGAATCTTAAGCAAAATCTTCGCCCATGGCCGCAAGACTTCACCCAGGCCCACAGGCGCGAGGCACCTCCAGGGCCCACATTGCGAGGATGTCTCGGGCGGATTGCCTTGTTTGGTGGGCGCACTCGTTTGCGTTCAAAGCAGATTACGAGGACCGCTCATTACGAAGGCCCGCAACATAAACCTTCACCAAAATCTTCACCCCAGAGGCCCGCCAGCCTAAATCTTCATTCAAATCTTCACGAAAATCTTCACCCTGGAGGCCCGCCAGCGTAAATCTTCACGAAAATCTTCGCCCCGGAGGCCCGCCAGCCTAAATCTTCACATAAATCTTGACGAAGATCTTCAACCCTGAGGCTCGCCAGCCTAAATCTTCATTTACATCTTCACGAAAATCTACACCCCGGAGGCTCGCCAGCCTAAATCTTCATTTAAATCTCCACGAGAATCTTCACCCCAGAGGCTCGCCAGCCTAAATATTCACGTAAATCTTCGCGAAAGTCTTTACCTTGGAGGCCCGCCAGCCTAAATCTTCATTTAAATCTTCACGAAAATCTTCGCCCTGGAGGCGCGCCAGCCTAAATCTTCACGCAAATCTTTTCAAAAATCTTCACCCCGGAGTCTTACCGAACATCTTCGCCCAGAGTCCCCCCGCCAGCCTAAATCGTCATGTAAGTCTTCACGAAGATCTTCACCCCAGAGGCCCGCCAGCCTAAATCTTCATGCAAATTTTCTCAAGAATCTTCACCCCGGAGGCCCGCCAGCCTAAATCTTCATGTAAGTCTTACCAAACATCTTCGCCCAGAGACCCCCCGCGAGCCTAAATCTTCATTTAAATCTTCACGAAAATCTTCACCCCGGAGGCCCGCCAGCCTCTTCACGAAAATCTTCGCCCTGGAGGCCCGCCAGCCTAAATCTTCATTTAAATCTTCACGAAAATCTTCACCCCGGAGCCCCGCCAGCCTAGATATTCACGAAAGTCTTCACCCCGGAGGCCCGCCCGCCTAAATCTTCATTCAAATCCTCACGAAAATCTTCGCCCCGGAGACCCACCAGCTTAGATTTTCATTTATATCTTCACGAAGATCTTCACCCCGGAGGCGCGCCAGCCTAAATCTTCACGAAAATTTGTGCCCGGGAGGCCCGCCAGAATTTTCAGTTAAATCTTCACGAAGATCTTCACCCCGGCGCCCCGCCAGCCTAAATCTTCATTTAAATCTTCACGAATTTTTCACCCCGGAGGACCACCCGCCTAAATCTTCATTTGAATCTTCACGGAAATCGTCACCCCGGAGGCCCACCCGCCTAAATCTTCGTGTAAATCTTCACGGAATCGTCACCCCGGAGGCCCGCCAGCTTCAATCTTCATTCAAATCTTCACGAAAATCTTCACCCCGCAGCCCCTCCAGCCTAAATATTCATGTAAATCTTCACATTCATCTTCACTCCGGAGGCCCGCCAGTCTAAATCTTCATTTCAATTTCTCCTCAATTCTTCACCCAGAGCCCCATCGTCACCCCCGGCAAGACCCCCCCCCCAGCTCGACCCCCGAACAACCCCCCCAGCGTCCTCCCCCCAATACAAGATGCCACCCTAAAAAGTTCGTTTTTTGATATTTATTTGAGGTGCCCACTTAGAATTGCATTTTCAGGCTTCACGCGGATTGGCGCAGATTTCATCATGGAAACTTTGTTTTGTTTATTGCCGAGTCATTGCGTTTTCTTCTTGTTTTTGAATCCTAGTTTTGTGGGTCGCCCCGGCGCGGCGCTCCACACTCTACGCGACAACCCAACACTAAAAAAAAAAAAATGTTTTTTCAACAACAATGTTTTGTTTTGTTTCAAACTCCCTCTCTCTATATATATGTATGTAAATTTATATATGTATATATGTATACACACATACATACATATAACACATGCTCCCACAACACTGATTTGTGTATGCGTGCGCTCTTGCGAATTTTTACCGTAGGTTGTGCATCCTTTCGGAACATGTTACCAAGCAGCTTCGCGCGCGCTCATCTCGAAATCGTTCGAGAGCCCTTGGGCGCGTGCCGTCACGATAATCCTGTGCAGCAAATGGGACGAAGTGCACGCGCACGCGTCGTCGTGCGCATGCTGCAATCCGTCAAACTTTTTTGGTGTCGTAGCGATGTTGAAACCAAGTGTTCCAAAACATACGAACAACACATGGTTTCGCAACATATAAGTTTTCAGAAGAGCGTGCGCTCGCGCTCTTGCGAAACCTTAAGAAAGCAATGAGTTGTTTTCAACATCTATATGGAATTCTGCCAAAACGGGCTTCTGGCACCGCGTGCCGAAATCATTCGCACGCCCTTGCGCGCGTGATGTGGGGGGCACGATCCGTGTCAAATGCCATGCGGGCCTCCCGCGCGTTGGCCGTGCGCGCGTGTCGACCTCTGTCCAAAACCTTCGTCGCCGACGCGAGGCCGCCGTCATCGTCGTCGGCGCGATCAGCATCGGCGCCCGCACTGGCCGCGCCGTCGTCGTTGTCAATATCGTCACCAGCAACGATTTTACCATCATCGAGTCTGCCGTTGTCGACGTTGCCGTGATACCGCGCCCGCCCAAGTCGCCGACTCGCAGTGAAGTGCCCGCTGGGATGTGTCCAGCGGTCAGCGCCACCGCGTCCGCGCCGGTCGCGCCAAACTAGCTGGCCGCTGCGCGCGCGTGCTGGGGCTGGCGCGGCCGAAGAGATGCACCAGCCAACGCCAAGCATTCATCCCTTCGCCACCGCATGGGTTTTGCAAACCGAGTTGCGGGTGGGTGGATGGGGTAAAATCAAGAGCATGGGAGGTGGTCAGGCGCGGTGCAGGGTAGTCAACACATAGATTGCACCGCGTAGACTGCATCGCATAGGTTGCACCGCGTAAATGTGCACCGCGCAGATTGCACCACGCGGGAGTATCTGTTCCTTTTTTCACATTGCAATGTACGTACGATTCTGGCCCATCGCCCATCCTGAACATGAGCTCGTACCGTCCCAGTTCAACCGGCATCGACCCCCCCCCCCACGCAGCTTTTGCAACGGAGTATATAGATATGTGTATATATATGTGTATGTATATATATATATATGTATATATATATATATATATATATATATATATAGATGCGCATTCGTTCCATCTGGAACCATCAGTTTTCAAGAATCTCTTGCAAACGACAAGACGAAGTGCACGCGCGCGCGTCGTCGCGCGCGCATTCCCAAATTCTTCAAAACCTTTGGCTTCGCACGGATTTTAAAATCGAGTGTTTAAAAACGCATAAAGCACATGGCTTCGCAACGCGAAGTTTCAGAAGAAGTTTGCTCTCGCGCGCTTGCGAATTCTTCAGAAAACCATCGGTTTCTCAACATGTTCAGAAAATGCTACCAAACGGGTTTCGCGCGCGCGCGTCGAAATCGTTCGAACGCCTTTGCGCGCGTGCCGTCGCAAGAGCCCCTTGCAGCAGATGAGATGACGTGCCCGCGCGCGCGTCGTCGCGCGCGCGCCGCAATCCGTCAAGAACCTTCGGTGCCATAGCGATTTCTAAACCGAGTGTCCAAGCGCATATAGACACATGGTTTCGCAGCATAAGTTTTCAAAAGAGCGTGCGCTCGCGCTCTTGCGCATTCTCAAGAAAACCATAGGTTTTCAACACTTATGGAATTCTGCCAAACGGGCCTCTGGCGCCGCACGCCGAAATCATTCGCGCGCCCTTGCGCGCGTGATGTGGGGGGCACGATCAGCGTCAAATACCGCGCGGGCCACTCGCGCGTCGGCCGCGCGCGCATGTCGAACTCGGTCCAAAACCTTCACCGCCGACGCGAGGCCGCCGTCATCGCCGGCACGATCAGCATCGGCGCCCGCACTGGCCGCGCCGTCGTCGTTGTCGCTACCAGCAACGAACGTTTCTTTCCTCATCGCGTCTGCCGTTGTCGACGTTTCCATGGTGCTGCTCCCGCCCAAGTCGTCGGCTCGCATTGAAGTGCCCGCTGGGATGTGCCCACCGGTCAGCGCCACCGCGGCCGCGTCGGTGGTCGCGCCAGACTAGTTGGCCGCCGCGCGCGCCTGCTTGGGCTGGCGCGGCCGCAGAGATGCCCCAGCCAACGCCACGCACTCATCACAATCGCCACCGCATGGGTTTTGCAAACCAAGTTGCGGGTGGGTGTGCGCGACGTTTCCAAGAGCATGGGAGGTGGTCAAGCGCGGCGCAGAGTAGTCAACACATAGGTTTTCCTTGTTTAAAAAGAAGTAGGATCCACCACCGCCCTTTCCCTGTCTTTATCGGTCCACTTTTTTGTGTCGAGATTTGCATTTGGGTCTGCCCAGTCGTCCATCGTAAATCTGAACCCATACCGTCCCAGCCCAGCCGGTATCGACCCCCCCTCATCCCTTGCCACAGATTTTATGCGCCTGCAGAAAAATGAACAAAGTGTACACGCGCGCGTGGTCGCGCGCGCATGTCAAAATTCGTTTTGTTAGTAAAAAAGAGTGTCATACATATACGTGCATTTACATATGTATGTGTATATACAAATATATACATACACTTTTTTATGTGCATATATATATTGTGCAGGCGCGGGACTACACACAAAAAAAACACTAAACCGATCAACCGATAAACCGATATCAATTATCTGTTCATCGGTTTATCTGTTCGTCGACCGATAAACCGATATTGTCACATCGGTTTATCGGTCGATAATCGCACGAACCGGTAAACCAATCAACCCGTCCGTTGGGCTTTCAGTTCCGACTGCGTCTACCGGTTGATCGGTTTATCGGCTTATCGGCGTATTCGACGCGTATCGATGCCCCAGCCCTAAGGACACCGCCCTAACATCTCGGCCTGCGCAGTGGCGTTTATCGGTTTATCGGTTTATTGTAGTGGCCTCCGGCCAGTGCCGCCGATCTTGGACGCTTCCGTTGTTGGGATATTTGGGGCGTTCGCGCGGTCTTCTGCGGCCTCTCGCGAGATCATGGATGTTGAGGACACCGAAGACGGGAGAAGATGTTAAAGCATGGAAGAACCCTTTGTATTGCAACGCTTGTGTTCAGACGTAAGCGTTATGGAAGCATTGGGGCCGGTCTTGGCCCTCGGGGAGAGTCTTGGAGGCACCTTGGAGGCCGCTAGAAGGCGTCTTGGATGTATTTTTGAGACTCTTGGGGGCCTTTAGGGGGCTTCAGGGGGCCTCTTCGGAGCCAGTTGTAATCGTCTTGGGGCCTCTTCAGGCCTCTTGGGGACCTTTGGGGCTTCTTGGGCCGTCTTCGGCACTTCTTCCGCTGTCTTGGCGCCCTGTCAGGCGCCTCTTGGACCCGTCCTAGGGCCTTCTTGGGCCGTTCTGGGGGCCTCCTGGGCAATCTTGGGCCCTTCTTGGGCCGTCTTGGAGGCCTCTTGGCGGCTTCTTGGGCCGTTTTGGAGCTCTTTAAGGGTGTCTGCGACGCTCTGAAGGCCCAAGAGGCGAATATGCTAAAATTGCACGTCTTCCTTAGGGAATGGGGCACTTTTTGCTTTTTGGGCCTCCTTTGGGAGGCCTTTTCAAGGCTTCTGAAGGCATCTTGAACGCTTCTGGAGCCGTCTTGGGGACATCTTGGGGGTCTTGTAGCGATCGTTCGGCGACTCGGGGCCCTCTTGGCCCATGTTGGGGCCCTCCTGGGCGAGCTCGGAGTGAACTGGAGCTCCGATTCCGCCCCAGGAATTGAATCGACCCCTCCCCCCTACCCCGGCAGAGCCACCCTGGCACCCGCCCCCCAGTTGAGCTGAAGCTCAGGAATTGAGGCTCAGGCTGTTCTGAGGGTCTTTGAAACTCACACGCCGGATCGGCGGATCCGGTGCGTAGCCACGCCCTTGCCACCACCGCTAAACCCGTCCTTCGCCCCCGTTTTCAGTTTTGATTGCGCTTGTCGGTTTTTAGGTTTATTCGGTGCGTAGTCATGCCCCAGCCTTGAGAACCGCGCCCTGACGCCTCGGCCCGCGCAATTGCGTTTACTGGCTAATCGATGTATCGGTTCATTCGGTGCGTAGCCACGCCCGAACCCTGACTCCGCAGCCCCAACCCTGCAACCTCAGCCCTGTTATCGGTCTATCCGCGTCTTCGGGTTCATTCGGGAGGCAGGTGGTTCATCATCTGTGCTTATTATGGATCGGTATCTGCCTCCCTGGACAGAGTAGTGAACACTATACGGCCGGGGTCAGGGGTTAGGGGTTGGGTCGGGGGTTCGGGTTCGGGGTTAGGGTTAAGGCTTAGAGTTAGGGTTAGGGGTTAGAGGTTGGGGTTCGGGTTAGCGCAGGGCGAACAAAAATCACAAGCGGATTTCTTTGAGCACTTCACTCTGACGCCGTGGCGCGTCGGATGGATTTAGGCTTTCGGGCTAGGGTCAGGGTTAGGGGTTAGGGTTAGGGAGGATTCGAGGTTAAGGGTTAGGGTTAAGGATTATGCTAGAGGTTAGGGTTTAGGGTTTAGGGTCAGGGTTAGGGTTGGTGGTCAGGGTTAGCGTCCGGATTAGGGTTAGAGTTAGGGGTTACGGTTCAGGGGTTTGGGTTAGGGATAGGATACAGGGTTAGGGTAGAGTCTAGGGGTTAGGGTTATGATAAGGTCACGGTTAGGTGTTAGTGTTAGGATTAGGTGTTACGGTTAGGTGTTAGGATTAGGTGTTACGGCTAGGGTCAGGATTAGGATTAGGCATTAGAAATTGGAGCAGCGGGTTTGTTGCCGTTTTCGGCATCCGGGGGCCCTCGAACTCGCCCTGGGCGACAGTCGTGGATTTTTTTTTGTGCCCCTCATTAAGCGGCCAAAGTCCTGCAGGCGCTGCTACCGGGGACGTCAACTGGCCAGCATACCGATCCTGGTCTGGCTCATCCTGCCCCAGTATCGGTGCATACGGGGCGGTGTGTATGTACGGATACACTCGCCCCATGAAGCCATTGTGCCTAAAGCGGGCTGAGTCTCGAAGTCTCGCAGGCGCCGCTTGTCTTCAGGCCGATGATCCCCAGGACGCGTCTGTGTGTGAATGTGTGTATGTGTGTGTTAGCCCACTGATTGTTCACCCTGTTCACTTCCACTGATAGCACGCAGCCTGTGTCAGCCCTCGCTGTAGGTACACCGCCTGCACCGCCTTCAATGGCTTCGGTGGACAAACACACATTGGCGCTAACACGCGTTCCCAAACATTCGACGATCTAATTTTTCCAATGCGCGGCCCCGGAGGACCCGACCCCTTGCATAGGGACGGTTTTTCGTCCTGGATTCATTTTTTCCCGGGTCCGATGACGGGCCCCAGAGACCAAAATCGAGAGAAACCATCAGGATGAGCAAATCAGATCAAGCTGCTTGCGGCAAGTTCCGCCACCGTGCCAGCCCAGCATTCTGGGTGGCGACTGTTCGAGGAGGCACAGGAGGCCGTCACACGTGACACTTCGGGTCCCCAGGCTTGGGAGAGAAGTGATGAGATGGGGGATGATGCTGATGATGATGTTGACGATGATGATTATGGTGATGCTGATGATGATGAGGTTGATGGTGATGGTAGTGGTGGTGATGATGATGCGGCTGATGATTATGATGATGATGCTGCTGATGATGATGAACATGATGACGACGATGCTGCTGCTGATGATGATGATGATGATGCTGTCGACGACCACGACGACGATGATGATGATAATAATGATGATGGTGAGAGCGATCGTGATGATGATGACGATTCTGCTGCCGCTGCTGATGATGCTAATGATGATGATGGCGACGACGATGATGGTAATGTCGTTGGTGATTGTTATGTAGATGATGGTGATGATGATAATGATGACGATGATGATAATGATGATGACGATGACGATGATGATGATGATGATGATGATGATGATGATGATGATGATGATGATGATGATGATGATGCAGGTGGTGATGATGATGATGATGCTAATGGCGACGATGCTGCTGCTGGTGTTGATGATGATGATCATGATGATGATGGTGTTGGTGATGATGATGATGTTAATGATGATGATAATGATGATGATGATGATGATGATGATGATGATGATGATGATGATGATGATGATGATTATGATGATGATGCTGATGCTGATGCTGATGCTGATGCTGTTGCTGCTGCTGCTGCTGCTGCTGCTGATGATGATGATGATGATGATGATGATGATGATGATGATGATGGCGAGGACGAGGATGAGGAGGAGGAGAAAGAGGAGGAGGAGGAGGAGGACGAGGAGAAGGAAAATCAGGAGGAGCAGGAGCAGGAGGAGGATGAGGAACAGGAGGGGGAGGAAGAGGAAAGCCGTCACATGTGACACCTTTCGTCTGCACTTCTGAAGGAGCCCTCATGGAACTCATTTGGACCGTCTTGGGGCCGTCTTGGCCTCCTGTGCTAGGGGGTCCCTCGGAGCTGTCTCGGGGCCCTCCTTGGGCCGTGGTGGGATCCTCTTGGGTCTCTTGGGGCTCTCTTAGGCCGACGTGGGGCCCTCTGGGCCGCACGGGGGGTGTCTAGGGGCCGTTTTGGCGCCGTCTTGGGCCGTCGAAGGGCCTTCCGAGACCGTCTTGGGTCCCTCCGGGAGTCCTCTTGGGCCGTCTCCGGTGCGTCTTGGGCCATCGTGGGGTCCCCTTGGGCCGTTTTGGGACCCTCTTGGGGACTTCGTGGCTTTTGGGCAGTCTTGGGGCCATCTTGGGGACTTCTTGGAGGCGTCTTGGGGCCCTCTTGGGCCGCTCTTAGAGCGTTCTTGGGCGCTCTTGGGGCTATCTTAGGGCCTTCTTAGGCCACTCTTGGGGCTCTCTTGGGCAGTCTTGGGCCGTCTTGAGTCCTCAAGAGCATATCGGGAGCGAAACAGCGAGAAGGCAACACACATAGATTCACCTTAGGTGTTGAAGCCGTTTTAGCTTCTTGGGATGTCATTGGATGGTTCGGAAGGGGACTTGAAATCGTCTTGGGGCCGTATTGGAGCCTCGTGGATGCGTGTCGGAGGCTATCTTGAGCCACCTACGGCTATATTGAGCCATCTTGGACGCCATCTTGGGCCCATGGATCTAACGGGAGCGCCGGGGAGCGCCCATGCCCTCGCAGCTCATATATATATATATATATATATATATAATATATATATATATATATATATATATCTATATATATATATATCGGTTGATCAGTTTATCGACCGATAAACCAACAGACCGATATAATAATATCGGTTTTGGTTTATCGGTTTATCAGTCGGACGGATTTCCGGCGACGGATGCCGCTACACTCTTTCTCTCTCTCTCTCTCTCTCTCCATCTCTCTCCCTCTCTCTCTATATATAAACACATGGTTTCGCAACGCAGATGTTCAAAACAGCGTGCGCGTTCTTGCGAATTCTTGAGGAAACCATTGGTTTCTCGACATGCGCTACCAGACGGGCTTCGCGCGTGCGCACACGTCGAAGTCGCCCGGACGCATGTGCGCGCGTGCCGTCGCGAGAATCCTTTGCAGCAAATGGTGATGAAGTGCGCGCGCGCGCGTCGTCGCGCGCGCCTGCCGGTTTCCTTTCAAACAACTGTCGGTTCCGAAAGGTTCCGAAACTAAATGTAGAACAACAACATTCAAAAACACCCGGTTTCGCAACATCAGTTTTCAAAAAGCTTTCGCGCGCGCTCTTGCGAATTTTTCAGAAAACATAGGTTTTCAACATTTTCAAGTTCTGCCGGGCGGGCCTCCGGCGCCGCATGCCGACATCATTCGCGCGCCTTTGCGTGCGCGCTGGGGGCGGGGGGGGCGCGATCCGCGCCGGGTGAAACCATGCGCGTCGGCCGCGCGCGCATTTCGAACTCTTTCCAAAACTTTCGTCGCCGACATGATGGCGCCGTCATCGTCGTCGGCGCGATCAGAATCGACGCCCGCACTGGCCGCGCCTTCGTCGGTGCGAACATCGTCATCAGCACCGCCGCTATCATCATCGTGTCTACCGTAGTCGGCGTTGCCATGATACCGCGCCCCAAATCGCCGACTCGCAGTGAAGTGCCCGCTGGGGTGCGCCCAGCGGTCAGC
This sequence comes from Prorocentrum cordatum, assembly GCA_963575745.1. Classification (NCBI taxonomy): domain Eukaryota; class Dinophyceae; order Prorocentrales; family Prorocentraceae; genus Prorocentrum; species Prorocentrum cordatum. Next base: position 303,431 of record CAUYUJ010018516.1, on the reverse strand, counting down.
GCCACCGCGGCCGCGGCGGCGGCGCCACACTAGCTGGCCGCTGCGCGCGCGTACTAGGGTTGGCGCGGCCGCAAAAATGCACCAGCCAACGCCGAGCATGCATCGCAATCGCCACCGCATGGGTTTTGCAAACCAAATTGGGGGTGGGTGGGTGGGAAGTTTGCAAGAGCATGGGATGTGTCAACTCATGGGAAAAATAGCACCGCGTAGACAGCATCGCATATATTCTCCTTTCTAGAGAGGGTATAGGTTCTACCACCCTCCCCCCCCCAGGTCACATCGATCTCCCTGGAACCTATGCAAAACGCATGTGGTTCTGACCAAATGTCCATCCGACTTGTGAATTCACACTATGTCAGCCAGGCCGGCATCGGTACCCCCTCGGTTCTTCGGCAGGAAATATTATTCGCGCACACTCTTTATCCCAAATCATAAGTGTTCAAGAACTTCTTGCCACAAATGCGACGAAGTGTACACGCGCGCGTCGTCGCGCCCGCATGCCGAAATCCTTCAAAAACGCTCGGTTTCGAAAGCATTTCAACATCGAGTGTCCAAACAACATTTTTTTACAAAAAACATGGTTCTGCAACACGGATGTGCATCAAAAGCGCGCGTTCTCTTGCGAATCCTGAAGAAAACCAGTGGTTCTTTCACATGTTCAGAATGCTACCAAACGGGTTTCGCGCGCGCATGTCGACATCGTTCGAACGCCCTTGCGCGCGCTTGGGTGGCACGATCCGTGTCGAATAATATCATGTGAGCCACTCCCGCGCGTCTGCCGCGCGCGCATTTCGAATTTCTTCCAAAACCTTCATCGCCCACGCGAAGACGCCGTCATCGTCGTCGGCGCGATCAGCATCAGCGCCGTCACTGGCTGCCCCGTCGTCGCTGTCAGTATCGTCGCCAGCATCTCTATTATCATCATCATCGTGTCCACCGTTGTCGACGTTGCCATGGTGCCGCGCCTGTCCAAGTCGCCGGCTCGCACTGAAGTGCCCTCTGGGATGCGCCGAGCGGTCAGCGCCGCCGCGAACGCGTCGGTCGCGCCAGGCTAGCTGGCCGCTGCGCGCGCGAGCATGCGCGGGCTAGCGCGGCCGCAGAGACGCACCAGCCAACACCGAGCACTCATCGCAATCGCTCCCGCATGGGTTTTGCAAACCAAGCTGCTGGTGGGTAGGTGGGATGATTTCGCGCGCAGTGGAGTTGACAACTTCAAGTTCGGCAAGTGAATCTTCCTTTCTAAAATGGAAAGGTCCACCCCCGGACTTATCGATTCCCAAGTAACCTATGCAAAATGCATATGATTCTGGCCCAATGTCTATCCCTCCGGTGAATTCATATTTTCACAGCGAGGCCAGTATCTGCCCCCCTTCGGTTCCCCGGCAACAAGTATTACACGGTGACATGCTTTGTTCTAGCAAGGCATTTGTTCGCGAATCCCTTGTTAGAAATACCATGCGAGGCGCGCGCGCGGCCGCTGCGCGCGCGTCGAAATCCTTACAAAGACATCCCGCTTCAAGAAAACCTATGACATCATGCGACGCTCCCGCCCAAAACTTCGGATGAAAAGCATGCAACGCGAATTTTCAACAAAGCGTGCGCGCGACTTCTTGCGAAGTCTTAAGGAAAGCATCAGTTTTTTCCCCCGAAGCAATTTTCTTCAAATGCGACCAGACGGGCTTCAAGCGCGCATGTCGAAATCATTCGAACGCCCTTGCGCGCGTGCCGGGGTGGCACGATCCGTGTCAAACACTACCACGCGAGCCACTCTCGCGCGCCTGCCGCGCGCATTTCGAATTTCTTCCAAAACCTCCATCGCCCACGCGAAGACGCCGTCATCGTCGTCGGCGCGATCAGCATCAGCGCCGTCACTGGGTGCCCCGTTGTCGCTGTCAGCCTCGTCACCAGCGTCGCTACTATCTGCATCGCGTCTACCGTTGTCGGCGTTGCCATGATACCTCGCCCGCCCAAGTCGCCGACGCGCACTGAAGTGCCCGCTTGGATGCGCCGAGCTGTCAGCGCCACCGCGTTCGCGTCGGTCGCGCCAAACTAGCTGGCCGCTGCGCGCGCGAGCGTGCGCGGGCTAGCAACGCCAAGCACTCACCATAGTCTTTCCCGCATGGGGTTTGCGAACCAAGTTGCGGGTGGGTGGGTGGGATGATTGCGCGAGCAGCAGAGCTGACCATTTCAAATTCGGCAATGGGTTCTCATTTCTAAAAAGAGAATAGACTCTACCCCCCCCCCCTGGCGTTATCGGTCCCCCTTTCGGGTATCTAAACCATATATGATTATGGCCACATGTCCATCCTAAAAATGAGTTTACACTATCCCAGGGGGGCCAGTATCGGCCCCCCTGAGGTTCCCTTGTGAAAGACGATGCGCGGAGACATTTTTTGTTCTAGCATGAGATTTTGGCACGAATCCCTTGCAACAAATATGACGAAGTGCACGCGCGCGCGTCGTCGCGCGCGCATGCCGAAATCCTTCGAGAACCTTCGGTGTTGGGAGGATTTCGCAATCGAGTTCCCAAACAAAACATACAAATACACAGGGGATCGCAACACTCGTTTAGTAAAACAGCTTACGCGCGAGCTCTTGCGAAATCTTACGAAAACCATAGGTTTTCCATGGTTTTCACACAGTGCTACCAAACGGGCTTCGCGCGCATGCCGAAATATGTCGAACGCCTTTGCGCGCGTGCGTCGCGACAATCCTCTGGCGAAGTGCAGGCGCGCGCGTCGTCGCGCGCGCACGCCGAAATCATTCAAAACCCATCGGTTTCGGAGGATTCCAAAATCGCGCGTCAAAAAAACATACAGCAACACAAGGTTTCGCAACACGGATTTTCAGCAAAAGCGTGCGCGCGCGCTCTTGCGTCGTCGTCGTCGTCGCCGTCCTCCCTCCTCCCGCGTCGTCGTCGTCAACGTCGCCTACGTCGTCCTCTGTCTTTCCTCGTGTTCGTCGTCGTCAACCTCTTTGGCGTCGCGGTCGTTTCCGTCGTCGTTGTCGCCGTGGTCGTCCTTCCTCCTCCCCTTTTGGCGTCGTCGTCGTCCGACGTCGGCATCTCGTCGTCGCCCCTCCTATTTCGTCGCCGTCGTCGTCGTCGTCGTCGTCGTCGTCATCGTTGTCCCCGATGTCGTCTTCCCTCCTCCCTCGCCGTTGTCGTCGTCGGCGTCGCCATCCCTCCTCCTTCTTCGTCGTTCGCGTCGTCGCCGTCCTCCCTCCTCCCTCGTCGTTGTCGTCGTTGTCGTCGTTGTCGCCGTCGTCGTCTTTCCTCCTCCATCGTCGCCGTCTTCGTTGGCGACGTCGTCGTCGCCTTCGTCGTCGGCGTCGGCGTCGTCGGCGTCTTCGTCGTCGTCGACGTCGGCGTCGTCGTCGTCGCCGCCGTTTTCGTCGTCGTCGTCGTCGTCGTCGGCGTCGTTGACGTCATCGTCGTCGTCGTCGGCGTCGTCGTTGTCGTCGTCGTCGGCGTCATCATCGTCGTCGTCGTTGTCATCGTCGTCGTCGTCGGCGTCGGCGTCGTCGTCGTCGTCGGTGTCGTCGTCGTCGTCGTTGTCGGCGACGTCGTCGTCGTTGTCGCCGTCGTCGTCGGCGTCGCTGTCGTTGCCAAGTGCCACTGGGTACCCGCAGTCACGGTCTTAAGAAATTTTGCAAATTGCGGGTGGGTGGGTGGGATGATTGCGCGATCAGTAGAGTTGACAAGTTCAAGTTCGGCAAGTGGAGTTGCACCTCGTAGATTCTCCGTGCTAAAAAGAGACTAGACTCTACCCCCCCCCCCCCCCCCCCTGGCGTTATCGGCCCCCCTTTCGGGTATCTAAATCATATATGATTATGACCACATGTCCATCCTAACTATGAATTTACACTATCCCAGGGGGGCGGTATCGGCCCCCCTGAGGTTCCCTTGTAAAAGACGATACGCGGGGACATCTTTTGTTCTAACATAGCACTTGTCCACGAACCCCTTGCAACAACATGTGACGAAGTGCGCGCGCGCGTCGTCGCGCGCGCATGCCGAAATCCTTCAAAAACATTCGGTGCTGGGAGGATTTCGCAATCGAGCTTCCAAAAAGCATACAAAACACACAGGGTTTTGCAACGCTCATGTGCTAAACAAGCTTACGCGCGAGCTCTTGCGAAATCTTAAGAAAACCACAGGTTTTCCGAGATTTTCGCGCAATGCTACCAAACGGGCTTCGCGCGCGCATGTCGAAATCTGTCGAACGCCCTTGCGCGCGTGCCGTCGCGAGAATCCTCTGCACAAAATGGGGCGAAGTGCAGACGCGCGCGTCGTCGCGCGCGTGTGCCGAAACCATTCAAAACCCATCGGTTACGGAAGGATTCCAAAACCGCGTGTCCAAAAAAGATACTGCAACACAAGGTTTCGCAACACGGATTTTCAACAAAAGCGTGCGCGCGCGCTCTTGCGTCGTCGTCGTCGTCGCCGTCCTCTTTCCTCCCGCGTCGTCGTCGCCGTCGTCGCCTACGTCGTCCTCTGTTCTTGTGTTCGTCGTCGTTGTCTTCTTTGGCGTCGTGGTCGTTTCCGTCGTCGTTGTCGCCGTGGTCGTCCATCCTCCTCCTCCCTCGTCATCGTCGTCGTCCGTCGTCGGCGTCTCGTCGTCGCCCCTCCTATTTCGTCGCCGTCGTCGTCGTCGTTGTCGTCGTGGTCGTCCTCCCTCTTCCCTCGTCGTTGTCGTTGTCGGCGTCGCCGTCCTCCCTCCTTCCTCGTCGTTGTCGTCGTCGTCGCCGTCGTCGTCGTCGTCGTCGGCGCGGCCGCGGGGATGCGCCAGCCGACGCCAAGCATGCGTCGAAATCGCCACCGCATGGGTTTTGCAAACCAATTTGCGGGTGGGGTGGGTGGGATGTTTGCGCGAGCAGTGGAGGTGGCCAAGCGCGGCGCAGGGTAGTCATTCTCTTTTCTAAAAGCAGAATAGACTCCCCCCCCCCCCCCCCCCCCCCCCCCCCAGCGTTATCCGCCCCCCTTTCGGGCATGTAAGTCATATTTGATCCTGACCACATGTCCACCCTAACTATGGATATGAATTTACACTATCCCAGAGGGGCCGGGATCGACCCCCTCTGCGGTTCCCTTGTAAAAAACGATACGCGGGGACATTCTTTATTCTAACATAGCACTTTTTCGCAAACCCCTTGCAAAACAAATCGGACGAAGTACACGCGCGCGTCATCGCGCGCGCGTGCCGAAATCGTTCAAAAACCTTCGGTGTCGGAAGGATTTCGCAATCGAGTTTCCAAAGCACATGCCAAAGCACAGGGTTTCGTAACGCTGATTTGTGCTAAAAAAAAGCTTACGCGCGAGCTCATGCGAAATCTTAAGAAAACCATAGTTTTTTTTCAAGATTTCCACAACATGCTACCTAACGGGCTTCGCGCGCGCGCATGTCGAAATCTGTCGGGCGCCCTTGCGCGTGTGCCGTCGCGAGAATCCTTTGCAACAAATGGGGTGAAGTGCAGACGCGCGCGTCGTCGCGAGCGCACGCCGAAAGCCTTCAAAACCCATCGGTTTCGGAAGGATTTCAACATCGTGTGTCCCAAAAAAGTGAATATGCTCCTCTCCGCCTCATAATCAATTAAGACATAACTTAGTTTGCATGCATTGCACTGTTCGCTGGAACTGACAGCTGCGCTCCGCAGCTGCATGACTGCTCGAGCAAGCCAACCTTGGCTTGCAGGAGAGAAAAGGAGTGCGCTGGGGCGTGCGGGCGGCTCGTCGTCGTCCGTCCCCGGCCGACCTCCTCCCTTCGCATTCCTGATCGAGTAGTCTTGTTTAGCGGATACTTGTCTTATCAATGTCTCATCCCGTCCCCTCTCCCCCTGAGCAGAGTGAACATGAGATCTTAATTCCTTTGTCATCTTACCCCGATTATCAGGGGAAAGACTGGTTATCAGCCGAAACGCGCGACTCAGTCGGCGCGGGGCCGTCACATGCAAAAGAAGATCTTTCAAATGTGCCCCGCGACTCAGTCGCTGCGGGAAGAGCTATGATAAGACTGACATCGTTTCCAATATCTCGAGAAGCACCGATCGGCGCGTTGTACAACATAATGGACGCGACGCAGACAGAGACGGTCCAGTTCAGGACCGAATTTCTCCTTCATACATCGCCACTCGGGTAGCGAGGGGAAGAAGTAAAGAGGGGATAACCGAAATGTCGGTAGACGTATCTCCCGCGGGAGCTCCGATTGGTGATCGTGAGCAAACCCCGGGCCCGTACGGGCGAGATGGCGTAACATCAAGACCTAGACGAAGTGCGTTTTCGTCATGGAGTGCCAAATCGACGGAGTCAATCAGCTCAATTCCGAACACTCCACACGCTACTGCTATTGCCGCTGGTGAAGCCGGCCGGCCAGGGGAAGTCCGAGGGAATATGAATTCGTATCCTAATATCCCGACCGAATGGGTGGGCACGAGTGCCAACGCCCCAATCCCAATAGCACTTAACAGACAATTCGGTCAGGGCAGTGATGACCCAAGTGAAAAAAAAAAAGATCATGACATATATTCCATGGAGGAAGATTTTGATAGCATCAATAATGATATTCCCCTGAGCCGAGCATTGCCCGTGCTGATGGAAGAAGACATCCCTGCTCAAGACGAAAGATGGTCACCAGATGGATCCGATGAAGACACTAGTATCCTGTCGCCTCAGGCGGACAGGGCGGAGACCCAGATGAAGCATGAGAGGGGGTCCACCGGACGACCCCCCGCGCCTCACCTCAAGAAACAACGGAATGAGGGCTACGAGCTAGGCGTCTCGCCACTGAAGGAAGGTTTCTTCCGTAATGCCACCACCTCAGGTGATTGGCAACCCTCGATTCCAGCTGTTGTTGAGGATGAAGAAATGGTCGGACAACCAGCTACGTATGCTCAGCTAATAAAGACGAAAAGGATGAGGAGTTCTTAAATGCGCCAAAACCACCAGAAAGCACTTTCAATCGCCCCAGATCAAATGCTTCAAGCAGGGGAGGACCCAAAATACCAAGATCAGGGGCGAGATCTACTTCAAGGAGCAACAGTGCCGCTTCCATGATGGAGGCATGTTGGAACCCCAACCCTGACTGCGTGCCTCAGGCGGAGAGCAGATGCCCGGGAAAAGCCAGCAGGCCAGATGGCGCATGTAGGAACCCAGTGTGCAAGAGTTGCTCGGACGTTTGCAATGAGTGTAACATGCAATGGCTGTGCACGGAGCGTTGCCCAATGGGCGAGCCTAACTGCACGTATCTCCTCATGCAGTCTATTCAGGACCAGGCCAGGCTGGCGGGGGCTAACACCCAGAGGGAGTTTCTGACCAACGAGGCGCAGCTGGCCGAGAGGGCTCGATTGGACAGAGAAGAATTAACTGAAACTGTGGTCGAAGCTAGAAAAACGTTCGAGGCTGAGCGGATCGCCCTAGCCATGGCTGCTAGAGAGCGGGAACAGGCGCTGATAGAACATCTGTATAATCAGACCGAGGCCGTTAAATGGCAAGTGGAGCGGGAAGCCGAAAATAAATACAGAGAATTATTGACTTCGGAGAGACAGGCCGTCATGATGGCAAACAAGGAATCTGCCGACGCTAATGCGATTGCCGCTGCCGTCGCGGTGGCCAGGATAGAAGGAGAGCAAATCGCGACAGTCATGGCGGAACGAGAAAAACATGGCTTACAAGAAGAGCTCAAAAACGCCAGGCTGGAAGCAGCTAACGCCCAAGCTGTAGCTGCGAAGATAACCATCCAGAGCAATCTCTATCTGGAAGAGCTCAAGTCGCATGAAGAAGCTAGATCTTTTCTCCGGCGCATAAAATCGAGCAATGCTAAATGCCCGCCGGCTAAGCCGACTGGAACGAACATGCACCAGTTGTCGACGGCTCAGTCGTCAGGCATAGTACCCGTCCAAACGCAATTTGATCAGACGACCTTGACAAATGCGGGAGCATCGACCCTGCTGGTAGGAGGAGCAACACATCCTCCTCCCGAGGAGAAGGGGATCACATTCTCCGTGGATCAATTCGGTGCCGTTTGTTTTCGTCTAAAGACGGACAATTGCGTCGGATGTGGTAGGTCGGCGTGTGAAGAACATATCGATGCGAGCACTAGAAGATGCTCTAGATGCGACCTGTGGAAGAGTGAAAGATCGGCTGCCAACATGCGAGATGAAGAGGTTGTTTCGAACGCAGCTAATACAGAGAAAGGAAAGATGAGGCTTAAGGCTGTCGTCACCGACCCGACTCCATATACTGAGAATGAACGAGAAGCCGGACTCACATCGAATTAATTCGGCTTTCCGTTGCTTTCGCAAGAAACTCCAGTGAGGCCGTTGTTGCGTCAACATTTTACTATTCCAGGCCCTGCCTTAGAAGGTCCGGCGAAGCCGAACACCGCCGAGAATGGCCTTCTGTAGGGAGAAAGCTAACTGGACTTAACCGTTAAGTCCAGTTAGCCCTCGTCGTCTTCCGCTTCTCGTCGTCTTCCGTTTTGCCCGTGCTCTTTGCGTGCTGCGTGGGCATGCCAAAACAAAATCTGTATAGCTTCAACCGAGCAGCGAAACCAGTTAGAAGAAAATTCATGTCCAGTCACCCGCGCAGGTTCGACTCGATGATTCGATTTGTTGAAATCGAATATCTTATGTGCGCGGCGGCTGTGTTAAGGTGCGTTTAATTTCGTTTCTTAGGGCGTTGACCCCAGGGTGTGTGCAAATCGTCCGTTCCTCTTAGGAGCTCGCCAGAATGTTATCTGACCTCTTCGCCCCCTCCTCGTGGCGGTCAGCGTCGCTCCCCCTTTCTCCGCCAACCCTCGCTGCGCCCATCTCTCCCGTGATGTTTCTTCCGACCGCGCTCGCGTCATCGCTTCTGATTTGAGGTCACGAAGTGTTTTATGGAAACGATGCTTTTCTGAAAAAAGTAAGGTCAAAATCGTGGCAGGGTTTGTTGGGGCACCGGGGCCACGACTTAACGAAGGTAATACTCTCGCCAGTTACCGCCCATCCTATGGAGACGGTACTACGTGAATGACGACGACTAAGTCGTCGGGCGAAGCAGGACAGGGCGGAGGAGGAGACGACAAGAGCGACGCTCCTAACACTGAGATCGCATCTTCACATGAAGATGATCGTGGTAAGCGACCACGTGGCTCGCCCCCGGGAAGCCCAGGGGGTTCAGACCCCTCTGATGGTGGGGGTGGACGCAGGGGGCCTCAGGGCCCCGGCGGGCCGCGCGACTTCTTTAGTAATTGACGAAAGCACGCCGTTGGATCAGTGGAGACAGGTTGAAACTTGATTTGTTGGACATCCCTGATGTAGCGAACATTCGTGAGTGGAAAATGCACGCAGCACGCGCAATCGCTGGATCATCGCCCGAGAGCCAGGCAGCACAGCACTGGATTGCTGAGGCTATGGATCCAGCTGCGGAGGATGAGCAACTCAAAGATGCAGGACGATTCCAGCGTCTCGACCTCATGATCGCAGCGAATCTTATCGAGAAAATCAACAAGATGCGAAATAATCGATATCAGCCTGGTCATCATACTCATTTCCTCCAACAGACTACTCGCATGGAATTCAGCGCCCAGAACGAGGGGGGACCCATGACTGGACGCGAGATGGTACGAGCAATTTGTCATTGGTGTTCGGTAAGATCGGAGTTGGGACAACATCGCATTTCGCGTGACCTCTTCAAGGTGATCATTGACCCGCGCAAGCCCGATGCTGACCTGTATCATTTTTACAATGAATGGACAGATGTGCATCAACAGCTATATGGCGATAAGCTTCCCTCCGATGAGATGAGGGCCTCGATTCGTGCACACTTTCTTGAACAATGCAGAAAGCCGAGCAAACTGAACTTTGTATGCCAGTTATACGACTTGCCGAAAGATAAAATGGGACATGGCGTAAAGAGTTGTGAATGGCTGATGGAGCAGATTGAAGAAAAGACGTTGCGAGAAAGAGAAGAGTGGAACATCAGCGTGCATGAGGGCACCTTGATCAGCGTGCTAGGCAAGCACGATTCGGCGGAGGCGGAGGCAATGACAACCGGAAGAATGCAGGCAGCAAAGCCGCCCCGGCGGAGATTGCTGCTAAGTTGGGGGAACCCTCAGATGTCATGAAAAGCGGAAAGACTAAGGGCGAGACCACGTGCAGATACGTGCACAAGGGCGAAACTTGCCCGCACGCAGGAAAGGGCTGTGCCTTCAATCATAAGAAGCCCAAGAATGCCGCACCGGCTCAGCCGAGCGCGGGGCGAAAATCCAGTGCCGCTCCTGCCCAGGATAAGAACCCTAGAGGGAGATCGAAGGACAGGGGCCGACAGGGGCAGGGCCGATCCCAGACCCCGACTGGCAACCGTGGGAAAGGAGGACAGCAGAAGAATAGGAGTCAATCGCGTGGGAAAGACAGTACCATACCGTGTTACGCATACTCCCGAGATCCCAAGAATTGTCGTGGACCAGAAGACGGATGTAACACAGCCCATAGAGGGCTATCCGATGCTGAGAAGCTGAAGCGTGACAAGTGGGAACAAGCGAGACTTGACGCTGGACAATCTTTGGGATATGAGCGCACATCCAAACAGGCCAATGCTGCCGCTGCCAATATTTCTTCGACGGGAAGCAATGGTGGCTCCAGAGCCTGTAGTGCTAATTCCGACAAACGTAAAAAGGATGGAGAGAAAAACAAAGGCGGTGGCAAAGGCAAAAACATGGTCTGCCGCTCCTACAAGGAAACGGGAAAATGCTCACGCGGAAAGGAATGCTGGTTCGCCAAGACCGCTTCAGGTCATCCAGTCACGTGACAATGGCTCCACACTGGCGGCTCAGCCGTCAGTGCTGGAGGAATGATAAACATACTTTGATTAATGGTATTCTTCCTTGCCGTCCTTGTTCGGCAGGCGTGGCGAAGCCTGCGTCGACTGAGCAGAAAGCGGGGGGGTTGGAAGAGACCCACTGATTCAATCAGCTTGGGTGCCGTCGCGTGCCCCGCCCCACTATTTCGGGGCCTCCCAGGGCAGAAGCAAAATAGCCCGAAATTATTGTCTGTTGTATCTAACGCCGATGGAGGAGATTATTGGGATAGCTCCAAAGGTGAGTTTCACCGGGACAGCAGGCAACAGGTCGAGAGTCTCGTCAATGTCCTTGCGAATTTCCTGTACCCTCTTTCTCGGGACGCGATCAAGAAGTACGGGTGCGTCCCCCCTCGTAAGAGTTGCACACGACATCAGAATAGTAACCGATGCAATCTCCGTGTCCGTTTTCACCTCTCTACTGAGGAGCCGACTATCACTTGGAGGAAGGCGCGTCGCCACGTCTTGAAAGAGTTGCCTTCAAGTAGCAAAGATAGATGGAAGTTCCCAGGAGAAATGCGCAGACAGATGTCGATACAGTCGAGGGCACCTGTCGCTGAAGCTCTAATCAGAGCATCAGACCTGCAAGATCATGTCTGGCATCTCTGGTTGAAGGACGAAGATGGGAAAGAAGGCCCGCGCGGCTCAGCCGCTGCTGGATGCACAGACAAAGACGCTGCGTATCTGGGGGCGTTGAGCTTCATTATAGATACTGGGTGCGGGTACAACCTAATTGCAGAGAAATACATTAGGAGCGCAGGTGCAATGATATTGATTCGAAAGCTTCCGCAATCGATCACTCTGAACACTGCCGGGGGGGAGTCTAAGGCCCTCGGTTCAGTTCGCATCGCGTGTCCCAAGTTTAAGGGTGGTAGTTTTAACGCTTCAGTCATGCCGGAGACCCCGTGCGTGATTTTGGTAGGAGAGCGGTGCATGGATCACGGCTTTAGTTTCTTTTGGCCAGCAGGCCAAAGGCCCTACCTATTGTTGCCCAACGGCCAAAGAGTGGACCTGGCCGTTGAGGGCAAGATACCATACTTGACCCAATCAGGCAAGGAGGCGCTGGGTCAGTGGATGTGCGCGGCTGCCGCCGGAAGGAGTGAGCCCCCCGAGCGGTGGCGTCGCGTGACGCCGGGCGCCAAGGCATTCTTGGACAACGTGGAATCGGCGGGAGGCCCTCCGCCCCATGCTGTCCAGACTCGCGTAACCATAGACCTGCACGCACATGAGCTGATTGGCACCCACAGCTACGCTGATGGGCGGCCGACTGAGATCGTGCCCGCTTTCCCGTCTTCGATAGACTCTGCGGGTACCATCACCTACTTCTACTATTCGCCTCAAGTGGCCAGCGAATGCGGTTGGAACCGGACGCCGACTGGTATTGCTGCCTCTAAAAGTCTTTCAGTTATGCCCGACCACGGTCAAGCCGTCGGTCCATTCGACGAGCAGCCCGGCAAAGCCGAGGCTTGCGCTGCCGCGTACAGATGCCATTACGGATACGGAGTTTCAGGATACCTCCCGTACGAAGTAAGTAGAGGACTGGACTCCAGTGCGTGCGACGCGGCCCCAGGACCCGAGGAGGGCGAGGTTGGAGACGCTGACGGTGTCGACTTAGTCGACGTCGACGCACCGCCAGATTTAGACCCAGACGTTGCGGAGGTTGAGGTGTCCGAGACCCTTGCCGAGCGGCTCAAAATGGCTGCAGCCTCCCTGCCGCACCTTCTAACTCATGCTCCCAAGAACCCATATTGTCCAGTGTGCAATTGGGCCAAAGCTATCAGAAAGCAACAGCGCAAAGCGCAGAACAAAGGGCTAAAGGTTCCCCGCCCATACGCTAACCCCACTTCGTTCGGACAACTGACGACGATGGATCATTGGTTTGCGATGGATGAACTCTCGCGGGGACTCCACGATGAGACCGCGTGTGTGACTTTTCGCGACCGAGCTACGGATTTTCTCGCCGCTCAGGGTGTACACGAGAAGTCTGCGGCTCACGTTTGCAACTTTTTAGTAAACCTGAGAGCCCCGGAGGAAAAGTTAGAATATTGTTATACAGATGGTGCAAGAGAGCTTGCCAGGGCACGTTACGAGCTCAATATTGCCCGTGATCCTACCATCCCAGGAAATAAGAAACAAAATGCTGTCGCTGAGCGTGCGAACGGTGTTGTGCAGATGGGGGCCAGAGCCTTACTCATGCAGGCGGGTCTTCCACCACCATATTGGACCTACGCAGTTCGATATTTCTGTCTACGCTACAATACTAGGACCCCCGCTGAAGGGCAGTCCAGTTGGGAAAGACGCTTCGGATGCCATTTCAATGCTCCGCTTCTTCCCTTCGGATCACTTGTCCGTTATGTGCCTCCAACTGAATCCCGGTTTCGCACCGCCAAGACTGGCGCGACGATGATTCCAGGGATATACTTGGGGTATGTGCACAAAGCGGGGGGATTGGTTGGACCAGATAGTTACGTTATACCTCTGAGACAATTGGACGGTCAGAACATGGAATCAGGGCGTACACCAGAGGGAAAACGACCTACGATCGAGAAGTCCGATCAAGTGTACAGCAACATCTTAGATGGTACTGCTGATGACCAATCGCCCCAGCTTCCCTTGCGAAAAGCATGCGAGAAAGCGGCGACAGAGGTACGTCCCGTCACAATCCCTACAGAGACAGGTGGAGCTGCGGCCGTCCCCGACGGACCACAGCCAGCCACAGGGATAAGACCGGACAACACGTTTAATGCTGATGATCCTGCCATTATGGTGCCACCGCCTCCCCAAGAAGGCGAGGACGCCCCACGCTTTGACTCTGAGGCCGATTTAGAAGATGACGGCCCCGGGGGTCTGTGTGTGGGCGATGTGCCTTTGGTAGTTGACGGCAGGGGCCCTCGGCGCGATTCCCATCCTGCAGACAAAACCAAAAACTGGGACTCGCGCAGCTCGAGTATCGTTTGGACAGACAGTCCAACTTCTCAGCGGCTAAGCCGCGTAGAAGGTTCCAAGGAAAGGGCAACTTCTTGCCCGAACAATTCAAAATTTGGATACGATGGAATACTTTGAAGACAGACGGATTGTTGCTGGACTTACAAAAGAAGAATTAGTTCAAAAGCTTCCGTTGACAGGCCGTCGAAAGACATGTAGTATACGAGTTGTTCTTTCTTATGACCCTGATTATGTGCCTATAACCCGAGTGTGGGTCACAGACCCAGACCCAAAATACAGTGCCCAATGGCTGAAGAAGTTACCTGAGTCTACCAATCCCGGAGTACATCCTGGACGATGGTTCAATATGAATCAAGCCCAGCGCCGACAGGCCGTGGAACAATACAAGGCAGAAAAGAGAGGATTCTTCGGTATGGAGGATCCCGGTCCTTGTCTCGGTCTCCTGCGAGACATCGGTCTAGATGTGGACGACCCACCGACTCCGCCCGATCCCGCAGTGGCTCAGCCACTTGCGGCTCTCCCCGAAGCTAGGCTAACTGCACCTAAGGTGGCTAAGCAACTACGTCGAATACAGAATGGCGGCCTGTGCTACACCCCCGGCAGTGGGCGAGGGGCGGCGTCGCGAAAGACACAGGGCTGCCAAGCCACATCTGAGACTGACGATTCGCCAGAGGAAGATGTTCCCGAAGAACATCTGTCGGATGACGAGGACATTTGGTGGAAACAGATATGGTATGGAGGCACTATTGCAAGAGACGGGCTACCCTCTGGCTCAGCCGGCAGGGATCCCTCGTCCGATGATGATAACGGAAAATCTGAGGACGACGGTGGGGCAAGCCAGACCTCGAGTCCGGCGGCCGCCGCGTCGCGGCGAAGCGTGCCTCGCATGCCGTTACAAGATAACTCAGCTATAGATATCAGTCATCGTGGCAAAGAAAGATTTGATTTGCAATACTTCTATAATCCTTTTACTGATTTAATATCTGTCATTGATGAACCCTTCCAACTTCCCAGTGACTGGCATTGTGCCCGCATAGATGCCGCCGTTGCCAGATCTGTCTGGAAAGACGAGGCCAAGGCAAACAAAGACGCTCAAGCTGCCTTGAGGAAAGAGTGGGACATATTGCGCGACATTGGCACGTGGATAGAGGATGGTGTTAGAGAATATTCCGATGTTGTTGCCGAACTCAAAGGGAAAACAGCCCATTTTGTCCGTTTATCCTCTTGCACAGGGTGTCTAGAGCTCCGACCACTTTATTTCGGCGTCGTCGTCGCTCCCCCCCAGCTGCCTTGTGCCCTCCATGTGTCGCTATATGTGTCGCTGTGTGCCTTGTGCCCTTCATGTGCCGCTATATGTGTCGCTGTGTGTCGCTATGCGTCTCCATGTGTGCATCGCTATGTGTCGCTGTGTGTCGCTATGCGTCGATATGTGCGTGCGTCGATATATGTCTCTATATGTCGATATGTGTCGACATGCGTCGCTATGCGTCGCCCCCCAGCACCCCGGCGCACCGCCCCCTCCGCCCCGACGACTTTATTTCGGCGTCGTCGTCGCCCGCCCCCCCCCCCTCTCCCTCTCCTCAGCAGCCCAGCGCGCTGCCCCCTCCGCCCCGACCACTTTATTTCGGCGTTGTGTCGACATGTGTCGCTATGTGTCGCTCCCCAGCACCCCAGCGCACCGCCCCCTCCGCCCCGACGACTTTATTTCGGCGTCGTCGTCGCCCCCCCCCCTCTCCCTCTCCTCAGCAGCCCAGCGCGCTGCCCCCTCCGCCCCGACCACTTTATTTCGGCGTTGTGTCGACATGTGTCGCTATGTGTCGCTCCCCAGCACCCCAGCGCACCGCCCCCTCCGCCCCGACGACTTTATTTCGGCGTCGTCGTCGCCCCCCCCGGTCCTTTTCCCCAGCAGCCCAGCGCACCGCCCTCTCCGCCCCGACCACTTTATTTCGGCGTCGTCGTCGCCCTATTTCGGCGTTGTGTCGACATGTGTCGCTTTCCCCAGCAGCCCAGCGCACCGCCCTCTCCGCCCCGACCACTTTATTTCGGCGTCGTCGTCGCCCTATTTCGGCGTTGTGTCGACATGCGTCGCTATGTGTCGCTCCCCAGCACCCCAGCGCACCGCCCCCTCCGCCCGGCGACTTTAGACAGCAACGCGTCGTCGCCCTCCCCCCCCCCCTCTCCCTCTCCTCAGCAGCCTAGCGCGCTGCCCCCCGCCCCGACCACTTTATTTCGGCGTCGTCGTCGCCCCCCCTGTCCTTTTCGTCCGCCCCGACCCAGCTGCCCAGCGCGCCGCCCTCTCCGCCCCGACCACTTTATTTCGGCGTCGTCGTCGCCCCCCCACCCCACCCCCCTCTCCCCAGCAGCCCAGCGCGCCGCCCCCTTCGCCCCGACCACTTCATCCTCTTGCACAGGGCGTCTAGAGCTCCGACTACTTTATTTCGGCACGGCACACCCCTCATCACCTACACATCCCACCAGCCAGCGCGACCATCCGTCACCCACCCACCAGCACCGACCAGCCAGTGCGCTCCTCCGCCCCGACCCTTTTTTCTCGGCACGGCACGCCCCTCCGCCCCGACCCCCACCAGCACCCACCAGCCAGCGCGCCCCTCCGCCCCGACCTTTTATTTCGGCACGGCACGCCCCTCCGCCCCGA